>JAWMRA010000078.1:138665367-138711491 GCA_035584735.1 Pseudotriccus pelzelni
GAAGGCTATAGAATACATAGATTTAGGTTACACCTATCCAGTGATGAATTGGTCCCAGCTGTTCTAACTAGGACACTGCCTCACTAAAGGTTTGGAGAAATGGGACTGGACACACGCGCACAAAAGCCTGGGATCGGGTCTCAGCAGCTGCCCAGGGATAAAGGTCTCTTGGATGTGCAAAAGAATAGGTGTGATGTGACTCTGCCCTCAGAAGTGGGGAGAAGGTGGCCAGTGCAACCACATCACAAAAGTGGGAAAAGGCACATGGGGCTGGCCGATACGTGGGGAGAAGAAGGGCAAAAGAAACAGGATCTACAGTCCTCCAAGTCCCTTTTCCCGTAAAACTAGGAAAGCAAAATGGCAATTGCTCTTTACAGAATATTTCCCTTATGGAAAGTCAATTTGCTGCTTACACCAAAGGCCAGTTCCTGCCTTAGCCACTGACTTGCTATGTAACCACAGCAAGAAATTCCTAAGCCAGTATTTCAAATACAGGTGATAATTTTGGATACCATACTTTCCGGGCCCTCAGCACAAGTTTTCTGTAGAGAACCACCAGAACTGAAGATATTTTGAATTAAAGAAATTTTTAGAAGTGTTTAAACCAACCAATTCCTTTTGCAAAACATGCAGGAAACTATACGGTACTTTATAAATTACATTAACTTATCTATAGAATGCAATTGACAAATTTAGCACCTAGAAAGCTTCCAAACTGCTCAGAAAACCCTGCACAGAAAGCACTGAGGAGACACAGGTTGCTGTAGCTCTGTCAGACATGCAGATGCTCCTCACTTACCCACGTTTCTTACCTATTTCTCTTCACAAGACAGTGTTTGCCTTTTCGCAGCACCTGTCTTTCAAAATCTTCCTGATGGGGCTGTAACCACCAACCAGTTCATCTCGGAGTCCGTGTGGGCCCAGTTCCCAGGCACATGTATCTCCCTAGGCAGGCAGTGCCTCCCTCCACGCAGGCTCTCAGGCAGAACTGTGGCTCAGATTGTGAGGTTTCTTGCAACAGGGGCTTCACTTTTCATAAGCAAGCACATCCTTAGGGGATCCTGGAGGTACTAACACACATCAACTGCAATATTAATGATACTGTATATCAACACAGTAAACTTTTCAAATTAGTTTAAGCAGTCCATTTAACAGCCTTATTCTTCTTTATTTTCAGTGAAGAGGAAAGTCAGGGTTACCCAAGAGAAACTCACCTTTTGTCAGACTGATTCCCCATTCAGCTACTCCTCCTGCCTCAGTTTGCCTGTTCCTGAAGTGGAGGTAGTATCTACCAGGGAACAGAGCAAAGTTCCTATCACAAAAACCAACACTGTGAAGCAGATGCCCATGGACTTAACCCACATACAGATATGGCTCATAACTCCTCGGCAGAACTTTCGCTCGTGGTTAAAAGAGAATAAGACTCTGTACCCCTGGGAAAGCTTGAAACTGTCTGAACAGATGGAGTCTTTAGTGCCCAGAGATTCTGAGCTAAAAAACTAGCAGGGCTCTTACAAAGCCAGACCATAACTAGCCGTGATTAGAGCTCTTACAATGAGCTTTAGCTAATTTTGAGCTTTTCTGGAGTTCCTTTTATACAAGCAACGTGCAAAGAATGGCAGCAGCTGCGTGCCGCCCTGTGCGCGCTGCGAGCCAGCCGGATGCAGGCCAGCTGCAGCCCAGAAGCCCTGTGGCCACATTATCCTAATGCTACTTCTGAGTTATTATACCTTATTTCTCAGCAGGGCTTTATTGCTTCAGGTTGAGCATCCTGTTAATGTGGCTGCTCAGCTTCCTGCCCTGTCATCAGCTGGCAGAGAGCATGGGCAAAGCAGGGGCTCCGCTGAGTTTGCTGCAGGGGATGTGTGTTCCCTGGAGGTCCCCGTCTACAGGGGCATCCCCACAGCAGACCTGAGGAACCAGGGCAGCACTAGCATTGAACAAGCAACACTGACAAACTTCCTCATGTGAAACGCCCTGAATTACCTTGTTTGGTTCCCAGTAAAGTTTGCACCACCAGAGGCTTATATGTGCCCTTCAGTTTGCTGAGTGAAATCTAGCTCTGGTACTTTTGGCCCTCTGAGCACAAATAAACACCCCTGGATCATGGTTACCCACCAAAACAATTTCTGTCTTCATCCATGATACAAATGGAGCAGCACAGCCACCCTTGAAGACAAGTTTCCTGTTATCAAATGTTCAGGTAGGTATTCCTATCACTGAGAAATGAGGGGGTTTTTAATACGGGGAAATATGGCCCAGCACAAATATCCTCATCTGGCCTGCCATGGTAGGAATGTGAAAGGCAGGGATAGCAGAAATAAGATTTCTGAGTTCAAGATTTCTGTCCAACAGTTTTGAATCTACTCAAAGGAGTCATAGTGGTATTTTGCCCACTTCTATGAACAGTTTCTGTGAGTTTATTTTTTGCTACTTTTTGTACATCTGTTTAAAATAAAAAGCCTTTTTCGGAAAATCACGTGTCTTAAGTTGGCATCTTAACACCATGGAGATCACCCCTTTTCAAGTCAATTAATTTCGAAAGGTTATACTCCTAGAAAAAGAAGTCAGAAATATGATCAGGGAAATCTGTTTTGATCAGTTGCTGCTTGATTAACCTCAGTTGAAAGGTATCTGCACTCCAGCAATTTGTAGTTTTTCGCTGGTGGTTGATTAGATTTGGTAATTTTCTTTTCTACCTGAGTTACCTTGTTCTGCTGTACAAGAAATGTGAATTTACTAAAGAATTGTCTCCGTTTTGTAATTAACATTTGTAATGTTTGGTAAATAGTATTTTCAAGTACTTAGAACTGGTGGCAGAAATTTCACAATACTTGAGAGCAGACAGCAGCTCACTGTGAGAGTAGGAAAATAAGAAAAAGAAAAAGCAAAATCATGATTTTTTCTTAGAGAACACCTCATGGAGCCCACAGGAGATGCAGAGTGAAATGCAAAGCAAAGGGGACCGTGCCCTGGAAGAATTAAATGCCCAGAGCAGTCTGAGCACAAAAAGCTTGGCCTGAGGATCAGGGATCATGTTGCGGAGGGGAATTATTTAGCAGAATTTCTGTAGGTGATGTTTCCAAGATGAGGACACAAATCACTCTTGAAATAAAATCTGTTTTCACTCTAAAAATTTTATATGTCAAATGAAGTATAAGAATCATCCAGATGTTGCTGTTTGACCATCATTACCTTCAGCCTCTTCTTCCTGACCACAATGAATTCAATCTCTGTGATGTACCATAAACCAGTTCTACACAGATACTGTGGTGGGTTTGCTGGTTGCGTAACACAGAGATATGATTTTACAAATTAGGAGTGTATAAACCTCATAAAACCAGCTAACACTGTCTTACTTTGGCATAACCCAAATGTGACCCTAACATCTAGAACTGCTACCAGAAAAGAAGAGCTTAATTACTGCTCCTTTTGCACTGGGTGTTTGGAGTTTCCTGACAAAACAACTCCTCTGATAGCCTTTAAAATAACGCATTTTGAGACATTTCTGACTATTGGAGACTGCACAGCACTTCCTTAAAAATTGTGCTGTACAATGTCAATGGTTTAACAGAGCCCAGATAGCCCATGAGGAAACACAAGGCAGTTTCAGAAGCCAACACTGCACACAGAAAGTCCACCGGCACCACCCTGGCAACCACCTTCTTACCCCTCAGTGTCCAGGTACTCTTTTACACTTGAGTCATACACAGGGGAAAGGGGAGGGAGAAAACGGAATCTGTGCCCAAGGCTGAACTCATTTCTTCAAAGTTTGTGAGGGTGTTTTCACCAATAGATCACCACACCCTCCCCACATGAAAGAACTGTACAGAAACCAATGCCAGTAACTTTTGGCCCCGGGCTGACGTAGCATTTTGCTCTTTCTCTGATGTGATGTGAATAAGCAAAGAAAGGTGTTGAACTGAAACGCCTCAGACACTGCAGCATAAAGCATAACAAGGCCCCCTTTTCTGTGTGTCACGATACGCTCTGACATATGGTACTGAATGTACTTGATTATTGCATAAATTCTGTTAATTTCTGGGAATCAGTGAGGAAGCAGACTTCCAGCTAAGCTCCTTATCCTTACATACCCCCTGGAGTCAGCCACTTCAATAACATTTTTTAGCAATACCATAATGAAGGAGCTCCTTATATGAGCCACTGGACTGTCCTCACTATTTTCCTTTACCACTTACCTGCCTCCAAAAAATCCCTACCTGCCGAGAGAGAAAAAGGGAAAAAAGGGCAAGTCAAGAGGTGAACTGCTTTCCCAATCTGAATCCCACTTACACTGGATGCCCCTTACAGACTGGAGCAGATTATCCCAGACTGTGTTCTGCTCATTACTTTGTAGCTGTGCACTGGAGGTGCCAGAACAGGCAAAGACCACCCTCAAGGTGTGAAAGTCGTCTGGGAACACTGGTGTAGGCCACCTTAGCCAGATCACACAGGTCTGAGTGTAAAGCTGATGAGCTAATGCTCAGCTGGGCTGGGCTGGGCTGGGCTGGCAGTCTCTCCTACATCCAGGTGTCTGTGGGTATTCCCTAAATAGCTGCCCTCACCAGTGCTCCAGACAGCTTTGCAGACCATTCCTATAGATGCGTTGCCTCATCAGCAGAGATCTGGAGCTGGGCAATGGTCTCCAGGGTCAGCTTGGCATGAGTCATGTCACCATCTCAGCTCCTTTTATATCTCTTTGTTCTGTCTAGTGCACAGACCTCTCAGTGGCATTCCTCATGGAAGGTGCGCAAGACAGATATCTTATTACAAGCAGAAGAAATAATTTCTGATGCGGTAATAAAGTAATGGGTCATTATGTGGTTTAATGGGTAAACATAAAGCTGTTTGAATCTCCCAGAGACTGGAAATTTAAAAACTAACCCCACTAGCTCAAGGACATGAGGTCTCTGCAGATATTCTAGTTCCTATAGTACTAGAGGATTATAACAATTCTGTCCTTCTGGACTCCCTCTTAGCTCTTCATAGCTTTCCCAAAAAACTTTAGACCTCAGACTGTCAAGGAGGGAGCAGAACAGTTATAACCAGTAGGATCTCAAGACAAGATTGAAGAAAGATATCTGATGTCACTGCCTCCGAGAACAAGTGGTGGAAACTCAAAAACGAACAGGGACTTTATTTTCCTGGCAGAATGGTTTCTGTTCTAATTTTCTCCCCCATCTCGTTCCTCATTTTCTGCCTCCCACTGCCAGTGCTCTCCTGCTCCATGTCCGCATTCTAGGTGTTTCCAGCTGCCTATCCTTTGACTTCCAGACACCAGAGACCCAAAGTAAACACATAACTTCACTGAACTGATGGAAGAAGTGACTGGACCCAGTAAGACAGGCACCTGTCACCTTGGTGACATCCATCGGGCTCAGTCCATGCCAGGCACTAATGTACACCCAGACCATGAGGTGTTTAAGCAAGGGATTATGTCTTCTGAAGTTTGCACAGAGGTGCTGACTGAGGCCTTTTGGGCAGTGTGAAAATTAAATAAGAGCCTTGTACTTGAAAACATTCCCACCTGGAAAGGTTCAAAGAAAAGCCTCCTTTTACAAGTGAAATTCTTGCTTGGTGCATGGGCAGTTTATTTAACAGAGCTTGGCAACTGAAGCAAATTATTGTGCAAGAACAAGCAGAGACTTCCTCTTTCTCTCCACCTGCCCTCCCACAGATGAATCCACTGACTGTTTTACCACCCTGGGATAGGCAATGATATGGGGTCTTTTCTGCATGCAGAGATGATCCAGCAACTTTCAGAAATGTGCAGTATTATCCCTACGGAGAAAACAGTGAAAATATTAATGCAGTGGACTAGCATCTGTCATTCAAATCGTATGTGTTGCATTACGGTTTCCAACAAAGACAAGAACATAGGGTAACCAAATTTTTGAAGATCAAGTGGAATAGTAATTTGTTCTACTACCCTTTAATTTCTATAGACTGCTGACGGCAATCCATTTGTTCCTACTGGTTCTGTGTGAGAGCTGTAAAGAGGTATTGAAGAAGGAAGGAATAGATCGTTTCATGGCACAGTAATTAGAATTTAAGCAAAAAACATTAACTCTTTCCTGTGTCTCTTACTTTCTCAGTACTGGCCATGCTTACCACACATTAAAGAGACTGTTTACATGATTGCGTTTGCTCACAGACATTACACCTACTACATAACAAATGTTAGGAAAAAAAGCCAGCTCTTTATATTAAGCCTTCTGTGATGACTTTCTTCTTGAGTCTGAGAATTTCTGGTTTCGCCATGTGCAGAATAAGATACATGTCTCCATACAGCAAATTGCTTTGAGATGTACGGATGAAAAGTGCTTTATATGTACTCCTGACTATGGGCAGTTTATTTGTTCCCCTAATAACCAGTTCCCTCAGTGAAGAGATTTTTTTTAAGATCAACAGGAGAGCAGGGTTCAGGGGGGAGTCATTTAAATTGGGGTAGGATTTTTAAAAGTGAAATTATTCCATGCCCCTGTAATATAACATCTAGGAAAAGAAACATTATTTCAACAGGTGCATTTTATATATCACATGCACGTGCATTTTCACTGCTTGAAGCCCCTCCAATGAAATTCACCTGGGCAGCAAATGAGCCTGTAAAGTTACATTATTAATTTTCAAGCTAGTGTTCCCATTTAGATAATCAGCGTCATGCCTTTGCAATTTACTCAACGAAGCCGATTCAGCAAAATTGCCCTTTTTACAGCATATGTACTCCATATGTGAAGGCTGGATCTATCCTTTCATTCCAGCTTAGTAAGAACATGTTGTCAGAAAGTTGTAAACTCAAGGCTTACACTAATCAGCCATGATGCACCATCTAAGGATTTGACTAGAAGTACACTTTTTGTATTTATGTGCTGTATTTCTGCACATGTTAGAGCCTATGTAATAAAGCAACATGGTGCTTGTGGTCAGACATGGTGCAAGTTGGATTGAAGATGCAGGTTTCACCTACTACCATCAAAGGAAGATCCATACTGTGCTTCCACTGCCTTGTCATGTCTGGACTGACGTACAGTGGAGAAAGAGTGAGGAAGATCCAGGACAGAGTGGAGATCCTGTGGGACAGGACAGAGCATTTCTAGGAGATTGTATTCAACTCATTTGGGGGCAATCAGTCACAAACAAGACCCACAGAATGAAGATGGTTTAAATAGGTAGAATTACAGAATCCAGAACATGCTGGAAGCTGGAAGGGACCCACAAGCATCATCGAGTCCAACTCCTGGTCCTGCACAGGACCATCTCCAAGAGTCACACCATGTGCCTGAGAGCACTGTCCAAATGCTTCCTGAACTCTGTCAGGCTCAGTGCTCTGACCATTTCCCTGGGGAGCCTGTTGACCCTCTGGGTGAAGAACCTGTCATAGCAAACATATAGTGTTTGATATTTAGTCATGGACTGAGTAAGTCATGGTGGGCACAGGCTGCAAGTCTGTAGTCCAGCCTTCAAACCCTCAGAACTCCTGGCTGAACTTCAGTCATTTAAAAGTAGATGTGCAGATAAAGCCCACACTCAGGATGACCTTCACACTGTACAGAGTGTATGCAAAGAAATAAAGACATATGCAATATAGGTGCACCCAGCTTATTTCAGACCTTTCAACTTTATGATAGGATAAATTAATCTCTAAAGGAGCCTCACAGTCTCCACTGACTGCAGCAAAAATTTCAATAAGATGAACTTTTGTATGAATGAAATTGGTCAGGATGAAACACACAATGAGTTGTATTTATTGGGAGAAGTCTGGTTACTGGCACAACTTCACCTGAGTACAAATTTCCAGTCATGCAGAACCAGGGAAAAAATGGGGCTGCAGTACGAGACTTCAGTAGTGCTTTTCCAGTGGAAAGTGAGACCCAAATTCAGCCCAGCTGAATGATGAATATCATGAAAAAGAGCACTCAATTTCATCAAAGATATGATAGTGGAAAATCACCTTAATTATTAGTGACTATATAGAAGGTTAATGGATAGTCTTGAAAAAATTTCTGGGTCTGATTTTTTAATTGCTGTTCACTCAGAATCCCATGGGGGAAACATCACCTGACCCCAGAAAAAAACAAAACAAATAACCCAACTTGGTATAATCTATTAAGCAATGAGCAAAATGAAACCTCCAGGGACAGCCTGTGTGAAGAGGTTACAAATATTGCTTTGCCCTGCAAGGATGATGTCATGGTTTCTGTCAGAATTACTAAAATACCAACATGTATTTCCTGGATCAGGGGCTTAGAGATATATGGTCCTTGTATTTACAGACTCATTTTCCCACAGAACCTCATGAACTGAAGAGTGAACTTGCATTACACTGTAGCAGCCTACGGTTTTCCTTTCTTTTACAATATTTTGTAAAAACCTTTCAGTTCTTCATGTTAATACCCTTCTCCGTATTTTCTGACATCACATCTGACATGCATTAAAGAATTATTCAAAATTTGGACAGACAAGTGCAACAGAACAATTACATTTAAACATTTTTGATCTCAAATGTTTAACAGACCACTAGAATCTCATATCTACATACCAGACAGTCCCACAAGAGAATGTTTCTCTTAGATCAGTTTATGAACTTCATAATGAAAAATGCATTATATCATTTAGATTCACACTTGACTTGCTGTGCAGAAATATACATCTTTAAGCATTTTAAAGATTTAACTGATTTGAGATAAAAGTGGGTGTGCATCAGTTTGATTTATTGTATGTTAAATTAGCATCCAGGAATCTGAAATAACATAACTGGGAAAAAATTAAGACTAATTTACCCATTTTAAAAACTGATCCCACAAATTTTAATTCTAAAATTTCCTTCTCAAGAGCTCCTAGTATAAAATCCCTTAATAACTTTCTTGGTTTTCCATCACAGCAATTCCAGTTCAAGCCAGAACTGTGCAGTCCAACAAATGTCAACCAGTCCTGGGATCAGAGGCCAGAAAACATGATCCAGGAACAGGATCAGCACATACAGGGGTTTCCTGATCACAGCCCAGATCACTAGATCTTTGACTGGGCAGGTAGGGAGGGAGAAGGAGGAAGCTTCTGTCAGGGTAAATGGTGCAGTACCGGTAATAGATTAATGTTCTGGTGGCAGTTTCCACAAAGTGACTTGATAACTTTTCATGATTTTATCCGTGTATTTGCCGAGCCAGGTCAAATTTCTTCCAGCTGTAACCTGACATAAATTCATATACTATAGATATTGTCTAATCTGCCATACTTAGACAATCCAAGCTATCTAGTCCAAGCTAGACAAGTCTGAGTCTGAGTCTGCTGACTGGCTATGCAACAGATTCTGGCTAAACAAATTATAAGGATTTTATTATCTGTCACCAAGACAGGTTAAAAAAATTAGTGTGAAAATTAGCACATGGCAAAGCTGGAAATTTGTGTCCTATGCAATATTGATTTCCTCTGAGCTTATGCCTCTTGAAGACAATGTATAGTTCAAACACCTTCAGCATGGTGAGACAACAGCATCTGAGACATGATAAAAGCAATCCTAATCGCTCCACATTTCAGCTTCCATGGCCCTCCCTTTAGATTGTCAAATGGAAGTGAGATTGTAAGGCCACCACATTCAAAAATCAACAACTGTTCAAAACCACAAAGTGGTTCCAAAATAGTTTGTATCCTGGTGAAAGGAAAGGGCCTACCAGCTCTACAGCAGCTGGCTCCTGGAAATAGAATCAGTTTTATGCTCACAAAGCTAGACAAAAACAGAAAAACTGTATAAATTAGAAGGCTGGGTTTGCTTCAGTAACCACTTTGTGATCTGCTAAAATTTGTACTTGACAAGAAATTAAACTATACTTGTAGAAGTCCATTGCCTTGGCAGATCCATTTTTACATCTTTGTCCTTGCCTGCATTTGTGATGATCCAGTCTTGAACAGCCCAAAAAACATTGTAGAGCAAAATATGTGCCTCAAAATACATTTCACCTCATGGGAGAATACATTGGTGGTGCAAAAGATAGTGATGAGGCTCACATGGTTTTTTTCTGTATCCTTAATTCTAAAAAAAAAGTGTAAAAGACAAAAAAGGAAAAATTGATTCATCATCTTCCTGACCTGGGTACGTATCACTCACAATACCTGCATTATAGAATAAAAACTATGTGTTCTTTGCTCTCAGACTCAAGGAAGTACATAAATCAAGAAGATATTAATGTAGTATTCTTTCAGCAATTTAGTTGCTAGCATGGAATATACCTTCCCCATCAGGCACAACTGTCATACCTTCTCACTCCGAATTCATAACATAGTTTGAGAATAAAAGTGGTTCAGAGTAAGCAAAATAATTTGGAGTACATTAGTGCTGCCCTCTGTGGTTTAAAAGCCGTGGAAAAAGAGGCAGACAGGAATTGGATCATGGAAGTGGAGGTCATTGAACAGAATGGCATAGACATCTATAAATATGAAAAGGATTTCCAGTTTAGAAACCATTTTCACACTACACACTGCAGCAAATGTAAGTATCTTATATCATCTAAGCCTTCTAGCAGACTGAAATCCCGGAATAATTACTCCTTCTTTTAGTAACGTGACTCCAAAGATGAGGATGTCAAATCAAGAATACAGAACTTGACTGGCACTTCAGGGCTCCTGGAGCAGTCCAAAAATGAACAGAAGAAGCTCTGAAATCAACTCTTGGATAGTGATGAGAAGTTGGACACTTCAAAGCTCAAGCAGCTGTAGAAAGGATGTTTACAAATTAAGGCTGACTAAGGTCAAGGACACCTGCTAGTGAAAAAATGTGTAGATGAGGAATCTAGTGGAGCCCCCCTGCTGTGCTTATAAAGTCACAGGACGTTCTTAATTCTGATCAGTCGTGCAAAATTAGCTTAGTTCTGTTCTTTTTCTGCTGTCCCATGACAGACCATAAAAAATTTGCTAATAGTTACATAAATAACATCCATTTTTCTACGGGTGATAAAAATTTTGTTTACCCTCTGCAACTGCCAAGGTGTTTTAGTTGGATTTGGATAAATGCTTGTTTGCAACATTAGCGATTCCCCTGGGGGAATCCAGCCTGGAAAATTGCTAATTGCGTTTTTCGCTCCAAGTCACAAACCACTCCTAGTGCTTTTATGTGGTTTTTCCATTCAGAATTGTCACTTCAGAAATGCAGCACTCAAAGACTTTTACCTATGTAAATAATAAACCACAGCCTAGGTACTGGAGTACTTAGTTTTGCACTGATGTAACTAAACCTCTAATTCAACACCGGCTGAATCTTCACTTTCTGAGCAGTGCTTATACAGAGTCAAGGCCTTTCCTCACACCGTCCCACCAGGGAAGAAGGCTGGGGATACACATGGCATTGGGAGGGTATACAACCAGGACAGCTGGCCTTAACCCACGCAAGGGAAGGGATATTCCCTACCATATGGTATCATGCTCAGCATATAAAGCTGGGGAAAAAAGAAGGACAAGGGGTCCCCCTTTCATTTGGAATGACAGTGTTTGTCTTCCCAAGCCACCACTACACATGACTCGAACACAAGCCCTGTGAGGAGAGGCTGAGGGAGCTGGGGTTGTTTAGCCTGGAGAAGAGAAGGCTCAGGGGAGATCTCATCACTTTCTACAACTCCCTGAAATGAGGTTGTAGCCAGGTGGGGGTTGGCCTCTTCTCTCAGGCAACCAGCAGCAGGATAATAGGACACGGTCTTAAGCTCTGCCAAGGGAAGTTCAGGTTGAATATTAGGAAGAAATTTTTTACAGAGAGGGTAATCAGACATTGGAATGGGCTGCCCAGGGAGGGGGTGAATTCACTGTCCCTGGAGGTTTTGAAGATGAGGTTGGATGTGGCACTTGGTGCCATGGTCTGCTAACCACAGTGGTGTTGGATCAAGGGTTGGACTTAATGCACTCAGAGGTCTTTTCCAACCCAGTTGATTCTGTGATTCTGTGATTCTATTCACTGCTGTCCACTTGAAGTTTGGACACTTTTAAATGTTATGAGTTGATTATGAAAAATGACACCACCTGCAATTACTAGACATTTTTGAAAGCATTGGCCCTAATGACTGATTCTTTTTCAACATGCTCCAGTGTGCACTGCTAGAGCATGTTGCATTGCTAGTGTCTCATCTGAAGTCATTAGTCATACCAATTTCAGTGGAAATAGAATCAGATCTTCATGTTCTTCATACCAAAAAAATTATGAGTTCAAAAAGCTGATCACACACTGGAATTAAAAAAAAAGAATTTGGAAAAAACCTCTCCTGCCCTTCCTGTTTCAGTTTACTTTAACTGGTGATCATAGTGGAAATAAACTAAATAAGCAGCAAAAACAAACACTCTTTCCCCCATCACCTAAACAACTATTGTGTTCTCAGGGTTTGCAAGGAAACAGAATATATGTAATTAGCCCAGCTAACACAGCTGCAGAGACACAGACAGTTTTTTGGACGCGTGAGCTGTTTGTTCTTTATGAAAGCTGGAAAGGCTGTGCTAATTCCCTCCTTCCCTCAGCATTTTCAAGGGGTTGTGAATTCCCTGTGTTAATAACTCTCAACTTCTGTGATCCTTTCTCTGCTTAAATGTAGAGTGACTTGCCAGCTGCCAAATGAGGCATCTGAAGTGGAAATTTAGAGGGGATTCTGGAGTGCAGAGTATCTTCAGAATGGAAAGAAGGTGGGATCTTCACTTAGGGACAAAATGTTGGATTATGAATTAGTGCATTATCAAAAAGGTGAGTGATTTGATTTGACCCACATAAGGAATGCAGTGACCATCCTGGGAAGGCACTGGTTCAAAGACAGTCAACCTACTGTTCAGTATATCCATAGCATCTTAAAATTCAAGTTGCTCACTGGAAGAGGTGAAGCACCAGCCGCAAAAAAAAACACGTAGACTGTCTTTATCTAACCTGGTTTTGCTCTAGCTGTGACTCCTGGATGTGTCTTCTTGTTCCTGTGGCTCCAGTTGCTCCCTAACATCCTGGGAAACCTAGGTGGAGTCAGGCACCATTCCCTCTCCAGCAGCTGGCCATAGAACCCACCAATGCACAGCCAGGACACCAGCATCCTAAAACAACCCACAAAGTACATGCTGAAGAGCTCACACATGACTGCTGTTACAGGTCTCCCCAGCGTCCTTCAAGCATATTGACATTTAAAAGTCGTATCGGCCAGGCACAGAGCAAAAGAAGGGATTTTTTCAGGGTGAATGAAGTTTGGACTCCAGAGTTTAATTTGGATATGTTGTGACTCTTTCGAGCTTTCTGAACCACAAACCTCACCAGTGCATGAACCAGTGACTGTCAGGTAGCTAAATGGTGTCTTTTGTCGTCAGTGAACTATTGCAGCAGTGACCAAGATTTCTGACACCAGACTTGTGCTCACTGCATAGGCTGCATGTTAGAGGATGAAAACATGTGGCATTTTTTACCACATTACACATCTGGAAATTCAAAGTTAACCTGCATTTGGAGACTTTGAACTGAAAAATAAACAAAATCAACTGTGGCTTCCTGAAGCCTTGAAAAGAGCTATGGCTTGAGAGCAGCTGTGCTTTGCTTTCAGTGCTTTCTGATATGCTACAATAAATTAAATCTCAATAAGAAGGAGTTTATTCCTCTGTTACATCAGTCAGGGTAATCTTCATTGTGTGTTTGTTGAATTGTTTGTGGTGCACCACAAAGCTGCTGACCTGAGAAATCCCACAACCTCAGCATCAAATGCAACTAATGGCTGCTTCCTGCAAACTCTGCAGAGCAACTGGTGGTGGGTCACTCACCAGTCTGACCTCAGCGTGATTGCAGGCACAAAAGCCTTCAGTGGGTGTTACTTGCAAGTCTGTGTTGCAGCCCTTATTCTATGGGCATGTCCTAGTACGTTCCACCCCCCTTATCATGTGCCAGTGCTGTCCTGACTACGTCAGGAAAAAGTGTACCTCACTGGAAAATATTGTCCTGGAAGAGTTTTGAAACTCTCCCTCATGCATCCTGTAATTGCTTTAATGTGCCTTATCCCATTCAAAGCTTGTTAAAAGGCTGATAAAATCAGTGAAGAGGTACACAGTGAAGAGGAAACAAAGTCTTCTTCAAGAAGAGAGCTGAGATACAAAGAGCGAAGAGGCATTTTCTCATCGTGAAAAATAAGAATCTGTTGAAGAAATTACTCCAAAATTTTTGCATTTTTGCCCTTTGGGATTTTATAAGCAGTGAATTAAAGCTCCTCATGCGGTGTAACAGGGCCTGTAGACCTCACAGAAAAAGGCACCCATACATCAGCACTTCACTATTTATCACTCACTGAGTAGGCTATGGAGGTTACTTCAGTTTACTGGGATCTCATGGAGGGATCTCCAGCACACTTGGTCTCTACCCCAGGTCTATGTTTATGTAGTGATTATAGCCGTGACAGCTAACTGAGTTTCTCCAATCAATCACGCTGGAAGTTTTGTTTGTTTTCCTGTGCTAGGGAACAGGAAGGTTTTACTCTTCTTTAAACAATGAGAAAGAAATGAAGAATACTTTTCAAACACAAGTTGAAAATTATTATTGAAGAAGGGTTCAATGAGCAAAAATCCTACCTGCTTTAAGTGAGAGTCAGTATGTGATGACACTGAGTTCTAGCTGCATGTTAGAATAGACAAGAAAAAAAATTTTCTAACAGAAGACAATTCCCCTTCAGTTGATACATGGAGAGGTAAAATAGATGTTACAAAGTCACTCCACAAGCTGGAAATAATTGTCGTGTCTCTTGAGCACTGCTCTCTAATTATTATTAGACCATATAAGCTCCAGCATCAGATAAGAACCATGCACCTGATTGCAGCCAAGAGTCCCCAGGCTTTATTGTCACAATGGAGAGAAGGAATCCATTTGTTCAGAGAAATCACAGCAAGGACAGGAGCACCTGAGATGAGGACATGTTTTTTATCCTTCTGCTGTGCCCTGCCGTGATAATTAATGACTGATAGCTGACTAAATAAAAGCTCTCATAAGGCTGGGCATGCTCCAAGCCTACAGATCCACAACTCAGCAGGTTAGTCACTGTTCTGGGTTACTGGCCTATGGGACAAGGCAAATACTCCAGCTCATTGCCTGACTCTGTGGAGTAACACTTCTCTTCTCGTGCAAATACTAGCACAGACCATGTCAAGTTTTCTGTCTTTACAGTTTACATTTATTTGTCTTTTATTTGTCTGTTCAGTGCCAGAATTTCTTACTACATGAAATTAAAGTTTTGAAAACAGTTTATGACTCACTAAGAAATAAAAAGACACCGTACATCCCAAAACACTCCATGCCACTGTTCTGTGCACAACAGACTTCCTCTGAACCTGGTAAATCTGCCAGGAACTATGCTCATACAGCCCCTTCTACCTCAGAGCAGGGGAATGGAGTAAACAACCTGGTTTCCACTTTTCTGTGTTAGCAGATTCTCGAACAAACAGCCATAGATGTCTACCCTATGCAGAGCAAACTCAGGCCCAATGACAAGACTGTCTGAGCTTTCACAAGCCACATAAAAGTGAGTTATTTTCCCATTTGCCAAGATGCCATGAACCACAGTCCTAAATCATCACCATGTACAAGACAGCCTGTCAAAGTTCTTTCCCATCTTATTGTAGACCTTTCAAATAAAGCATCTTTTGCTATTGCATTTGGAGAAGGTTGGATACCGAGTCCTACCCTTTCTGTGCTGGGCACTGCTCAAAGACTTTATTGCAGTTCATCAGAATTTGTTGAATTTAAAACTTATACTAAAAAATCCATTCATTTTTGGTGTGTTACACTTCTCTATAAAACAGATTTGTTTTGCAGCGTAGCAAACGTTAGTTTCATGGGACATTAAACAATAAAAAACCCCAAAACATTTGATAGGGAAGACATATTGCTAAAGAGTTTGTATTGTCTATGGTCCAATGATTAAAAGCATACATTCACTACTGCATTGATCATGATTCCCTCACTCTTGCCAAAAATCTCTAATACAAACTTTTCTCTACATGTTCTGTACATCTACCACTGAGATGCAGACAGGAAAACTGCAGACATAAAGTGACTGAAACAAAACCCAAGACCTCAGCTATGATCAGATCCAAATTCTTGCTTCAAACTATTAATAACACAGAAAATACAGGTCACTTGAAATGTGCACAGTTTATATTTAATCCTTTTTTTCCTAACCCTTGCTGAGTACAATAATAATGGGGATTCCCTGTAGGCAGGCAGGCAGGCAGTCAGGCAGCAGGGTCTTTGATGGCAAATGAGTTATAAATCGACAGCAAGTCAAAGATGTTAAGGTTGTATCTTCCTTAGGAAAAAAGATATATTTTTAACTTGAATTAGCTACCACAGTGTTTAGCTCTAATGAAGACAAAGTAGTTGATAATTTTCACAGAGGTTAGTGGGTCAAAGTAAACCCTGGGGCGGCCCTAGGCTTTAATCAGATCTGCCAACATCTATCAAAATTAAACTTTTGTCTGTAAGATTTTACCTCATCTTAGTATACTAAGTCCTCTGTCTTGATTAAAAAATGAAAATGAAATCTTAAGGGTAAGAATAACACGAGGTGTGTTGACAGTTCAAATGAAGGGTAAGAAGGATAGAGAAAACAATGGGAAAACAAGATGAGATAAGGAGTTTTTACTGGCACTGTGGAATAAAAGAAAAAATCTAAAGTAGATTTAAAATATTTCATATAAGCAAGCAAGAGTAGGTACAGGTTTAGCTAGCTGTGAAATACTTATATGGCAGGATGAAAGAACATACAATAAAGTATCTACAGAACTTACAGAACTTTTCTGAAACCTTTGATCTCTTCCTTTACTGATCAATGGATCTGACATACAGGCAAATAGGAAGACTTTATTTCATACAGATATTGTCTTCTTAAGGGAACACATAAGAGGTGGAAACACTGTGTATGTGACCACATCACATTATCCTTCTACCGCTGCCTGCTCTGTTAGGACCAAGAGAAAAACCTGCACTACAAACACTGGCAGCAATCTTCTGGTTATTTGGTTGTGTTTTCAGATTGTACTTCTTTCTTCCATAACTCCTTGCCACAACCAGACACTTTCAGAGTAATTTATTAAAAGTTTTTACTAAAACCACAGTTTGTTTTCATAGGGAAAAGACCCCCAAGGAATAACATTTAAAACATACATATTCACAAGGACTGCTTCAGGTCTCTGAAAGTTTGATGTCTAAACTAAAGTTTAGTGTTTAAACAAAGTAAAAGAAGAGGCACCAAATCTTTCTCTTTGATGGTCTTCTTCATTATTTGCTGGACTGCAGTTGTCCACTTGCATTCTTTTGTTTTCAGATCAATTCATGTGTTGATTGGCAGTATCAACTCTGGGATCTATGTCTGCTCCTAGCTGGTCCACCTCCGCAGTGAGAACACAAGGTTTTCATGGGAATACTGATATGAATTGCATTCCAGGAGAGAGACAAAACTTAAAATGTTGTGCCATGTGAGTTCTAACTTGACTTAAAGTCTTCAGCAGCAGCAAGCAACTTCAGATGGGAATGAAGTCTGGTCTTTGAATGGTTGTAACCTGATATAAAGATTGAGCAGCATCCTACCTAAGGGCAATGACTGCATATTAATTTAACTTTGAGTTGGTTTCTCATTCAGCAAAAAAGAAGTCACATAGATCCACAGTAAGCTTGGAAATTAGCTCTTTGCTTTCATGCCACTCCAGGGTTAGTCAGTAAGATAAGATGAGTGCAGAGAGAGTGAGTTAATAAGTCTGAAATCAGGGAAATTTCAGTACTGACTCTGGAGTCTCCATGAGCTCTTGGTTTGTTGCATCTCTGGAGCTTCTCAGACTTCACATTTGCTGAGGGAAAATTAATTTCTAACATTTCCCAGAATAGAAAATTGTACACCACCAATGTGGAGGTATTTCTGTTGAAAAGAGCAGAGAGGCAAAAGCCTTTCCAGAGGTGTCGCTACAAATTTAACATTGCCTTCACTGTTATACATGCAACACATTCACTGCCTGTGAATGCCACTGTGTGCCAATCTTCACCCTGCTCCATGAGCAGTGTAAGCTGTGGTGCTGCTGGACTTCTCACTTGGATATATTAAAACTCTGGACACGTACACACCTTCTGTTTTCTTTTAGGACACCTCAAGTGCAGTACTGGGTCACAAAGGCAAAGGTGAATGTTGTAGGCTGAGATCTGCAGAACCCAAGAACACTGCAAACTGATAGTGAACAGACAAATGGTACTATTTGCTCTGAGGGCTGAGGTTCTGACTCCACTGGAAACACAGAGTGCTTAAGCAAAACAAAAAGATCAATTTTTCTGCATAAGATGTAGTTCTCTGAGAACTGTACCATTCTCCCTCTCTCTCTGAGAGAGACGATGTCCCCTTTTCTTTCATCTTTCCTTTCTTTATCTGTTTCATTTGCAGGCCTATTGTGAGCACGCAATGCTCTTCCCTTCATAATTAGGTTCTTATGGCAGTACCACAGTTCACATTTTCTCTTCCACAGACTGTTCTTCACGATGAGTGTTCTGGAGATTCCTGTGCTCCACCGCCACTTCAATAATGATCAATGCATGCTAACAGGTAAATGTGACAGGACCTGTAAGAAATTTTTAATGCACTGGCATTACATAATAAGTTAGACCAACTCTGTAACAGAGCTGCTTGCACCTTACAGCATTTATCCAGCACTAAGTATAAATTTTCAGCACCATTTGAAGAGTTCATGAGCTTCATTCGTTAGCTTACTGATCATATACCTTCAGAGCTGGATAATATTCAATTATTTGTCTAATCAAAATCTCTTCCTATCATGTCATTGTTGACAGTCAAGCATTATATTAGCTTAGACACCATACAGAAAAACATGTAATGATCCATAACTGGATGATTAACTCATAAACGCTGATGTTAATGACTACCAGGCTGCCATGTTCTTGTTTGAAGTACAATGGCTAAAACTTTATTTTCCCCTTACAAAAACAAAAAACACTCTTAATTTCCTGGGATAACATGGAATAAATTCACGTTCCATCCAACACAATTTGAGCATTTTAGCTTCCTCAGTTACAAGTCCTGTTTCTAGGAAAATGTGATGTTCATATGGCTTTGCTTAATAAGGAGGAATTAATTTTCCTCTTCATTGACTGTTTTGAGTCTTTGCAATTCCAGAGAGGCCATCTGAGTCCTTTATATTCTCTCCCCAAAATTGTGTAACATTATTGCTTGTACTAAATGCTCTGATATTCCCTAAAATGCTTGTGGCTATTTTGTCATGGGTTCTGTATTTAATAATGCAGAGTAATCCTCTTTTCTAGGTACATGCACAGAGAGAATGAGACCTTTATAAATTAGTAATGAATACAAAGTAGTCCAGAGAAAATAGTAATATACAAGACCGGTATTTTAGATATTTCTAAACCAAAATATTACATAGCTAGGAAAAGTTCTAATTAGATGTTGATATGGTGTCAAAAATAGAACTGGAAATAAACTAGGCTAATCACACACCTCAGTGAGATTCCTCTGAAGCCTTATTTAAATGAATTAAGACACAGTTTCAGAGGAAGTACAAACGCAGCTAGTTATTAACTATCTAGGGCTTTTGTCAACTCTTAGCTTCTCACATTTCCCTACACAAGGATCAAAGAAAGGCTCTGTATGTGTGAAGGAGTCCAGCATATGTAATCTATTACAGCTATGACACAATTTTTTCTCCTGTTTGCAGTGCAGCAATTCCTGCAAAGGAAATTAGGACATACCCACAGGACTTCAAGGTGAGGGGGTATTGACAGGGGAGAACTCATTCCTGAGCTCAAGCATGAAGTTACTTCAAATGGAGGACCTCCTTCTGACTTGGTCCTTATACATCTGTGATTTCCATTTCAGCCAAGATCCATGACACCTATGTGCTACCAAAGTAATCTCCAAGTGCACACCAGCAAGCTGGCAAACAGGCAAACCCACGGAAGAAACGCCATTCATTGTTCAGCAGGCATTTTGTAGGAAAATCAGAACAACTCACATAGGAGTAACCGATGCTGTGGAGCAAAGGCAGACCTTGATAAGACTATTAAATCTGGGAGTGAGTGACTTTCTTGTGCTACATTTATTCTAAGTACACACATCTTTTTTCCTTTTATTTAGACATAGACTGCACTCATTTTCACTAAGAATGAAAATTAAGTTTTTCCTTCCTGGTCAAAGCTGATTGGGAGCAAATACTTACTGTGACAAGTATTTCATATTATAATGTCTCTGCAGTGAAGGCTTTCTCTACTTCATTGGTTTAACAAACTTTTTCTTCCACAGAAAGAAGACATTAATCATTATAGTTTGTCATAAGATGAGCTTCTATTTGATGTTTTTTACCTGCTAGGCAAAAGAAAAATGTTCTAATTAAACAAATTATTAAGAAGGGGTAATGTTTTTTTCAGAACCATTGAAGGACAAGGAACAATTCAGTGTTATATTTTCTTCTACTCTGTCATGCTAAGAGTTCATAAAGTACCCAATACACATAGGCGTCATTCAAATGAACCTTTGCTAAGCTGTGACTTTATGTTGCTTCTTCATTTCTCAGGAAGCAAGATATTAAAAAATATCTGGAAAGTCTCAGTGCTGTCCAGCTGTGACTCCTGATTGTCCATGTCAGCTGTGTTCAGAAAACACACCAGAGAGCACGGGTTCTGAACACCGAATCCCTACCAGATGGGGTTAATTTGAAAAATGCCTTATAAGTTGATCAAAAGCTGAAAAACATTAACAGCAATTTGTTCTTTTCAACAGAAATAAGCTTATGAGCATTTTTGCTTTGATGGTTTCCAATAGGCAGAAAGCACAATCCTGTAGCAAGTCCCTCTCCTAAAGCAGTTCTTTTATATGCAGGGCCACAGTTAGACAGTAGAGCATGATCTGGTTGGTGGCCGAGTACTGTAACATGAACTGATCGAAAAGAGAGATTGGACCTGATGTGTACCATTATTCATAAAAGCAAATGCCCTGTTGGCAGCACAGCAGAAAGGGATGCTGTATGTTCATTACCAGTGTAAATGTGGGAATGGGTGAAGACAGACATGAGCTACCCTGTCTATGATTGCAGCTGGTCAGATGGAAACCACATCCAGCCTAGAAGCTTCGTATCTAACTTCATATGGAATCCGTTCTCCGGATAATATATCCTGCCTCTCAGCAAGGTTTATTACTTCACATGCAGCTCCCACGATAAAACTCACATGAGAGCGGTAGCTCAGGTTTGCCTTTAGATTCATCCACTGTCTGCAAGCAAGAGAAGGAAAATGAGTAGATGTCATTATATATATTTTTTAGATCTATCAGATGTGCAAATCAAAGAGTAGGAACATATATATGGTGGAGACTGCTGAGGTCAGGCACTTTCTTGCAAGCTTCAGAACCACCTTTGTGAAAATATACATCTTCATTTTTCCTCATTTCCTGGGCTTAAAGCTCTTCCAGAGTCTATCTTCTCGGAGAGTAACAACTTCTTTCCGTTCCCAATTTAAATAGATGCATGGGCCATTTATATCCTCATTTTTATAGACCATTTTAATTCTTGTGGGTTTGGATTCAGTTAAATCAGTCTGTGAATTTCTGCCAATACATTGCTCAAGGATGGGTAATCTACCTGCCTTATTGCAAGCACATATAAAGAATTAACAGTTAAAGGCTACTTTATCCTGGGCATGGATAGTTTGGAGAGGGTGAAGAAACCATGGGCAGCATCAGACAGTGTGATAGTCACCAACAGTCTATTCCTGGCTGCAAGGAATGAAACCTGAACAAGACCTTGAAACAGGGAAAAGAATCAGCTGCATGAGTATCTGGAAATATCTCCGCCAGAAGGAAGGGAGGGAAATGCAGAGAATATCCAGATTTGAAAATAAAATTATCTGGATTTACTGGCTGAGTGTATACCCTGGCTTTGTTGGTCACAAAAGCCGACTTCTTAGGAAAAGAGATTGTACACGATGAGAGGTGGCATAGGAGCTTGAAAGCAAAAGTCTGGAGGAGAGAAGAGGGAGTTGGTGGGCAACTGCTTATGATAATATGCGGCCGAAGAAGACAGGGATGTAAGAAAAGGATTGCAGAGTTTTAAACATCCAGAAGTACTCTGTGGCTTCATCACTAAGCAGATGCCTTCACACAGCTTAACAGACTGAGCTGGGGATCTGTTAGGATTCAGTGAGAAAAACATCATTTACTAAATGAATAGCAATGCTTTTGGTTGTTTATCTGTTTCTTGGGAAATCCCACTACATACAGGAAAGGTTCAACCCTACTTAGCTGACATGAGCCAGTCCTGCCATGGAATGTCTGCAAAACTTGTTATTTCTTTTGTCTAGCTCTGAGTTTATTTGTCTCTCAGTAATTGGAGTTTGTTTTAAAACAAAAGCAATTTATCTAAATGACTGTTGTGACTGTAGTGTGATCTTCCCATTATTTCTACACCCTCTGGGGCAGTTAGTGGTGAAATTTCTTCCTGCTTTAAAAATCAATAAATTATTTAGATATCACTTTGAACTGCCAGCATTTGACTATCAGAAGCATAACAGACAGCCCAAAGACAAGCAGAATATTCCTTTACCTGCAAGCCTTTCTAACAGGCAAGACTTAAACCACATAATTTCTATCAAATGTATTAGTCTGAATAAAGTCATCCTTTCTTTAACCAGCTGGAGAGGCAAAGTGTGCATTGCCCTGTGACATGCTTCTGAGAACTGGCAGAGGAAAACTTCCTTTCCACCAGAGATTCCAGGCCTTTGGACAGAGTAGCTTCAATATAACTAAAAGGGTTGCAAAATCTTTAAAAAGAGTCCCACAAAGCATATAATGTACCCTCTCCTTGCATCTATTATAGCAATTAATGCCAATAAGTATAAACTAATTGTTAACATCTGTGTTAAGTGAGAGCAACAAAGCTGTGTTTGCTCTCCCGCAGTTTCAGAGGATAAAGCTGTACTACAACTTCAAATACCCTGGAAGAGAAGACAAGAAAAACACTGGAATCAAGAAACAAAACAAGATTTTCACTACTGTTTTTTATTATGACTCCATCTTAACAGACCTCTAGCAACTGTAAAAAAGGGTTTCATATCTTTATCTGAGTTACACATCTCTGCCTCTCTGAAATGACAGGTCGGAGCAAAAAATGTCAGAAAAAGTTGTCTTTAACAGTGACTAAGAGATTAGTGATTTGAGATCACTGCCTAGCAAACCATACAGTTTTCAAGACTCACTAAATTGGGCAGCAGTGATCCATTTTTCATTTTTCATGATGGCAAATTTCATAGGCATGAGGTTCATTGATGTAATCACCTAAGTGATGTCACCTCTCCAATCTGTTTTGCTCTAGGGATGCTTCAAGCAGTGCAAAGCTGCCAGCAAGTTACACACTGTGAGAGCACTCTGCTTTGGACAGTGGTAGAATAGTACAAGAAGGCTCTGGTTTGGAAGAGGATTAGGGATTTTCCTTAAATCTGTGTTTTGTAAGGTATGTCACATTCTACTTGGAAAAGGTGAGCTCCAAAAGGTATTTTTGCAATCAGAAGAAGGTCGTTCTGAGGTATGTGACTGCCATTTCCAAAACAAATCCGCACTGAAAGAGCAAAAAATCTCATGAATGGAGACAACGGGCAAGTGGTGCACTGCAAAAGCGTCTCTACCAAATCTTTGTTCATGTTTGTAGAACTGCATCAGCATTAATTTCTGGGCAGTGTATCAAGTTGTTTGAGCCAACATATTATTCCTAACCGCACATCTAAAACATCTCTACAGAGGAGACACGTATGGGATGGAACTGAGTCCAACTGATTTTGAACTGTTTTGGCACTTAAGGACACAACAGTGGAAGCAGCAGTAAGACTGATTAGTTGTCTCCTTCCAGTGATGCTGTAATACCAGCTCAAAGATACCTACAACATCCTACCTAATGACAGTGTAGGTTTCCAGGAACTGTGATTCCCAGCGGCAACCACATTGTCACTACCAGCTATGAGCCTCTCTGGTGCCCTTCCACATCTAAGCCCTGGCAACTGCCTGCTTTTATATTTCATTTGCTTGATTGCTGCAACTGTTAAACCAGGTGGCAAAAATGCAGTAAGGTGCAAAAAGCTGTAAAGTTTTAGTATGTAACTAGAAAATTGCATTTACCTTCATTGTGGCCATTATTGTGACCTGCATTTAGCAGGAATGCTAAATTCTAGTTTAAAAGTTGCTTTGGTTTCCCTCCATGACCTCTTTCTGGTGCTTTCTTTCAGAAAACTATATTCAATATTTTTTTAAGTCCTCCTTAAAGCACTGCACTAAAAAAAAAAATAATTAAAAAAAAAAAAATAAAAAGGGTCATGCAGTTTTGAATTGAAATTGCTTAAACAGAACAAACAGAATTTTCCTATAGGACTCCACAGGTGGAGACTTGTCACTTCCCTGAAGTATTATTTTAACCCTTAAGTTAGTCCAAGATTATAAGCAAGCTTTTTGTTTTTAGCCTGAACCCAAACGTCACAAGTACAATAGTAAAGGAAAAAAATAGTCATAATGTATGCTGACTAATGTTGTGAACCTCATTTTTTAGAAGCTTTAACAAGGATCATCTCTTCTAATACAAAATGAAAAAAAATAGCTAGGTGCATTAAATTCTTGGCCTGATTGTGAATATAATTAGAGTCAGCCACTGATCAGCCAGTACAGTGCAAACTTTCTAAGTTTTGGTCACACCTCAAGTTTCGGGGGATGTCTCTTTCATTTTTCTCTACAGCTCCCTGACCCACACAACTGTCCATCCACCAAACTGGGCTATCCCACGAGGAACTTTGAACATGCATGAAAGTCTGTTAGGAGCTAAATTAACAAAATAGTCTGGATGGCACTTGCAAGCCAGATGGGACAGACCAGTCTGTGGAGTAAGAGTGTTTCCATGAACCCTTGGTCCTACATAGGTCTCCTAGGGATATGTGGAAATACATCTCTTTGAACTCGTGAAGCAGGCACATAACAAACACTACGATGCTCTAGGATGGTTTATGTGTGTGCCTGCCAGGACAAATTTTACTGTATTTTGTGGTCTAGTGGGAGCTGACCTTTGCAGAAGGATGTGGAACATCAAACATCTAGGAGAAGTCCAGTGATGGGCACAGAATGAAACCTGTCTCCAGAATGTTGTTTCATCTATTGCACATGTGAAGAAGCTTTTACAGCTGAGCCCTTTTGATGGAAAGGGTAAGCAGAGATTATCTAGTGTGGCTTTCTCAATCTGTGTGGCTGGCCTCCCAGGGAAAAGCTCTGATCTTTTCTGAGTGCAACACGTGTGTGTAACCCTGGGGCAAACGAGAAATGGAATGTGTGTCATTTATTTGTTTAGTGCTTCGCAAACCCCCAGCACCCTGTGCTGGCTACTCTGTGCTGAATGCTTATTGTTCAAAGGATGCCTGCTCGCAAAGGCTAATCCCAGCCCTGAAGAAATAGATGGGAATCTTCCCCTAGACTTGGGGATGCTTTGGATAGAGCCACAATCTTCCACACTTCATGTTCCCATTGAACTCAGCAGGGTGTCTGGATGTGCAAAGAAGAAATCGGTGGTCCTTCAGTTACCGGTGTCAATATTAACTAGCAAAGTAAATACAAGAAATGGGCTTTCCCACACATAGTAATTAAATATGCTTCCTCTATTCTCTGCTGCTTTTTACATTAAAGGGTCTACATTGTTTTGTTTTAGCTTTAATGATCATATCTGGGAAGCAGATTTAGAAGAGAACATCTAATCCCGTGTTACCAACACAAAGTTAGATTGTGTTTTTTAAATATGGCAATAGGAAGGCAGAGTTCAGTGAGTGGGTTTTACATTTTTTCTGGTCAGCTACAATATACAGATTTAGTTCATCCTGTTCATATATTAAAGTACTAGTTTAATCATGCAAGATAACTCATCTTTTTCTGCCATCTAGTGACAAAAACTGCAGCTAAGCAAGTTTATAAGCCATGTCATTTATTTTATTCAGTAACACAGTCAATACAGCCATCAGCATATATTTTCCTGGCAGTTCCTGAGCACTTTGTGTGATCTGAATATGGGAGAAGGCATAGACCTCACGTTTTGTCTTTTATGTATCACTTTTTTAATTGCTTTTAGCCTCTTATCCCATACATAATAACTAGGTCAATCTTGCAATGGAGAAAGAACATCCCTAATGTAGAAATCCACTTGACATATGTGTCTTCAAAGAAACTCACCTGACACATCATCAGGGGAGACTCTGTTTCTCTGCCAAGGACCAGTAAAATCTTTCCTCCACCACTGACAGGTTACAATCGAGCACACACAGTACAATTATTCAGCGACAGTATTAAGACAATCAGTGGCCAACCGCCACAAGAAATGAAATAGTTGTTATATCTAGCCCAAAAAACGTATATTCTTTCTTTCCTTCTGCTGAAATCGAAGGCATGTTTCACCAGTGTCAGTAATTACTTAAAATGTAAGCATATGTTTAAAATGCATTGGTCAAGCAAGTTGTTCACCTCCTATTCCATATAAACTTTAATGTGGGGCTATGACATAAATTGAGAATTTTCCTACTCCTTGTTTAACAATTGCCCTACGTAGGCACCAGAATAGACATACTTTCTGGATTTTTAATACCACCCAAGTTACAAAAATAGTTGTCTAAGATTTAAATATGTTGCCTGATTTTTTTCCCTAAACAAGAAGCTTTGTTCATATCTCATTAAAACAATTTTTAAAAATCAGCAAATTTCAATACACATTGTATCAGACCCAAGATAAGTCTGTGGAGAAATGGTGGTGACATTCAGACTCTGTACTGTATAGACATAATTCTTGGCAGGACTGGAAAGTAAATTACCTCTGCCTGTTTTTCCAGACGATGTCAAAATCATCAGATAAGATGAGCCAGAATGACAACACACATTAACATATCACTGCTAGCTTTACATTAAACACTGCAGCCTTATTAGCAACAGCTGGCTATCTTGTTATACTCATTGCAGCACTTTTACAGACAAGAATTAACAAATCAAAGCCATTATTTTTGCACTGTTTCCAGTGAATGATGGTATTGTTCTGCTCTCTAATAATGGGGAAGTGCTGCAGTATCTCATCAAACCTGTGTAAGGCATGTGCATTATTAATGAAGACCACTGTGCTCTTTGAGTTTTGTCTTACAGGTATTCAGTTGTTGGAGACGTATATGTGTAATTTTCCTGAACTGTGACACCAATATGGCCTATAAAGTCTTTCTCTGAACAATAATAAACCCCCATCACAGAAATTTTAATGTCATTTTAATGAAGTGGTTAGGGAGATTAACTATGCCAAAACGCTACACTTTTAATATGAAATAAAAAGTAAAAAGTTCATATAAAAATTACATGTTAATAACAAAACTTTGTGTCAAATGAGTATGAAAACTCTGTGAAAACTGGTTTTTTAACTGGGGTCAATGGAAAGTAATGAGAAGCCTTATAAAATACTGAGGCACCAGCTGCCTTTTCTAACCATCTCACAGAAACAAAGACAAGTTCATAACCATCTCTCCTCTAAGCAGAAGTCTGATTTAACCTTTTTGTTTAACTTTTCATTTTCTTCATTGCCTTAAATCTCTTCAGTTACATCACTTTGTATTTATGTGAACAATGAAAATGATACCTACCTCTGAAATAACAGTTAAATAGAAAAATCAAGGCCAGAGTTGTTTCTTGTAGCTTTCATCAGGGCAGGGTCTTGATGGAACAAAGCCAGATGACTGTCCTGATCCCCACATACTCCAGTGACTCAAGCACAAAGGATTCTTTGAGAGATGGGTCTCTGAGATGAACAGGAAAATACAAACCATAAGTGAAAAGAGATATTTTCAAACATCATGGTACAGTCTTATTTTTTAAGTATCTTTTTACCACTCTGAGATGTTTTCCCACCAACTCTCCTTATGTTCTATGCAGCCCTTGTGCCTCTGAATGTCATGGACCAAACCCTAAAAGGACAAGACACAATGGTAAAAAAACTGCCAGGCTCTTTTTGTTGGTTTGGGGGTTGCTTTTTGTTTGGTTGATTTGTTTTGTGTGGGGGGCTGAGGGGTGTTGTTTTGGGTTTAGGGGGGGGTTGGGGAAGTGGTTGTTTTGGGGGAGGGAGCTGTTGGGTTTTTTAGAGGTAGGTTTTATTGGGGTTTTTTGGGTTGGTTTGTGGTTTTTTCAGCGGGGAAACATTTTTAACAGCAATAATTTTAAATTTCCAGTAAATTTTAAGACTGAAAAGCCTTTACTTCAATGAATCTAAAGAGAATTAAGCAGGTATATACATCTTTCAAACATTAGAAGCCTGATTTCTGTATCTTCTCAATGAATAATTTAGAGCAGCTGTACTGGTGTCTAACCACAATAATTCAAGAAAGAACGACCTGAAAACCAAGTGTAGTAGTCATACTGTAGTGGTCATACTGACCACTGCAGGGGTCATCTAAAGTCATATTGACCATATCCAGGCACCTGTTCATGTACAAGTCACCCCTCCCTCCCTTTGCTGCCAGTGCAGAGCCAGCCAGTGAAGCTGGAGGTGGTTTTGGTGCAATTCATCCTGTCCTAAACTAATTTTCAATATTTGGTAGACATGAATCACAGTCTGAACTCTGTCAGCTCAGCTGACTGAATCTGCACTGATTACAGCCCTAGACATACAGGGCTGTAATACCCATATCAGAGGAACCTAAGGATATATCTGCCTTTATTCTGACATGTGATGATTTCAAGAGGTTTGTGATATTCTCTTTACTTCTTAATTGAAAAGATACAAGCAAGATGATATGTCATACATATGCTAAAATGCCACTTCAGTGCAGCAGTTTGTTAAATTTACAGGACTGGCAGTCTGAGGACCTCACACAGAAGATGTTCTGGCTAAGGATGCTGTTTTGGAGATGCAACATAAAATAAAGGTGCTTATATGAAAAAGACTGAAACCTCACCCAGTTCCTAGAACAGGTGTTTAAAATAGTCTTTCTATGTTTCCATTTAAAACCATACCATTTTATTTAGACTCTAGGTATATACAGTGTCTATCTTGAAGCCACCTTGTGGTGTGAGTCTCTCTAGTCTTCTTTCTAAATTATACATTAATTAGCCAGATTTGATTCTTAGAAAAATTAAGCTATTGTCAAATCACTGGGTAAACCTAGAGGCTAAATTTAATTCCTGAACCACATCCACACACAGCCATTCTGTGTCCGTGTCAAACTATTTGCAGAGGGTGTGATTAAGAGTTTGTCTGGCTCAGTAATTCCTACATCAAAACCCTAGAGAGGAAATGCTGTGACGACAGCAATTCAAAATGCATGTGTCAGTTGTAATTACATTGGTATTTATTTACCCAGGGTAGACACTTGTACCTTTAGAAACAGAGACAACTGGCTGATTTTAAAAAAGTCATGAAAGAGATGTGGTTAATCGCCATGAGGCTGCACAAAGTATGGACATACATGTACTTACAGCTTTTTGATAGCATTAAACCTAGGAAGATTTTGATGAAGTGAATGAGAAGTTCACCACACAGATAAAAAGATCATTCTAACTCTTTTTTGGAATAAGTTTATTTCTGAAAATGTCCAGGTACAATTACAGGTTTCATTAAGAAGTAGTCTTATAATAAAAAATCCCATTACATTTACCTCAGCCTACCAGAAGCAACATTAGTCTTATGTTCCCAGCTCAGTTCATGATGCAACTTGCCTCAGGGACCTGGGTGTAGCTTTTGAAACCCCAAAGATACAACCCAGGTCTGCTCAGTTCCAGAACTGTGCTACAGAATGTCACAGTCACTGTGCCCGAAAGTGCACAGAGTCACTCTGGATCAGGTGGCATGTGGTAACTTGTCCATGTGACCGTGTGTCCTCCTGGCCTAGTTAGAAGGATTTAAGCAGTAACTGTTTTTTATTATTATATGTCATTAGATATATTTGGTATTTCATTTATGTATTGTATATAATATCACACACATAATGAAGTACATGCCAGAGGAACAGACTGGGAGGGCCATTGTTTCAAGACCAGAGCCTGATTTCTCGGTAAGAAAATAGTATGCTGATTTGCAGGCTTCTCACCTCTTTTCCTTCTCCTTTCTCATGACAGATGAAGGATTTAGTTAACTAAAGTCCCAAATAAGCAATAAATCATCAACCACCCCATAGTGACCACTGTGCAGACAGGCACATAAAGGGCATTCCTACTTCTTCTCTCTTGCATGAGAATTTAACCCAATTTGCAGTTTAGCCATAAGTTATGGGAATCAGTGATAAGAGTTATGTCCCCAGATCCCACAGAGCATCTCTGTGCAGCACTGAGTTAATGCCAGCCGTTACTAGGAAATATTTTAGGCTTTCATTCATCAGGGGCCATGAGACTCTCATGGAAGGAGTTAGCTGTGTGCCAAATATTATTAATAACATTAACATAATAAAGATCATCTACTTACTGCCAAGTAAAATAAAATTAAATCATGTTAGCACAGTGGGAAAACCTCATTCAATATAAAAGAACAAAAGCAGTGGGATTATTTATTCTGAAGTCTGAGTTAGGGAATATAATTTCAGATCTCAGGCCACATGCAAGTTTGGAGTTATTTCCAGTCCTTTTCTTCATTTCTTTGTTATAAAGTAGCAGGTTGATCCACAATCCTTTTGCCAGTTATCAGAGACTACCGGTGGATTTTCTACTCATATGGATCTAAGGCTCCTATGAAACACTAGCTGGGTCTCCAGTTTGTCATATATGTGTAACTGGCTCCCCCTTGGGAATCAGGAAAGGCTGCTGTGCCTGTAGCCCAGTCCCACGGTAAAAATCTTCCACTGCAGTAAGACAGCCCTGAAGTCAAACATCTCAGGGAGAGGGAGGGGATGGCAGGAACATCTCTCCTATGAAGACAGAGTGAGAAAGTTGGAGTAGCTCAGCCTGGAGAAGCGAAGGCTCTGCAAGAAACCTTATAGCAGCCTTTTAGTACCTTTCAGTACCTAAAAGGCAACAGGAGAGCTGGAGAGGGACTTTTGATAAGGGCATGTAGTGACAGGATGGTGAGAAATGGCTTTAAACTGAAAGAGGGCAGGTTTAGATTAGATGTCAGGAAGAAATCTTTTCCTTTGAGGATGGTGATGTTTTGGAACAGGTAGCCCAGAGAAGTTGTGGATGCCCCATCCCTGGAAGCATTCAAGGCCAGGTCTGATGGGGCTTTGAGCAACCTGATCTAGTGAGTGGCATCCCTGTCCATGGCAGACAAGTTGGAACTAGGTGATATTTAAGGTCGCTTCCAAGCCAAACCGTTCCATGATTCTGTGTTTCTATGACTGGCCCTGCTGTCTGCTCAGCCTGCCAGCTTGGCTGACTGTCAGCTTTGTTTCCCAGGAGCCAAAAGCAATTTTTTCTAGGTACCCAGATCCACAGCTCACCATTTGCCACCTTTAAGGAAATGTCATAAAAACATTCAAAAAAAAAAAAAAAAACCAGCTTTCTCTTCTTGTGGCATTTTTAATCCTGGCTTTTGGGCTGTACTTTCTCTGGTTCGGCCAGAAAACCCATGAACATCTCTACTCTGTCCATAACTGCTCAGGATTGGCAGTACAAATGGGAGTCAGTACTACTCAGTTAAGGGTAATAGACCCATTACTGGTCACAGAACTTGAGATTTGCCTTTGCCCACATCTTTCACTTGAAATCACAAGCAATACTACACAAATCATAAGACTAGGTGATGTTCCAGGATGAGTAGGCTCTCCAAATGTGAAGAGCCAACTCCTACTGTTGAGTCTCCAAATGTTGAAGAGTCAGCTCCTCACACCTGGGGAGTGGTAAAGAGTCAGTTGCCTTTATAAATAGGTAACCTAAAGCTATTCACATCATAAAATACTCTGAGGAAATATACTGTGTTCTGGGTGCAGACCATAGAGCAAGCAGGAGAGAAATCCAGAGAAATAAGGCCTTAATTTTCACATACATATGAGATGATTTACATATATAATACCAAAAGCTCAGAGAGGAAGTCTTGCTGGTACATGGACGTAAATGTGTGTACCTTCATTGCTGGAGGTGTATTTGTTCTCAGGGTTTTGCAAATGGGCAGAGACTGTGAACATATGAAATGCATAAAAATTATACAGCCATATCTGTGATGCCCTTAAAGATGTACTGATTTGCACTACTATAAGGGGAAATTAAACTTATGTTCTTCACTGTTTCTTAATGGAATACTGTCAAGCATTTCTTGATCCTAGGCATTAACAGTATTCTGCTAGAAGCAAAGGGAAACTGCTGTTAAGTAATCATTGCCTGGAGATTGTGGTGTTCCCACAGAATGGCTTCAAACTTAGCATCCAGGCTTCACCTTTTATATGTAAAAGGCAGTTGAATTCAATAGGTAGACAGTTTATGCTACACATGGGAAAAAATTCCTGTCTCTGTTTAAAAAATAAAAAAAAAATCAATTTTATTTTAGTTTTGAGTCTTAAGCACCAGTTATGCCTTTTCTTATTCTCCAGTTGCTTACACAGGTGTTGATCTTATTCAAATTATTAGTCAGAAAATGCACATATAGATGCCACTTAATATATGAGTCAGTGCATTGTCCTTGAGAATTACATTGGGAAAAACACTGTAGATGAAGGGAGAAGGAACAGATGCAGAAATATTATGCAATGCGATGAGTTCATTCAAAAAAAGTCAGTGATGGCAAAGGAAGAAGCAACATGTCTTGTGCTTTCCTAAGAAGCTCCTTGCTCTTTCAGCCAGGGTCATTTAGAGCCACTGGCTGCATTTTACTGCCAGCCCTAAATTCAAACATTTTTATTAATTTTACTTTGGCAGAACCTAATATAAGCAGGAGGTAGATGCATTCTTAATAGATGGAAAAAGAAATTCCTATTCACTTCTATTTACAGTTGTTTGCATTTCATGATCCTCTATTTAGAAGAAGTTTTAATAGTTCACCAGTTCATGAAAATCTATGGGCATTTCCTTCATTGGATATAATAAGAGAATAGAGACGATATTTTAAAGCAGCATTGCTGACGTACTCTACTGGTGATATTATATTTGAAATGCAAGAGTTCTCATGGGATTTAGTGTGGAAAGGAAGCTGGGATGACCCATATTTCACATTCCAGTGGTTGTCCAGACAAAATTCTGTTTGTTAGCAATGATGACAAAATGTCTGTTGCTATTTCTACATTGCAAACCATTTTCACCTGTGGTTAATTTACTCCAGGTGAAAGTTTTGGAGAAACTCTGTGTGTAGAACCTACAAATAACTAGGTTCTTTAAGCAGATTTTACTAAACAGTATTAAATATAAAAATGGCCTGTCTCAGCAACAATAAACAAACATTGGAGGAAGGCAGAGGGAATACCACATCCTCCTGCACTGAGACTCAGGAATAAATCCTCTTGGGAAGGTGAAAATGGATTTATCATGGATGAAAAAAAAGGATACAGCATGAGAGGATGCTATTTTCTCAGCCTTAGGCAATACACAACACATTTTTACCAGCTGGAAAAGAGTGGTTTTGCTGCTTACAAAATAACTGTAGCAGAGCTACGACTTTGGTTTTGCCAAATTTGAAAGCCACAGTCATGGAAGCAAAATGGTAGGGGAAAAAAAATATCTATGGAAGAAGACCTCAGTGAGGACCACTGAAAGAGCCAGGAAATTAAATCATCTTGAGATGCTGCTCTCTGAAATAACACATGTAGTGATACCAATCATCTGCATCTCTTTCAAATTTTAACTATTTCCTGAGTAAGAGATACAGAAGAAGCACTGGATACTCTTTCAAATGGACTACATTTAGATTTGTAGATTTTGTGGGTGATCTATTACTGCAGATCTCAACATGTAAAAGGTCTTTCTGGCTCACATTGCCATTTTGTGTTTAACCTACAAACCGAATTTAAGCTGCTGTTTTTGATAGACTGAGTGTATGTTCTTGACATGATGGAATTACACAAAAACTTTATGATTATAAACAAAACATTTTAAACATGATTCTCTTCCTATTTATTCAATTGCAGCCACATACTCCCAGTTTTACTGTGGTTTCCCTTTCATTGTATTCACTTTGTGGGCTTTTCTGTAATACTATCTTAATTGCTAGCTTTCTAGTCCCCTGCCTAACAGTATTTTTCAAGAAGTACTCACCAAAATCTCAAGCATGCAGCTAACAGCATTCCCATGGTACTGGTGCCTAGTTTATTTATGGTAATTTTGAAGTTGCACAACAAAGACACAAAGTCTGCTGCTTAATATGTTAAATTCTTAAGTAATTTATATCAGCACAGCCTCGCATGATCAGGAAAGCAATACCACTGTATGTTAACTGGAATTGCACCCACAGCCTTGGGGAAAAAGTTTTTGTCTGGGAGCGGAATTGAAATTGTGGACATCTGAGTATGTATAATTAAAACAAGACTCCTAGTGAATTCATGTACATGTCTGAACACTTTCAGCAGAAATTATCCATGTTTTTCAGTAAGATGAACAAAGAACTGATACATAAATTGATGTGTGGCTTTCTGTGGCCATCCTCTGTACCTGGTGACTCCTGATTTTTGAAGTACATCAACCTATAACGAGTCTTAAACTAAAGGTTATGCAAGCTGTTCAACTCTTCATTATAGAACCTCTGAACAGGGGAACTTAAAACAACTGTGTGGCAAATACACCCCTGAGTGCACTGGAGTGTTTGCAAATCTCCAGTTTCACAAACTAGCCCAGGATTTTGTATAAGCTTGGTTTGTAAAAGTTCACTGACCTAATCACCCAGAGGGCCAAGGTTGTTCAGGGTCTCGGGAAACAGTGTGTTCTTTAGGTCATATTTCTTTTCTAATTTAGGGGAAGACACTTTCCCATTCATTTTACAGACCAGCAAGTTCCTGGGTCTTGTCTGTTTTGTCACAGCCCTGGTGCAATTTCTCCCGAGGAGTCAATTCCTCCTACCCAAGGAGGAATATGGTGTCCATGTCAAGAATTGGAATCTTCCAGCAGGAAATTTTCACCGAAAATGTGTCTACCACCAGCCGACGTCTCCACATCACGCCCTGAGATGGTTCTGCTGGTGCAGCATTGTGGGGAGCCAGTTCCAGGTGCCTGAAATTATAACAGCTAGCCTGAGAAGTATCTTTTGAGATGAAGCCCAGGAAACATGTTTGGAACAGGCCATAAAAATATGTATGGGACCTGCTGGGATAGCTCTGAAGGACTACACAATGTCCATGGGCAATGGAGCAAATCTGAGCCATCTTGTCTGTACATCTTGTGGAGAGAAATTTCTGAAAAGAGCTACTTCAAAAACAAATTTGGGCTTCAAGCCAGAAGAAAGTGGTTAGTTCGCTCCAAACGAGACAAGAGCTAGCACATGTATGGAGAGACAGGGGAAGCTAATCTATTTGACAGTGTAGGCATCTTGAAAGTAGAAAACCTCTAGCAGAAAACAGCCATGTCCTTTTATTTAAGATGAATACAGTATTGAAATGTCTAATTAGCCTTGTTTGCTGAGCATTTAAACAGAGAAGCGGACTAATGAACATCCTGCTATGCTGGAAGGTCTGTGGTTTCAGCCAAAATCTTTCTGTCTTGGAGTTTGATTTTGCTTTATTTCTTGCATATAAAAACCACAGAGAAGAACAAAATCAAGAGGTACCAGTGTCTGGGCCCCAAGCCTTGTGCAGCTCAGTTTTTGACAAGGAAAACAGAAAGCTCAGGTTGGCAGGGGTTTCCCTAAATATGACAACACTGATGCAGAAACTGCTCCTCCAACTCTGAGCTACTCCAGTATATGGAGTATCAAGAGGCCAGATGTGACAACAGAAGATTTTTCTGCTCCAGACTGTTCCTCATCTTCATGAGATCAGGAACTGATAGCTGTCCTTTTGATCATGGGTACTCATATCAATGAAGCCCTTTTACCACGTTACCTTCAGTTTTTCCAGCTTACCTGCTGTTACCACTTTTGATGGCCACTTTGGCAATTTGTGGGACTCTTCAGGTGGTTTATATAAGTGAGGTTATATATATGAGAGGATGAACGATGCAAGTCAGCATGACTTCTGGTATGCCACCTATCCGTGAAGAAGATATTAGGTTTCTTTATTCCTGGATTCAAGCATTTTTGAGCTACCACCAGGAAAACTTGCACTATGCTTTTTCTCATGGTTGTAATCCCAGTACTCAGCCTATTTATGTCCTGGGTTTTCAGATTATTTTTTGTCAGCATCTTTGTATTTTTTGCTTGTCTACTCACATCTCCATCAATCCGTGGAAGCAATAGCTTGTGCTCTATGTTTGAATTCAATTCAGAGTGAAAACCCTACGGCCAGCTTGGATTACTTATTAGTCTTGCATATACCTTAGTTTTGGATGATGTTTCCCATCATTGCAGCTGTCTAATTCCCTAAAGAGTGTACTTGTTTCTTACATTTATCCTGAATTAAGGACATCTGTTCTACCTGCTAGCTTCCAAAGGTCTTTCAACAGAATAATATGATATGACCTTTCTGTCATTGTACATTAGTACTAATATAATATTTACTTTAATTCAGTCATTGACATAACCTTAGATTTACTTCTTCCCTCTACAACCTACTGGTTTGGAATACCCTCAGTCTTTATTTCATGGTCGGCTGTACCTCCACAGCTTTTCTTTCTACGTCATAGGATCCCTACTTCTTTTCCAAAGTAACCTCTTTGCTGATCTTATTGATTTTCCATTTTCTTCTAATCCTGTGCACATGATTACCTCTTCTCAGCCAATATCTAGTTTATCCTGTAAAAATTAAATCTTGTTATCCAAATTCTTGTCACACATACTGCTGGTAACCTTTCTGACCTCTGTCAGAAATTGTTTATTACACCACTTTGTTATGCAGTCCCTTTGGTGGATACATACCTTGGATTTATTACTGAAAAATCTGTCCCATTCTCCCTGACAGGCAGAGGAAAAGTTAGTTTATTTTTTTATAAATGCTCTTCTTCCTCAACTAAACACATCAACCTCCCCCAGCTTGTTTCTTATTCATGAAATGACATAGTTTTTCATCAGCCTTGAGTCGATGGAAACATTTCCGCAGTCAAAAGAATTCTTCAAATAAAAATGTGATTTTATTTTTTTTTTAAATTATGGGTGGGTTAGCAGTGTTTAACAATAACAGGGTAAAACAAAACACATTAAATTTTTCTAGTTTTCAAATCCAGCTGTGGAACAATGGAGGCAAAATAATGATACCAAACAATGGCTTGATAGTAGTTTGCAAGAGAACTGGGGTATTTCCTGAGCCTGTGCCTTTTCACAAGTCATCAACACCTTTAGCAGTACCTGAACCCCTGCTGGCAACCTTATTGAAGCTCCTGAAGAAGTCCATGAATATTTCTTATTTATATGGTAATAATCCTACTGCTGGAAAAGCCAAACAAGATCAGAGAGATAAACACATAGAAATGTAGACTCTGTCTTTTGGGGAGTATTTCCACTTAATGGACTCTTACTAGACTTTTGAGGAGAATTCCCGACTCAATTAATTTGTGGGAATTTTGCCATTGACTTCAGTGATGCAGAATGTTACCCTGCCTGTTCACATGGACCTGGATCAGAACCTGTGTGAGTTAGTAGCCCAGAGGCATGGCAATATTTTCTTATTTAAACCTCTTATATAAGAGGCTTAATAATGTAAATAATATATATAATACAAATAATATAAATAATATAAACTTCTTATATAAGTTTTTCTCTTATTTCTGCATGACCCAAAAGATACTGTGGATTCTCACCACTATAAACCAGACCAGTATCTTCTTTGACTGTTAGCATACATCTCCACATATTACTTCTTTCCTAAACAATAGGAAAAATGTCATATATAAAGGGTTAGATGAGAGATGAGAAAATAAACTGAGACTTGATAGGGTAGTGATAGTAATTATCAACCATGTTGCCAAAATATTAAATGATAGGCACTTCTTACCTATAAAATAACTTTAAGGATAATGAAGTTATAAGTTGCTTCAATCCAGAAACAAGAGATCCTTCAGACCTTGGTCTAGTGAGGTTCAGTCTAGGTCAGCTTTGCCATGGCAGGCTTTGAGGGAGAACAGTAACAGGGGATTTCCCATTTTAGGGAGGCGTTGCTGTTGGCTATTGCCAGAAGGCATTGCTGAAGACTATTTTCCTCAGAAACATGAACTGCCTGGAATTGACAGTTTCAAGTATTTTGCCTGGTAATTGACAGACAAGCACAAAAGAAATAGCTCTCCTTCCTGACCTCGAAAAAGGTAAGTAATCACTGTCTGAGGCTTTCCACTTCAGTTTAAATTGTCACTAGACTGTGTGAGAAGGGTGTTTGGTTACAAGAATGGACACTGAAAAAATAAGCACCTGCAAAGGAAGCTTTAAAATTCATCTGCACTGCTGTATTCATGGCTATTGATTTTGCTTCCAGAAAAACAAACTCTGTCCTTATTCAGCCAGTTCTAACATGGTAGCCTGGAATAAAATGAACTACATATTCTATCATATGCAAGCAAACCCCCAAATTTTATATAAAATTACTTTAAAATCTTTCGAGCCTTCATTTTCATTTGCACCCAAACAATGAAATCTCTCTGGCTGATTGAAGAGAGAAGAGATGTCGACGTAGTAACAGAATCTGGCAACCCATTTGTCCTTCTTTCCTAAAACAAAAATTCTTCTCCAAGACACACTGTCTGCAAAGAAACCAACCTCCTGTTTGGCTTCATAGGTTAGCTAGGGATTCACTTGTTAAAATGTCAGTTTTCTCCAGGGACTGTATATGCTTCCCCTGTTAAACTGGGGCCAGTTAAAGGTCTCTCATTTTTTGTATCATTAGCTTTCTAGGAGCTAAAAGGAGAGATAAAAATCACCCCCTACTCACATGCTTTGATTTTAATGAATGTTAAATCTGTCTTGCAAACACATAGCAAGAACAAGTACAGATAAATCAAAGATGATGTTATTTCTCTCTCCTCTATCACATTCACAAACATCTACCTGAAATTTAAAGCAGCTGAGCCAGATTCAAAACCTACAGCCTCTCCACTGACTTCAAGTGTCTGGGACAGAAGTGATGCTGCCTGCCTCACTTGGAGCAACACTCTTTCCTTATCCTTATACCCATTACAGCTACTTTATAGGTAACAAGTGCCTCTCATTTAATCTCTTGGCAACATGGCCAATAACCACTATCACTCCCTTATTAAGTCTCAGCCTACCTTCTCACGTCTCACCTGACTCTTTGGAAGCCTTTTCTGGGAGCCTAACTCTTTCTCCTCGTTTACCATTTCTTACTTTGTCTTTCCACTGAACAGGACTTTCACTGTTGGAGACATAATCACTACAACACAATAGTGTGAAAATCTGTCTTCCTATGCTTGTTTGAAACTTGCTGGGGTTTTTTTGTGTCTTCTTTCCTCTTGTGAAATACCACAACATTTTTCAATTAGAGTAGTTTCTTGTTGCAACTGCTATCAAAGCACTGTTATCATAAAACATCTGTCCTAAATGTAAGAACATCTGTTTCCCAAACTCCTTCCTGGTCCCTAGATGACTCATTTCTTTGATAGCTTTTCTTTGTAAGGGGAGTCTTTTTTCTTATTTTTTGAAGTACATGGCTTTTCAGTCTTTTCCTCTTCATTTAACATGTTAAGCTAGTGCTTCACAATATTAAACTATGACATTCTGTGCTTTTCTTGTCATTCTTTCTGTATTATACTTATCCACATAATATCATCATTTCAGTTTCTCTTATAAGAACAGCTAGTCCTACACTGATTTTTAAGTGCAGCCCAAGCAGCAAGGCAAAGAATCCTGGATTTCGTCCTCTGTGAAATGCTGACACTGAGGTTATGAAAACAGTCTAAGGACCACTGGCCCCAGGTACTACTCGAGTTCATTAGAAGGCAGCCATTTAACTCCTGTAACCTCTTTTGCAAATTTTTATTTCACATAAATATTGCTGAAGCCAAGCATATCAATACAGAACTTCTAAATTACTCCCTCAATTTTGCAGCCCAGCCCTCTGCAGTGGAGCAGAACCTCATCAACTTATTTTGCCAAAATCAAAGGAAATTAAGGACTCGGCAAGGTTGCAGCTGAACTCCCACTGAAAATATGGAGCTGGCTTTATATCATTTTTGCTGAGGCATTGTCATGTTAAGTGGCAAATTATGTAATCACTATAGTATAATTCTTTCTTACACACTATTTCTCCATTCAACCACCATTCAAGCACATAACTGCTGTATTGTCAGAAAGGTTCTTAGCAGTTATTTCCTTTTCATTTAATTTGAGCTGTGACTACTTTGATCACGCCTTTTAATTTGGAATTACCCTGAGCAGTGCCTTGCGGGCAGTGCTGAACACACCTTGGGTCAATTATGCTTCACAGCCATATCATGTCTTGGAGCACAGAACGTTTCCTGTGTGTCTCCTTCCCAATTACAGCTCCAGGCAAAGCCAGCTCAGCTGGTGAGACCTGATGCCTTCGCACACCATGTGTTTTTCCCTGAGCTTTCAACAGCCTTATAAAGTGCCGTTCACCCACCTGCCCAGTCCATTGAACAAGTGAGATGTGTCGAACCAGATTCCTTCTGGACATAAATCAGCGCCACTTTAGGGAGCTGTACTCAGCCTCACCAAGCAAGAAACAAGCCAGAAAGCAGGTAAAAAAAAAGATGTCTGCAGAAATAACCTTCAAATATTCATGAAGGCTCCTGATATGGACTCCTGCTTCAGTTGAGCAAACCCTGAAACTTACCCTGAGACACTGTAGTTTTCCAGGATCTTCACACAGGTCAGGGAAATAGATAGATTCCAACTCTTTTAGTATTAATTTTCATTATTTAATTGAAGGTGAAAGGAAACTGAAAACAGCTTGTCCTGTGTGGTTTTTGAAATATTAGCAATGTGATTCATAAGTGACTTGGAGCTCTGAGGAACTTTAAGTCAGGTTAGACATCCAATTCCCTGACTCCACGAGCTCAGTGCTTTCTACTAAAGTTAGTTGGGAGTAACAACACTGGCTTCAAAAACATTTGCATAGCCTGAATCAATAGCAGTAGTATTATAACTAACCAAGTTGGACGAAAGTGGTTTAATGAGCTTTGGGGTTTTTTTAGTTAAACCCTGAAGCACTTTTGTGCCACGATGTTTGTCCTACTTTTCTTACTTTAGCAGTTTCTGGAGGTGATCTCTAGAATGTACTTTGGTGCCAGCCAGTTTTCAGCAAGCAGGAGGATCTGTTGTTAAATTTCCCATGTACTACTGCAGTTAGCACACTTCTTTTTTGGATTAAGGGAACTGGCTGTGTTCCTCTGAGACTGCAAGTTAACACTTCTTTGTAAATGAGAGTGAAAAAGGCCAAAAACCTCAAGAATTCGCAGCAACACTGACCTATGAAAAGTAAAACCAAGGTGGCTTGTGGCTGTCTTTTGTGCTGGCAGTTTTCCAAAAGGTTGGTGAAAATGCTTGATCTGTTCTTTTGTGGGTATTTCTAGAGAACCTGCTACCCTAAGTGCATGAACACTGATATTTCCTTCCAGTAAAGAAACAGATTCTAAGGCCAAAAAAGAGAGAAATTGAAGAAAACAATAAATTCATCAAGCGATGTGGAAAGGAAAAATCTGGTGTCATCTCTCAGCTTAAGGTACAGAATCTTCAGTTTTGTAGTGCAAAGAAGGAAAAAAAGAAGAGGGTCTGTCAGCAGCTGTAACTACTGACTGTGTCACACCTGACTCGTCACCTGCATTCCCTTGGTAGCCCGTGGGAAGAAAATGCACTTCTGGAAAGCAGCTCCTGTGTTTAGACCACAAGCATGTGTTTCTCTCCAATGGCCCCAACATAAGGGTAGATATTTAGTCCTGTCAAATACATCAAAAACCTCACTCAGCAGTCCTCCCTTCCTACATACAACTTCAGTTTCTAGGCACTGAGGTTTCCAACACTGAAAGCATCTCTCTCTTGGCAGCGCTGAGCATCTTGGCTTGCCTGTTAAGCCTGAATTATTTCTACATCTACAAACTAGTCATTCCTCTCCCAGTTGTGCATCCAGCACTCAATGTAGTAGGTTTTTTTATGCTATGTTTAGGGCATCAAACATCCAAGACGAGCTCTAAAAAAACATGGACTACAGCCTCAGTACCCTGTACATACCAGTGCTGGTATCGATCAGTGGCAAAACACTAAATGAGAAAAATCTTCCTTGTACTGCCTAAGGGGATCTCTGCTCTTGCATCCCAGGATGGCTCCCACATGCTACATTTATTCTCATCTCCCGAAATTGTTCTACTCTTCACGGAATAAAAACTGCTAATTGGATGAAAGAGAAAAAGAAGCTAGAAAAATCTTTACAACCCCACCCCAAAAAGGTTTCTCACTGGCATTTCAATCTGTGAAGCAATGAATGCCTGATAAAGTCTTTGGGCCACAACCAACTTCAGTCCCTCCTACCCCTTTTCATACATACATACACACATAGCAGGATATATATTATAGAACAAATTAATTCTAGTGACTCTTTAAGGCTTGTTGATTCAGCCTTTCATTCATTCCTAATGCTGAAGGTCACATCATTTGAAATACTCAGGAGTTCTTCACCATCTGTTGTTATGTTTTTAAATGAATGCTGTGGACACAAAAACAACATACAATGAAACAAGCAGGTCCCTGAAGGTAATCATACAATATGTAAACAAGCATTATAGAATGTACAGGACAAGCTTTTCAAAACAAGTATGTGAAGTAAGGCCTTTAAATGAAGGTTTCAGCACCAGAAAAAGAGCTTGTACTACAACAAGCCAGACTTTACCTTGCCATGTCATTCTTGAATGACATTCTTATTCAGAATCATAGAATTGTTTAGGTCAGAAAAAAACCCTTAAGAACGTTGAGTTCCACTATTAACCCAACACTGCCAAGTGCACCACTAAACTATGTTCCTCAGTGCCACGTCGACATGTCTTTTAAATACCTCCAGGGATGGGGACAACATTTCTGGACAGTTTGTTCCAGTGCCTGACCACCCCTTCAGTGATGAAATTTTTCCTAATATCCAATCTAAACCTTGCCATAACCTCCTTTCAGGTAGCTGTAGAAACCAATAAGTTCTCCCCTGAGCCTTCTTTTCTCCAGGCTGAGCAAACTCAACTCCTTCAGCTACTCCTCGTAAGACTTGTTCTCCTTAGGTATGTATGTTGGCTCTGCACAGGCTGACATTAATTACACATCTGAAGAAACAACTCTTGACCTCACTGTGTTCTAAATACAGATTTGCCAACTAGCAGTATGTAAAGAATGCACTGGTTTTAAGACACAGTGACACCTGTAGGAACAAAGCTCTGTGGTGTCACAGGATAAAGAAGTAAATGGCTTCATTGGTATTTTCACAACCACAATTCCACCATGAAACTTTGCTTCTTGAAGGCACAAATTAAGTTTAGAGAGGAAGCCAAAGCAGCCATTCTTACCACATTATGATACTACTATAATGTTATTAGAAGGACAGTTTTCAGTATACATGCAGCTGTGCTGAAGATAGATATATACATATATATATTTACACACATCCCTAAAATCTGAGTAACTACAGCTGAGTAGATCTCTGTGGAACAGAATAGGAATAGATTCTTTCTTTTCTTGCAGCAATGAGTAAGTGGAAATGAAAGCAACCCTGCCTCCCCATACAGACTGACATGGTCTCCATGATGGACCCCACTGCAGCTCCTCAACTGTTTGATCTTGTTGGATTTGAGCAGTGTCTTTGGACAGACTGCACAGAGCAGAGCTGCCCTGGCAGAGTCGTGGAAAGCTACATTTAAATAAGTCCTGGGCTGTAACTATTTCTAAGGTGCAGTTTTTTGCTGCTGTATTTTGTTGCCATACTGTACATCAGGATGGGTAAATGTGTGAATTGAGCTCTCAAAGAATCTAATGGTAAGTTTGTTAAGAACCAATTTAAGGTGCTTATCACTAGCTTTGTAAATCTACTAATCTCTTTGGGTACACTAACTAGTAAATATACACTGGAAAGTACTGTTCCAATGCAAAGACAGGAGAGAGACAGATTTGAAGATTACAGCTGGTCCACAATGGCAGCTAAGTCAACCCTTTCTTTTTTTTTTAACAGAAACGTGAATTATATGAATATTTTTCTCTGAAAATATCCGAACATTTCATTTTTTTCATAATAAAATAATATTCTGTTTTGAGATAAAAAAGGGTTCTGTTGTGGGTTCTTTCTCTTTTAGGGATGCAAAAAGTTTAAATTTTCTGATGTTTGAATGGAAAGTAGAAAGGTTTTCCAGTTGTCACCAGAAGACATGATTAGTTCAGGAGAGATCCTTACATCTGAGCAGAAAATAGTCCGGGTCAGCAGTGCCTCTTGGGAGCAGGAGAACCCTGTGAAGGTGGCCACATTATTTAAAGTGGTTTAAGCATTATTTTAAAGACTCAACAGCCATAAAGTGCTAGAAGCTCTGCAGTACTTATGAGAGGCACTGAAGGGATCTGGGTTTGTTATTAAAGGTTGAATATCAGCTGTTCCTTTCCATTCATACACTTTGAGCTGCAAGGCTCACCTGCTTCCACCCAACGTGTGGAACTCTGAGAGTAGGGAGATCGTGTATAGGTTACACACCTTCTCATCCTATAGGCTCTCAAAATTACTGAAGAGATCGTACCCCCCCCCTCCCCATCACTCCTTTGTGCAGCAAGGGACTTCCTGGCTGGAGAACTATAACCATTTTGAGTTATGAATCCAAATTAAAGCAGATCTTGTCCATAATTTGCAAGGTCTGGGTATTGAAACAAACAATATTTTTAATGAACCCCGGAAGTTTCTTCAGTTCCTCTTAGCTGCACAAAAATAACTATTTGACAAACCCTTGTGAATCCGGAATAGAACAATCTGCCAGATCATATACTGTACCAGGAAGAGCAGCCAAAATATCTTTCTTATCCAGCTTGCAGTGTGAATATCTGCAAGCAAAAATACTTGTACAATACAGACATTGAGGAAGGCTGCATATAACCAGGCTTACTGGCAAATTATTTCCAAGCCAAATATAGGTTAAAGTTGATACGTCCTAACACTAGCCAGTCAGCTCCAGTCCTCATAGGAGCTCTTTTTGTTCATTGTTTTGGGCTCCCTTTGACAGAAGATTGATATATGTTACAGGAGGCATTGCAGTGATTGCACTATCAAATAACATGTGTGGAGAAAAGCTCCTGTAGATTGTGGTGGCAAAAGCTCAGTCTGACAAGGACCTCTAAGGCAGTGAGCATATTATCTTTGTCACCTAGCCAAGTTTTCACAGAACAGCAGTTCACTTCTCCCTGTAGATTTGTCTAAAGCCCTGTGTGAGTAACATTTGTGAGCTGGCTTTAGAGAAAACAAGATATGCATGAGAAGGGCTGCCTGCTATATGTTTCAATAACAGCTTAAATTTCCAGCATCTTAGCGACTATTCCTTTTAAGCCTGAGAAAATTAGAGGTACATACCCCAAAATCTTAGGTGGCAGCACCATCATCTTTTGAAAACTCTGACAATAGAATTGAGATTTATTAGCTTCTCCTTGACTCAGTGGCAACTGAGTACTAGGTGCTGAAACATCAGTAGCAATCATTGTTAGAGACAATATTTTGGGCCCATCTTAATTGCATAACGTTAAACCCCTCTTGACTTAGAACTGAATTAAGTGTTATGTTGTCATATGAATATTTGGAGTCACATCCGTCATTGAGTCAAATATGCTTGCAGGATATGTGCAAATATTTAATTCTCTTTCTTGGCATTCCATTGGGACACACAACCGTAAAATCCTAATTGTTATGTTTACCCATTAGAATTAAGCTAAACAAGACAACAATAAATAAGATCTAATGAAACCCACTGAGCATAAGGGTGTTAATGAAATAATATTAGGGTCAAAATAAGAAGTGGCACATAATCTTAATTCTCTTTTATCCAACATGTTTATCCAACAGAGGTACAGTGACACACATCTTGCTTTGCAGAGGCTGCAGAGCTTTTTGGGCTGGAAGTCAGCTTGAAGAAGACAGAAGTTCTCTATCAGCC
>JAWMRA010000078.1:138711591-138787464 GCA_035584735.1 Pseudotriccus pelzelni
GTCTCACCTAAAAAATCCAATGCGCAGGCTGGAAGGCGTAAAGACCTTCCCCGGTTCTTCGTTCACGAAGACTGGCCATTATATATTTATTGATTAAAAATGAAGTAATATTATCCAGTCTTGAAATACTTTCACTATTTGCTTAGTTTCCAAATGAAGCCAGATGCAGTTTCTCCCCAAATGCAAATTTTAAGAAAGTATGAAAACACTCTTTAGTTACTGAACAGAAAGGTACACTGTTCTTACCCCTGGAATCTACCGATATTCTGCATTTGTCTACCCAAGGAAGTATAGAGGGCAGTAAAAATTTTAACTAAGTGCCCAAGAGTTTACCTGGCTTTTATCCTCCAAGTGAACTGATCAGCCTAGTAAAAGAAATTAACATTATCCTATTATCTATATTTTCATAGAATCAGCCAGGTTGGAAAGGACCTCTGAGATCATCAAGTCCACCCCTTGATCCAACACCACCGTAGTTGGCACTAAGTGTCACATCCAGTCTCATCTTAAAAACCTCCAGGGACAGAGAATCCACCACTTCACTGGGTTGCCCATTCCAATGCCTGATTACCCTCTCTGTAAAGAATTTCTTCCTAATATCTAACCTAAACCTCCCTGGCAGAGCTTAAGACCATTTTCCATATATGTCCACACCATTGTAGCTACACTGTTACCTGAAGTATTTGTTTAGCTTCCTATGGCCTGATTAAAGCATGTACTACTGTCAAGATACTACACAATGAAGAACTTCAAGTCCTCTGTGTAGAAGAGGTGAAATGACACCTATCCCTCAAAATCAGCAACTTTAGCCATGCATATGTTTTCTGACACCTCCCCCCACACACACCCCCAATATCTTTCCCTTCCTATCACAAATAAACGAGGAGAAAGGCCACTTTTTTCTACAGTATTTCCATTACTGTGTTTGCATATTCCAGTAATCATTTACTAGAGCTCACCACTTAAGCAAAGATACATATTCTTGCACATAGGACAGGAAATCCTGTCAGAGGAAGCAAAACTATCTCCAAGTGCAGTTACATCAACATCGCATAAACACACTACAATATTACCAAGGACCCTTCCTTAACATCAGGGTCTAATATACGGACATTTCAGTGTTTAGAAGTCCCTGCCTCCAGGATCTTGTCACCTTGGTTCAAAGCAAGAATGGGAACACGCTATAACAACACACAGCCATCTTCAGAAACACACAGCACCCACCCAATTATCAATTAGTGTTCTGTGGATAATACATCAGAAGATAGTAATGATGTGAAGCAGCAGATAACAGTTTTTACACTGCTGAGTTTCTTTAAAAACCCAAGGGAAGTCATGAAAGCAGAAGACCTTGTTAAACCATGCAAGCTTTTAGGCTAAATTCTAAAGAGCAAATTGCAATGGTAAGCATATGAAAGAAATCCTTCAACTTTTCCTTGCTTCAGACAGATGTTAAAAAAATGGTTATAGGAAAGAGACAAGCTAAATTCTTCCATAAGCAGTCATCAAAACGTGACTTCAAACGAGTAGCAAAGTCCTCTAAATCCTCTCCACCTTCACCTTCCCTCATACCACATATGACACCCTGATCCCAAGACTGGATTCTAAAAGATTATTAATTAGCTCCCTACCTAGACAGAGTTCATAACTCATTTCTACTGCAACCACAACAAGAAGCCTCTCCTTTATCCAGCAACTATTTCCCAAAATATACAGAATCGTGGTGTCTCTGAAGCATTTACTGAGACTTTACAAAAAAAAACCTACACAAGTGCGTAGTCTATCTTTGATTTTGTTTCCGAGTCCTAAATCAGGATTTCCTTGAAAGGAAAACAAAACCACTCAATGCTAAGAAAAACCACCATCGATTTAAAAAAAATAGTAACACTGCCTATGAAAAGAAATAGGAAAGCATTAAATCGTAACGTTGGACACAGAAAACATAAAACTCGGAGATGCAAAACAACAGTGCTGGTCAGGGACAGACTCGGCAGCAGCGCGGCAGGGGATGCCCGCGATGTAAACAAAGGCCGCGGGCAGAGGCGGTGCGGGAGGGGAACAGAGGCACCAGCTTTCCTTGCCCGCAGGGCCGCAGCCCCGGAGGGGTCGAGGAGCCCAGCCCGGCCCGGCCCGGCACCTCTGCAGCCTCACCGCTACACCAGCACCGCCGCTGCCCCCCGGCCCGGCCGCCCTCACCCCCGTGCTGCGCTCTCCCGCCCGGCCCGGCCCGGCCAGGCCACTCTTACCCCCCGCTGCCCGGCCCAGCCCGGCCGCTCTTCCCCCACCCCTGCCCGGCCTATCCCATCCCGGCCGCTCTTACCTCCCTCTGCCTTGCCCGGCCCGGCCCGGCCCGGCGCTGCCCGGCCCGGCAGTTCTTCCCCCCCGCCCCGGCCCGGCCCCCCCCGCACCGCGGCCGAGGGGCTGCGCGCGCCGCTCTCCGTTCGAATATGACCGCCGCCCCAAGAGCGCCCTTCCCATTGGTCAGGGCGCGGGAAGCGAGCGCTGATTGGCCGCAGGAGGGAAACGCGCCCGCCCATTGGAGGAGCGCGGCCGCGCGCGCCCCCCCCCCCCCCCGCGGCCCGGTTCGGTGTGGGGTCAGCGCGGGCGAGGTTCGTGCGCAGGCGCGGTGAGGGCGGAGCGGCTTGGGGAGCGAACTGCAGGGCACGGGAGGGGGATAGCGAGAACTTCTTAAACTGCGTGTCTGAGAAAGCTTGCCGCTTTTAGCGATGGCAGGTTACATTTTGGAGCTTCATTTAGCCGTAACAGAAGAGCGGGGTTGTGTGTCCTGAGCAGCTCCTTGAGGTGACGTCTCTACCTTTTCCTCCGAGGGATCCTTCATAAGCCGATCCCGTGTCTGCAGTGTGCCTAAGGCTGCTAAAAGCATCTCCTTCTCTGAGCTGTCCCGTTCTTCTTGGATTATAGTAATGCAAACGCACTAAGTACAACAGTTCGGCCTCTCTGCTTTGAATTCTGTATGCAATAATTATTGTTCTCTTTACATGGGTTCTCTGATGCTTACAGTATATTCAATATTATGGTTATAATATTTTCAAGATTGATAGTACGTTATAAAATCCAGTGAAATGTGTGTTTATGCTTTATTAATTCGATTGGTTTTTAATCATTAGCTTTCCACAGACACCACATATGATGTATTGATAATGTGATACCTACACTAGCATTTAACTGAAATTTATCATATTCCTCTTTATTCATTTAGACTGTAAGTCTCTTGTCTAACCTAGTGATACAAGCTAACTCTACAGTCAACAAAACAGAGAAATTCAGTCCAAACACCTAATTTAGAATGTAATGGAGGATCCCATGGCATGCGATGTGTTTCTATACTAAGCCTAGAGTAATTCTTACTTTCATCTGAGGTTGCGTGAGATGTTTTTTCAGCATTGCCTTAGTCCTCCTCGCATATGCACATTTTTGGTGGGCTTGATGGTTTTGTTGTGTTGGTGCTCTTGTGTTCAACCAGAATCCAAATCTAGAGAAAATGTAAAGAGGCAGCACAAGTTGCACAAATTTGCTCAACATCTGTCTTCACTTGAGGGACATATTCATGGATTACTTTATTAGCAGTAGTTTTGGTGGGATCAAAGCAAAAGAAAGTTGTATTGTTCTGGTAAGTGAATAATACTGTAAGGAGCCATCATTTAGTTTCTGTAGCTGTAACAAGAAACCGTATGGATTCGTGGCAAAACCAAAATGAATAGAAGACACGGCAGATCTCTGAAAAAAAGCAGCGGTAAGAGAAAAGCAGCAGCAAGGTCAAAGAAAGAATGGCTATAGTACTCATAGAAAAAATAAAGTAACCTCTCTTTAGTATTCTTCAACAAAGTATAAAATATGGGTGGTGTTCAGATACCATCCTTTATTTGCTTATAAATGTTTATGCTTATTATTTTATTCATTATAAAGTCATAGATATATAGGGAATATAAGAAGTATCCCAACTGAAGTATCCACCTAAAGGTAATGCCAGTTTGAATGACAGAAGTGAATTGCAAAAACAAGGACTAGATTGGATGATGAATAAAAGGAAAGAGAATTTAGTCTTTTGTAATGAGTTATCATTAGGGCAGTCTTGTTTCATTATTCTGAATTCCTCATTCTATGGTAAGTAAGATTTTGTATCAGGTTGGATAATGGTATTGTAAATCTGAATGTAGCAAAGGTACAGGTAAGTCATGAAGGATTTTCGAGTGTTAATAAAATCTTTATACCACACTATAGTGTCTACTGCATGGATATAGGAGAAAGGCCTTTCTCTTCTGGTTGAAAATTTGGCAGCCACTAGCCTGTCCTCTCAATTTGGTATTTGAGGTTTAATGTCTCTGATATGAAGGGCTGATCTGCAAAGAGATTCCTGCTCACTGACTACAAATGTTGGCAGACATTCAGTATAGCTGATCTGGTGGAAAGTGCATTTGGAAGAAGCTCTGCAGAGTATTTAGTGGACACCATTTAGTGACAGTATTTGTCCTGTTCCCGACTCCTGATGCTTTGCTATGGATGTCCATGAGAAGAAGCAAACAAACATTCTAGATGGCAGGGTCACCTCAATGACTGAGAAGTTGTTCTGAAAATAGTAAGTGTAATTAACAAACTGTTAAGATTTTCAATAGTGAGAATAATCACCAGATGTCTAGTATGCTGACTCCTCCCAGGTGTTTTGTTTCTGTGACATAATACTTGTTTGTTGCTACTGGCTACTTTGAGGGTTAATTTGTAATTTTGGGGGGTTTTAGTAAGAAATGTAGAACAATAGTTATATCAGAGGATCTTTTCCCGTGGCGATTCTTCGATTACTGATGCATGTTTTGTGACTGGACTTGGGAAGTAAACATTTTTTCCATATTGATGGACACATTCAATCAATAAGATAAAGAGAAGCATTGTACCTGTGTTTCTCTGTGTTGTCTGATAAAATTCTTTCACTAAGAGTCTGCAAAATGAACAGACTTGCATGCACACAAAATACTGGTGTAGAAACTGGCTAATCAACAGATTTCAAATAAGAAGTGTCAATAAGAAGTGTTCAAGCTGTTCATGTCAGAAGGATACTTCAGGGATTGGCTCTATCTGTGATGTATTATATTGGTGATTTTAAATGTTTGCCTTAAACTTAATACAAAGATGGTGTTAAGGCTGCAGGCAAATGATTGGTCTGTTGACTAGGTCCTGGCTGGAGGCTAGGTAGACTGAGAGGAGATGGAAATCTAGAGAATGTAATGAGAAATTGCTGAACACAACACTGTGAGCAGCTGATCAAAGCTACAGATCACACCGTGAAAATTGGCTGAATCTTACTTGTGGTTATGGAGAAATTGTGTGAGGGACAGCTGAACTTGACAGGTATTTGAAGTGGAATATTTTTAAAAGGTCATCTTTTGTGAAGTAGGATCGTACAAGAAGAGCACTGCCACTGAAGTATAAGATCACCAGATTTGAATGTAGGTTTATCAAAACTGGGACCAATGGAAAAGAAGGAATTAGAAGAAGGTTCTTTATTTGGAGAAGACTGGGACAGAGAAAAGGAGGGGCAAGGGCAATGCAAAAAGCTGAGAAATGGGGAAAGAGGTGATGTCCTGACTTGTGCCATTCTTAAACCATGACAGGTGATAAGCCCTGGAAAGAAATGCATACTTTTTTTTTCCCCAGTTAAACTAAGACTTGCAGTACAGTATGTTACATTTAGCTTAACTTACTTTGGTTATTAGTAGAGCTACTAAATGAAAATTTATAAACTTTGCTAAGAAGAGATCAGGCTGGGTAATCCAATGATACTTTCTACCTTGAACTCTGTGGAATTCATGAGACTCAGGAGAGATATATCTCTGGTGTTCAGGAATTGATCAACCCTCTTTACCAGTTGGAACGTATGGGTCTCGCAAAGTTTCTTCACAACATCTTCTTACCCCTTGTATAACTCTATTTCTTGTTCTCACGTTTTCTGTTCTTCGTTTGTTCTTCTCTTTCTCTTTGCTGCTTAAGAAATACTGTTCTCAAATAATGTTCAAAATCTATCAAACAAGTTGCTTAATCTGGGTGTAAACCTCTACTATTGCCAAAAGACAGCTGGCCGTTGCACAAGAGAGATCATAGAATCATTTCAGTTGGAAAAGACCTTTAAGGTCGAGTCCAACCAGTAACCCTGCACTGCCAAGTTCACCACTAAACCATGTCCCTAAGTGCCACATTGTCCTGGTTTTGGCTAGGATAGAGTTAATTCTCTTCCTAGTAGCTGGTATTGTGGTTTTGGATGTGTTTGTTGTGTTTTGGATTTAGTAGAAGAATCATGTTGATAACATGCTGATGTTTCAGTTGGTCCTCAGTAATGTTTACCCAAAGTCAAGGACTTTGCGGGTTCCAATGCTCTGCCAATGAGCAGGTACACAAGAAGCTTAGAGGGAGCATGGCCAGGACAGTTGACCTGAAGTGGCCAAAGGGATATTCCATACCTGAGAGCATCATGCCCAATATATAAAGTGGGAGGAGTTGGCTGGGAGAGCTGAATCGGTGCTCAGGGATGGGACAGGCATTGGTCAGCAAGTGGTGAGCAACTGTACTTTGCATCAGTTGGTTCTCTTAGGTTTTATTTCTCTCTATTTTATTGTTGTCTCCCTTTTTTCGTTACTATTATTATTATTTTATTTCAATTAACTGTTCTTATCCCAACCTATGTGTTCTATCCTTTTTTCCCAGTTCTCCTACTCATACCACTGGGGGTAGGGTGGGGGTGGTGATGAGCAATAGCTGTGAGGTGCTTAGTCGCTATCTGGGGTTAAACCCTAACAGTCATTAACAGTTGGTTTTGGCTCCCAACATGGGGCATGATGTCTTGAGATAATGACAAATCTGACTAGAATGCACTAGCATAATTTCATTATAAGCATTTGTTATGTTAGTTTAATAGTCTCTGGACAGAATATCAATTTATTTGCTCTCAAAGTTGTTGTGCTTGTTCTCAAAGTTGCATTTTGTAATACCTTACTTGCAGTATATCACCCGTAGGAACTGGGCTAAGGTTATCTCGTTGATGTGCTTTGTAATGCTGGCTTATGATATGATGGAATTGCTGGTCCTGAAACTAACCTGGTATTTGTTCTCAGCATTGCTGTCATCACTGTACTTTGGGAGCCATCTATTGGAAGCTATTAATAATTATAACCTTTTACCTTTCCTTGGAGAGCCCATGCCTACCAAGTCCTGTTCATCACTATTCAGTACTCTTCAGGGGAAGAGAAAGTCTGTGGATCAGAAAACAAAACAGCAGGCACCATGGTTACCCCAACCCTGATGACAGACACTGCCGCCAATCCAACCCCTGAGACAGGCACTGCAGCTGAACCTGAGAACCAACCCGTGCTGGTATCAGCTGCCTCTGTACACAAGAAAAATGAATATGAAAGCTCACTTAGTAAAGAAGGACAAAGCAGAGTTAACGCAAGAACAGGAGGAAAAGGAAGAACGAGAGATAACCACTCGATCCCTATCCCTGAGTGATCTGTGGCATGTGTGAAAAGATTTCAGCAGTCATCCACATGAGCACATTGTCACCTGGCTGCTCCGATGCTGGGATAATGGTGATCTGGAGTTGGAGGGTAAGGAAGCAGCTGCCTACCTTGCCAGGTCTCTTACAGGACCCTTCTGTTGTGGTGGTGCTGAAGGCTGAAGAACAGCTGATCACTACCATTGCAGTGTATCTGCAGCAGTATTGCACTGAGACTCCCTGATTCCCATCCATAAGCTGATTTGTCAGCTGGAGAGCCAAGGAGTGATCAGCAGGACTCACCCTTTAATAGCCTCATATGGCCAGTGTGAAAGTCTAAGAGAGAACGGAGACTGACAATAGACTACTGTGGCCTGAACGAAGTCACACCACCACTGAGTGCTGCTATATTGGACTTGCTGGAACTTCAGTATGAACTGGAGTCCAAGGTAGCCAAGTGGTACGTCACAAGTGACCTTGCTAATGCATTTTTCTCAGTCCCCTGGCAGCAGAGTGCAGGACACAGTTAATTTTCACTTGCAGGGACGTCCAGTACACCTGGAATCGACTGCCCCAGGGTTGGAAACACAGCCCTACCGTCTGCCGTGGCCCGATCCAGGCTGCACTGAACACCTGCACTGAAGCTCCAGAACACCTGCAATACATGATGATAAACAATTGAAATTATGGAAAGTGGCTTGGTGAACACCTCTGCCAGTGCCCTCAGTGTCCTTGTGTGGATCCCAGCCAGCCCCATAGACTTCTGCATGTCTAGTTGGTGTAGCAGTTGCTGGTTCCCCTTGGATTATGGGGGGGTTCATTCAGCCCCCAATCCCCGTGTTCCAGCTTGAGGGGCAGGTACCTGGAGAACAACTGGTTTTACTGTTGAAGACTGAGGCAAAGGAGGCATTAAGTACCTCAACCCCTTCTTTATCCCTTGTCAGTATGTTCCCGCCTCATCCAGGAAAGGATGGAGAACATGAGGAAGAACTTGTTTACTGTGCAGGTGACCACCACTGGAACAGATTGCCTAGAGAGGTTGTGGAGTCTCCCTCAGGGAAGATATTCAGGAACAGTCTGGATGCAATCCTGTACTCTAGGACAATGTGCTCTAGGACAACCCTGCTTGAGCAGGGAGGCTGAACCAGATGATCTACTGTGGTCTTTTCCAGCCTTATCCATTCTGTGAGATTCTATGAGATTCTCCTCAGCCCTCCTTTTGTTGATGTCTTTATAGTAACATTTTTATTGTCTTTTATGTCAGTAGCCATATTAAGTTCTAATTAATTAGCCATATTAAGTTGGGCTTTGGCCTTCTGATTTTCTTCCTGCATGATCTCATGCCATCCCTGTAGTCCTCCAAAACTGCCTGCCCTTCTTCCAAAGGTGGCATACTCTCTTTTTTACCCCAATTTCTACCCAAGCTCTCTTCAGCCAGACATCCCTGCTGGCTTATCTTTCAGCACATGGAGATGGCCTGCTGCTCTTTGTTCCTGCTTGAAGAATGTGCAGCCTTCCTGGACTCCTTTGCCCTCAGGATTGCTCCCAAGGGACTCTGTCAACCAGGCTCCTAAACAGGACAAGGTCTGCCCTTTGAATGTCCAAGGCAGACATTCTGCTGACCCCCCTCCTTACTTCTACAAAAATTGAAAAGGTAGAGTTAGTTATACTTCTTTCATATATATACATATTATATAAATATGTATATACTCTTGCATGATAAAGACACATCTTCACTTACGTAGTGGTGCAATGTCTGATTGTTCATTATTATGAGATAACTGCTAGCATGAGGCTTCTATTACTTAAGAAAAAAAGTAGGGTAAGTTTAATTTTACCTCTGAGCTATCTGAAAGGTGGATAACCAGGAAAAGCTAGTGATTCGTGTACCCTTTGCAGCCAGCACAGGGGAAACTGTCTAACCCTGCATCCTTTCAAACTGCAGATGAGCTGAGGGACTCTCTGGAGATATCTTTCTTCCTTTCAGCTGACTGTTAAGAGAATGTCTATAGCCATCTTAGTCTAAATGTGTAACTTGCGCTCAATTAAAAAAGGTAAAGTGAATTCTTTCTAAACTGCTTCGTTCCAGAGGCAATACCATTTGTCCTCATCCTGTCCTTTGCTGTATCTCCTAACCAAATTTGTTACTAGATTCCTGCTTTCGTGGACACTCTTTTTCACTGGGGGATCTGTATATAATTTTTAAGTCAAAAACTAAATGGCTTTAATTCAGCTGATCACCTGCTTTCCAGGTTTTTAACTTACATCCCTTGGAAGTAACAGGGCAGCCTGTACATCTCAATGATGAATTGCTAACACAGTCCAGACGTCCATTTTCATCCTATCAGTGCATTTTCAGTTGCACATGCTTTCATGTGCGTCACCGTTTCATCAGAATGCCTTGAAAGTATCTGAGAATTTTGTATTTGGCACATATGTAAGACTGAGAAGTATTATTCACATCTTATTTTGGAAAACTAAGGCATAGGAAAGTAAGTGGCATACCTTACATCATACAGGATGCCCAAAACACATCTCTTGATCAACCCCAGAGATTCCAATAGCAATTCAAGCACACCGAGAACTTTCTCATTTGAGGATTTCCTTGGCACTCAGTAGCTGCACTAATCTTTGAGGAAAAGTGTATTACGTACAGCCACTTCAAGCAGTGATCATTGTAGACGTATTATAGTGTCAGCTTCTACAGATTGGCACTGAGTACAACAAACAGTAGATGATTGCTCACCTGCATACTGGATAATTAGTAATCTGCCGTGGACGACTTTTCAGCTGGAGTTCCCCTGTTTTGTTTCTGTTATCTGGCCAGTACAATGTATCTATGAGGCCACACAGGAAATCCACGATGAGATGAGAGTTGTGGTACCTCCAGTAGGAGGATAATACCCAGCTGTACACATTGATTTCATCAGATCCAGCTGGTGTGGTTCAGCAGCTTATTTCATATATGACCAAACTGAGTTACAAATTTATGTGGGCTGGAAATAACTAGAAAAGAACATAGTTGAGAAATTGTAAAACGGCACTTGTGCAGGTTCACAGCTTTGGGTCATGCTGGCTCTGTAGGTTCTGTTGGATGTCCACGTACAAAGAACAGAAGAGAACATATTTTTTATATATATCTGTCAGAAATTTTGTTTTGAGAGTCCATTTTATGCAACTAAGCATAGTACAGTTCCCATACCTACTGTACTACACTTTATATTAGTGCATTCTTGAATATTTCTAAAAATCTTAGATAGTATGTATTAACTACCAGTAAAACCTTTTAAAATTGCTACAATGGCTGTTACTCAGCTCCTTAGTGGAATTTTAAATCTGAGTTTTGACTTCTAAAACTGTCAATAATGCTGACTACTAATTCTGTGATTAAAGCTTTGACAAAAGTGTTCAGTTTAGGCCAATTATCAGACAGTCACAGGTTGCAATCTTTTCTGCCCACATTCTGGTCCAGTTGGACATGGAAGGAGTCCAGTTCAGAAAAGACACAATTGTACTGGGAGAGTCCTCTGACACCTGCCTGGAAAGTGCACAGAGTTCCTCTGCACAGCCTGTAGCCTGACTCTGTTTTCTATGTGTCTAGCTTAAGTATGGCCAGAGAAACTTGAACCTTAAGCCTCTCCCTTAGAAAGCCCTGCAATTTACTATTTAATGAAAATAAGGGGTGTGGACAGGGGGATATAATCTGTGAATGCCATCCAGTTTAAGAAATCTGAGACTTGAGTTTGTTCAACATCTATTCTTAACATCTTTCCTCATTAATGACTGACTTGAGACTTTGCTATTGTTAGGTTTTGTATAAAATGCTTAAGACTATCAGAAAGAACCAAGTAGTTTTACTCGGGCAGCTCAAAGGAGTAAATTTAAGTATGTGCATGGGTGAAAGATGGATTTGTTTGCAATACCAGATCAGGGCTTAAAGTTATTATTACAACATATTACCATTGTTCACTGCATTATTAGAGTATTTCAGTGAGCAGGTGGCCATAACGCAATAATGTATATCAGTCATTTTAACATGTACCTTTCCAAAGAGGTGTAATAGACACCTAAACAGCAATCAACATTATAGCTGTAATATGACCTACATGGTATGGTATCAGACACTTCTTGTCTCAGTATTTAAAAAAAAAAAAAAGATTAATATCAAACCACTTTTGTTTATTTCCAGATTGTATGACCCTGCAGAGAAAATAGGGTAAACATTTGTTTCTGTTAATTCCCGAGTCCATGTGGGGGATCTTTAGAAGGCTGGGAGGTCTATAAAACATTGGTCATGGTGCTCTACTCTGTTAACTAGACTTTGTTAACTCCTGTGACCATTGCAACTGTTAAAAATCTCCTTTGGTAACTACTCTACCACAACCAGTAAAAGCAAGAAAAGATACTTCATATAATTGTGAATTTGGCCCGGGAAAAGTGATGTTAAGATCTAGATTTGGGTAACCTAAATGATACTCTAATCCAGAAGGACATGAAGTAACTTCTAAATATTTAGCCAAGAAGTCATTTCTTATCAGACCAGTTTCATATGGAGCTCCTATTAGCCAATGTAACTGTGATAGTTCGTAACAGAAAAAAATTCTAAAACAAACAAACAAAACCGGAACCCAATCAACAGAAGAGTTGATTTTCCAGAAATAATCTACTGGGGAAAGGAGTCGAATTAGAGAATTAGAGAACTGGAAAGTCTTTGAGGATAACTATATCCAATAAGGCACAGTCAAGGTCCTACAAGCTTAAACAGGGTCTTCAGACAATAAATCCAACATATAGGAACATTTGCTCTGCCCCTCAGGTGTAATTATGACCCTGTTGCTATGCCACCTGTTACTTGTCAGATGCTTTTTTCCTAGCATTCCTTTTCAACAATTTTATAAAAACTGACCTGACAAAAAGCTGGTAGGGAAAAGACTTGTGTTTTCTTTATAAGTTTTCCACTGTCTTACCAACATGTAGCTAGGGTTTAGAGCTTTGCTTTTTATTCTTCTTCTTTATCTATGAAAAGTGATGATACTAATGGATTTGTAAACATTGCAGTTCCTAATGTGAAATATACTATTATAAATATGTAAATTCTGTTACTGTTATTATTGCATATATAATAATAATATATTTGTACTGGAACAAAGTGTCACCTCATGACTAGAAGAAGTAGAGTTCAAAATTTATTTAAGTAGCCAATCATTAATACTCCACCCTCTGAATTATCAATGCATCCAAACAATGTATCATTATGCTATAGAGATTGCACTTCTGACCTATCTTCATTAATGACCTTAAGACGGAAGTAAATAAAATATTAGTAAAATTGATAAGTGAATGGGAGGAGTTGGAATATAAGTAACATATAACAACCTTAGAAGAATACAAAATAAAACCAGAACAGAAAACAAAATTATAAAAAAAAAAAACACCAAACCTGTAAGCATTCAAAAAGAGCTACTAAGTGGGCAATCAGTAAGACTGCAAGGGAAGTTTAGGTGATGTTACACAACAACTTAAGTATGTCATAACTGCCCCCCACAGCAATGGCCATTTTAAGCAATTGAACTCTGACAGAGTTCTCATGAATCTTGCTTTTCACCCCTTACCTGATTTCTCCCTCTTTTATTGGTGGTCATCCCCTTCATAATGCAGATAAAGAATGCAGTGCACTTCTTTAATCCCAGTGAAAGCAGGAGGCTCCACTGAGGCAGTGCAGCTCAAATACATGTTCCTTTTGATGCCCTCTGCCGCAGGGAAAGTAATCTGAGGCCGTGGGATGAAGGCAGTATTTCAGACTGGTTCACCCCTTTTCTCAGAATCGTGATCAAAACATTCAAGGTCAATTACTCTCAAAATCATCTCCTACCCCTGGAAATGGGTGAATTATTTTCTACCTTGACAGTTTTCACTGTTTTTGCTGATAATAATGAGAAAACAGCTCAGATTATAATAACATGCAGCATTTGACATTTGTCTCACATTCAGCATTAGTGGAAGACTCGAGTGACACAAAGCATTCATCTGCTTATTTCAACAGGAGATTTTCCTGCATTAGATGAACTATGAGCGTGCACAAACCACAAAAATACAACAAATTAATGATCTGCTAATGAAGAAGCCGACATTTCAGACAGGATGCCAGGGACATGATTTCAAATATCTTTGCTGCCAGAATTAGCAGAGAGATCACATTCACATTTTCTGATCTTTTTCTTAGCAGCCCTGGATGGATTGCATCAGAAGCATATGGCAGCTCCCGATCACCACCTCATCACAGTTATGATGTTATCACAAAGTTATTTATGAACTGGAAAGAGTTTAGAAAAACATTTTAAAATGTAGTTAGTAAAAATATTGCATAGGGACAAAGTTCAATTAATTTTATTTATGAAGCCAGACAAGAAGTAAGAATGTATCCTGCCATAACATTCAGATGGTCCGATATTTAAAATTACATGCAGTAATAACAGATTCTAGTACGATACAGATAGGTCAGCTTTGTGTTGCATCATGTTGTTAATTGTCTTGAGAGCTCTTTGGATGTACATTGTAATTACTATCCATCAGTAGCGTTGAGAAAGAGAAGCCTGTTGTTTCCAATCATATAGGAAATAGGGATTAATCGGAGTTTGCCAGGGAGAAAGATAGAACCCGAGATACAAACTGTCTGTTGCAGTCTTAGAAAAATAGCTGCTTGTGGATACTACTTAAACTGAAGTTACATAGATAGTTATTTAATTATCAATACAGCCAAATAATCTCATCAACACTCTCCACAAAATGCACAGTGTAGAAACCGTTTTCTTTCATTGTCTCTGCTATGAAGTTATTTCCCTCAGTTTATTTTCTTCAAAAGAGTCAGTAATTCCCTTGAGCTGAATTTTGTGGTTTGATTTTTAATGTTTCAAGAAAATCACTAATGTTTGCTCTGAAAGTTTTTAAAGTGTGATAGGTTTTAAATTAAGGCTTGTTTTCTTTTTAATGAAAAAAGAAAACTATGGTCAACTGAAGATAAGTGTTTAAGGGAACTGAATGTTTCTTTGGCTATTTTTGGCATACCTTCCAGTAAACAGAAGTAAAGAGCTTTTTTTGTTTTCATGAGACCGTGTAAACAGTGAAGAATGGTATGCTTTGAAATATCAGGAATTGTTTCCATTGCTGGAATTAAAAAACAGTTTTTAAACTTCAGCAAAAGAGAAGCAAACTGAAGTTTTAGAATAGACTCAAAATTGATTGAAATGTTGTTTCTGTAAAGCATAAAGGAAATAAAAATTGAAGCTGAAGGAAAAAGTCATAGAATCATGGATTGTTTAGGTTGGAAAAGACCTTTACAATCATTGAGTCCAGCCATTACCAGCACTGCCAAGTCCCCCATTAAACCATGTCTGTAAGTGCCATATCTACACACCTTTCAAATACCTCCAGGGATGGTGACACCACCACTTCCCTGGCAGTCTGTTCCAATGCCTGACCACCCCTTTGGTGAAGAAATTTTCCTCAGTATCCAATACAAACCTCCCCTGGAGCAACTGGAGACTGTTTCCTGTTGTCCTGTCACTTGTTAATTGGGAGAAGAGACTGAATGCTAAGTAAGAGAAAGAACAGGAAGGTATCCTCCTCTTTTGAGAGGGCTATGGGTGGTCTTCTCTGTGATGCTCCAGGAGAAGCCCCTTTCAGTCCCTTTCTTCAATCTGTCCCTTTTTTTGAAGTGATGAAATGGATTAAATTTATTTATAATTGCTATCATTAAAAGCAACAATTTATGGTATTTGCAATGCAGCTTCCTGCTATGAGCACAGTTTTACCATAGAATATTATTCAGTCACTGATTGTTTAACTTATCTCTTTCAGACAAAAAAGTGACTGTGATGTGACATCCAGTTCTCAGGATGTACTGCTGAATGCAAGTCTCTAGATGTCTTTCCAAAGCAATGGTCTGAAGGACTTAGCAGCAATGGTAGTCTAGTCCCCAGTACTAAGTTACTGAAAAGGGCTAAAATTGTGATACTGGGTGATGTCGTCCCACTGAAAATGTGATTCGAGATGACACAGCAAAGAAAGGTGAATGAAAGTTGTTACTAGGCAGATTGCCCAGAATGGAGCCTCAGGAGATATTCAGAAGAGAAAAAATGGATCTAAGCCTGCCAAACATGAGGTACATTTTAAGATCTAATTACTAGAAATAGATATGTAACTGATTTTTATCACAGCTGTAAATACCAGCATGAGTGCCAAAAGCTCCACTTCAGGACATCCTTGTAAGAGCTCTTAATTTAACTCATCTTAAATGAGCTAACCTGGTTATTGAAAGCAGTCCAAGGGCAGCAACAGAGAACAACATGGGCTCCCATACTGAGAACTGTTGCACTGAGAAGCCATGCACTATCCTGCATGGTTCTCCGTGCTGTCACTGTTACTTCTGGTACCCAAATAGCATTTTTTAAAGAAATACCTACAATATATAACATGGTACAGACTACTGCCTGATAGAAGGTGTTGCTTTCTCCATAAGAATCTGACTAATTTAAGAGATGATGATAATTTTGTACGGAGTCAGTTCCTCTTTTCTGTCCTGACAGGTTTGAAAGGTGGTTGATAATGAAAAATCAGGTCATTTCCCTGGGAATCAGATCTTGCAGGCTGAGCTCCGCACTTCTCTAATTGATGGGATGTGAATGAAGCAGAAAATTAGGAAAGGCATTATAGTTTCAGTAGCAAACAGTACTTGTGTTAACTCACTGCAGCAACACCTCCTCCCTGGGTTTCTCCAGGAAGGAGGTTACTTAAAAAGTAACCTATAGATTACTGGCACAAAGGAACCAACCACTAAGAGTGATTTAATCAAAGGTATGAGAGTTGAAATTAGCAATTAGCAAATGTCCAGACACACCATACCAATTAAAAAACCCAACAGGCTATTAGAAGGCTTTGTCCACCCTGCTTTCCATTGGGTGTGTGAGCAGCATGAATCGGCATGCACAAGGTAGGTTTAGTCCAGCAAGGAGAGGTAACGTTGCAGTCAAGACATGGCAGTACAGTGTGGGTCAGTAACCAGTGTATTTTGTATTCACTGTATAACCCTGACTACTGCTGATGTAACGATTATCAGCGCTGTGGTTGATTGATCTAGCCAGAGGACAGCCCACACTGCAGTACTCACCAATGCTGCTGCTGTCCCTCGCTTTTGTGGGTGAACATGTGGCCAGGCCAGTGGAGGCAGTGGGTTAGGCTACCCAGAGGTTACCTGTGCTTACTTGCCAAGGTAACCCCAGGCTCAGTGTAAGGGCTGACCTACTTGCAGTAGTCTTGCAGCAACACCTGTTTTCATTGTGCATGAAATAGATACCCAGAGGTAAGACAAGACAAAACAAAACTTATTTTTAAAAGCAAAGACATGCAAATAAACAGTTATTCCATACTTAGAGTGCATCACAAGAGGATTTGTCCCCCGGGATTAAAATATAGGAGTAATGGAAGGGGGATCATCATGGCACTGCACATTTCTGATGCTGTCTAGTGAAGAAACAATTGTCCAGTTTATTACTTTATGCCCTGAGAAGCTGAAATTCAAGATTATGGCACTTTAGAGGACCTTAAGACCATTGTCTTAAGCTGATATTAAATCCTTCAAAACCGGAGTACAGTCACGTTTAGACCCTACCTGTGTGGGCCTATGCCTAGTATGTATTTCATACCTACTGGGAGAACTTGATTATTGACTACAGTAATCCCTTGGTAGGACCTTGGCACTTACCCTCACTCTTGGTGAAGAGGTTTCTTATGCTGCTGTAGCTGTGTGGTACCCCAGTGTATGCTTATGTAGGCTCTGCATGAAAACTAGTTTGAAAAGCTTGTTCCTGACTGCAGTAGTGAGAAGGGAATTTAATTATGAAAAAATGAAATATCTTGATTGTCAAAAAGGAGGAACAAGCCAAGAAGCAATGCAAGGGCTGTCTTCCAAATACAGAATCCTGTCAGGAACCCTTCAAGTTTAACACTGAAGAATTATGTTGGAAACTTTAAGCTACTAATATCTTTAATCCCAGTGGATGTTTAGAAATTACTGAACCCACTGAAGATAGCCTGAGTGTTCTACAGGGTAGTAGCAGAGATCAAGGACTGAGCTAGAGGAAAAGTATGCAGAGGAAATGACTGGGATATGTTAGAATTAGCAATTAACCTGGCCTATCAATGAGTGATACAAAAGAAAGTGCATGACATCTGAGTTCCTGATTTATTGCATTTCTTCACCAGAAAAAACACAAACTACCTTGAAAAAATGTGCCTAGTTCTCACTCAACATTAGACAGACATAGCAAAATTTTCTCATGTATGAAACCATTACACTTCATGTTGATTGTTTCATTGGAATCTGAATTCCCATGTCTAAAAATACCACAATGCCTTACACTAGCTGGCCAGAAGACTGACAGGGCAACCAATAACATCAGATTTGCGTTTGCCCTAACCTTTATCTTACATGTCTTTCGATAAGAAACCATGTGTGGTCACATATTAATACCCCAAAGGTAAATTGAAGAGATGAACGTATCAGCCAGTTACTGTGGGCTAAGGTAGAGTCTGAATTTAGCGTAATTGCCCGTGTGACCATGCATTACTCTCTGGTTTAATCTCCAAAGAACATGGTAAACAGATCACTTCTTAGTGAGCTCACTTTTACCACAAAGTGAGAGTAGACACATGGGGAGATACTGATAAGTAGCTGACATATGGGACTTCAGATCTCTAGATTACTGCTGGCCATCTGTTGTTGAACTTGCTGTTCTGTTGTTGAACCATCACAACACCTCCTGGAGGGAGAAAGCAATCCGGGAGGTTTCTGGAGCACACTGATTTCAACTTCCTGGCACAGGTGGTCAAAGAGCCAATGAAGGGAGATGCTCTGCTAGATCTGATAGTTACAAACAATGAAGAACTGTTTGGGTGTAGGAAGGTTGAAGGCAGGCTTGGCTGCAGCATCCATGGGATGGTGAACTTCCGGACCAAAGGAACAAGGAACAAGGAAAAAAGCAGAATCACAAACCTTTTGAAGATTGGACTGACATTTGCTTGCTTACAGTCTTCAGTTACCTGCTTCATTGCCATGACCTTCCAAAGATAATAGACTGTCTTTGCAATGACATTGGCCAGTATATGTAGGTACATCCCATCAACTCCAGTGCGTCTCCAGTTTATTTAAATAGTGCCTAACAGGATCCTCTTCCACCAAGAGAAAGTCTTCTTTGCTACAGAACCTTGATGTATCTTGGAAAACTCTGAGATTTATATGGATTTTAAGGACAGCAAACTTAAAACTATGGTGGTATTGTGAAAGCAAATTATTCAGTTCTCATGTATAAAAATAAAGTGGTTAGTGAGTAGGAGCTCAGACATGATTTTATTTTCAAGTGGTGCTGATGAGCCTCATATTAGTCAACAGCACAGAATCCTCATCTCAAAAAATTAGTCTTTAAAATACGCAAAAAAGTCACAAAAATACCTCATACCTGAACAAAATTCCTTTTTAGTTAATTAAAGAGGGGGGGAAAAAATGTTTGAGAGATAACTTGGTTGCTGTTTTTGTTGTTGCTGGGAGCCAAAAGTGGCTATTACAGTGGTCTCTAATCTAGTGGGGAAAAAGTTCCAAGGAACTAGTGTCTGGAAGATGGAACTGGAGACAAAGCACAGCACTGAGCACAAGCACTGAAATAAAGCTTTCAAGAGGATTTGTGAATAACCATCTTTGAATCAAATTTATTCTGAAAGAATGTTTTAGTCAAAAGTTTATTTGTCTCAATACAAAGGTAATACAATGAAATGCATTAGTGGTGATATATCAGCACAGAGGTTAATTTCACAGTCCTGTCTGACTTAAAACTATGAAATAATTAATTACAAAGGTGCCAAGAGTGAGTTTGAGGCCAAAACCAATGTCAGACTTCAGAAAGTACTGTCTGTGCTGATGGGGATGGTTGATGCTGTACAGCTGAAGAATAACAGTCAGGCTGAGGTATTATCTCTGCTGTCAAGGCATGAACAGCACAATTAGATGGGGACTAAAAACATGTCATACATGAAAGATAGATCAGAAAAAAACAATCTAGTAAAACATGAGTTCATTTCAACAGAAGGAGAAGAGATCCCACTAAACACTGAACACTTTGAAACTCCTACTCATCAGTGTTTCAAAATAATTTTTGTAAAAATGAAATTATCATAGAATTATGTCCATTTTTTGTCACCATGGACTGATTACTTGTGTAAGTACATTGCTACCCATTTTTAAAAATGCAGCATTGACTACGGGGTTGATTCCATTCTAAATAAACTTCCCAGAACTATAAAATGCATTGTCACGTTTATCAGTTACATTTTGCTTCCTAAAGGGCTTGCCATATGCTGAGTGACTGGGTTGCATTGCTGTATAGAAGGTGTAACTCATATGACACGAATATTTTGGGGAACTCTTTTTTGCATCACAGCCCGTTTTCACCACTATGCATCTTAGTCCCATGTCTTCTCTAGTCCATCTGTTTAAATGGTGAATTTGCTAAAGATAGCTTTAAAATGACACTTCTGAGAGGTAGTTCTCTCAGATGTGACCTTTCTGTTGAACAGAAAATACATAATTGTTGCAAGACTTACACAGCTTTTTTGTGGAATAACATATTTATCAAAATTTTGTTTCATAAGAAGCAATAAGAAAGAAGAAAGTAAGCGACATTACAGAATTGAAGAATTCCAGAACTCCAGAACAGTTCCAAAGGAATAAACTGAATATTCAGCTATGGTCCCTTTTTAACATACTTCTAAGAAAGGTGATTGTAGTGCACTCATAAGGAAGCTACAATTAGATTTAGCTCTCTGATGGTGGAACAGCTCAAAAAGGCCCAGCTCCCATCACAGTTGAATAATGCTGAAAAGACTCAACATCAGTGAGACCCCCTTTGGTGATTTAAGAAGATTCTGAAAGTCATCGTAACGGAAGTATAATATCACGCCTTTTCCTTCAGGTAAAAAATATAGAGATGCCTGTAATAACTCATGGAATCCTGAGGCCTGGTCCAATAACCACCATTAGTCCGTCTTTTTTTTCCTTTTTCCACACTGAATTCTCATCGGCTTTCCATGACACACATATCTGAGCCTCTATCACTTGACATTATTTTAGAAGTGCTATATTCACGTGTCTTCTCAAACAACCCCATCCTCTTTGAGAGAATTCCTTCCTAAGTCCAGGTTGTAAAATTATACTCTTCTTCTCTCTGTCTTCACATCATTTTTCCAAAACGGAAACGTCCATCCATTTCCTTACCCGCATTTGTCTTTTTTTTTTGCATCCAGATGCAGCTCTACTGCTGCATGTTTCACTCCTGTACCCTTTTTAATGACTTTGTTAGAATAGCGCTATACTGTAGAAGCCTCAGAAGATAAGGGGCTAATGTGCATGTCTCAAATACTGATAGCTGGATACCTGTGGAGAGAGCCAAGGATTGTTGACAAGAACATTCTGTGAGAAAGAATGGGATGTGGCTGGAGAAGGGGCCATATGGAGATAGGGTAGCACTATTCTGGGACAAACATCCTCGTTCTGGGACCTGGAGTTAAGCACAACGCAGTCCAACAGGGGCACAGGAATGAGGTTGAGAAGAGGTATGGACTGTTGACCAAAGGCCAGCCCAACAGGGCAATTAAGACCACCATAATTAAGATTCTCCCAAACCCCTCTGAACCATTTCCAGAAAGGTCTGGAAAAATGAACTGTCCATGATAACTAATTTGGATAGAAAGTGAGAAACTTAGCTCCAGGGCACGGAAATGTCTGTATAAAAATGTACCACCATGAAGTCTGGGAGGTAAGTTTTTGTAGACCCTCTGTCTTATGTTTTTCCTTTCTGACCATGAGGATCTACAAATGTGGGGTCCTCCTTTTCCCTAGAGGTCAGATGCCACACATACCAAGCCAGGCCTTGAAATTATACTTCTAGTTATGGGACAATTCTTCAAATATCCCTGAAATAGCAGCTGTCTGGAATTGGACTTTCCAAGAGTCAATGAGGTCACCAGTAGTACTCAAACACATGTTATCATGGAAAGTGAATTGCTGAGGCTGCTATTCCATCATTCTCAAATGGTACTCAACATGAGTACATGTACATTTCATAGAATCACAAAACAGTATAATGGTTTGGATTGGACAGAGACCTTGAAGATCCTCTAATTCCAACTCCCTGCCATGGGCAGGGACACCCTCCACTAGACCAGGTTTCTCAGAGCCCCATCCAACCTGGTCTTGAACACCTTCAGGGATATAAGAAGTATCAGGAAAGGTATATATTGTCACATTGTTAAAGAGGTATGATGTTTGCCCTTTGGGACAACAGAGACTACTCCCTTAGTGACAGGCACATGACTTCACAGTTGCTGCAAAGAATCCCACTGACCTGCTCCTAGCATGGTGCCTAGTGACTGCAGGATGATGGAAGAATGTGCAGGGTGAAGTGAAAACTTCAGTGTGAAGGACAATACCTGGGTGCTGTCCTAGCTGCAGCTTACATAGCAAGCACTTACACACTACTCATGTTATCTTCTCATTATCTGAGAAGATGATGCCAGGCTCTGGTTGCATATGTTATCCCCATACACACTCAGCTTGAATATCTGGCACACACACAGAGAAATCCTATCTCCTCCCTCTAAGGCTAAGGGGAAGCAATCAGGAAAAATGAGGGATGCCTCCTGCTCCCACATCTCTTATTGCAGGGTGACGTGGCTTAGGAATGAAGGAATGCCAGGCAACCGTGGGTCGTGTGTGGTATGCATATCCACTCTCCTGTTACGGACTGATTTGATGTTGTGTATCAGAGACTTTTGGTTTCATAGATTCTACCTATAAGAAAAGTTTTGGGTGGAACAACATGTTTCTCCTTAAATTTCCAAGCACATTATCAGAGTTTTAGGGTAGCCAACCAATATATCAACAAAATCAAATATATGTGAAAATCCAAAAGTATGTGCTGAACAACAGAAAGTATTTTTAATAGAAGCAGTGGAAAATGTGTTCCTGTTTTCTAGGCAAATAAAGCCTAGTTAGGATTTGTTATCACCATGACATGCATCTATTCGTATTTGGAATAATATGCATTTGGAAGTCTGCTCTGAAGCAGTCTGGGCCAAAATAAACAAACAGTTCTCTGTTAAGAATTTATTTTTCTCTATTAGCTAGTAAAAACCTTTAATAACTGGGAAAATGTAAGGAGGATTTGCTAGGAAAAAAATAATAAAACATAGTATGGCATCATGATTGTGTTACCAAAAATGGTTTCACTATTGCTTCATACTCAGTAGGCCCTGGAACACATTAGTAACGGAGACTGAAAACAGGCAAACTATGGAAAGATAAGCATAATTCCATCTGTTAATGCAAAGGAGATTTCTTAATTAGTCACTGTTGTGACTCAATAGTGTATTATGAACTGCAACGTGTTATGGAGGTTGCCATTGAAAACAAGCACTCACTAGCACCTTGTTGACCACTGCAATTCCCCTGGTATGAAGTGGTCTGAGGTGTCTCCTGATAGCTACAGGGAAAACTTAGATAAGCATGAAAAGAAACTAAACTATGACAGGAATTCCAAAAGGCAAATTGTTTCATGTCTTTCCACACCCCCTCAGTCAGAAAAAGCTTGCTGAGAAATGGCACAAGCCAAAGACTGTAACTGTACTAGGTTCCACAGTCCATCCATTTGGGACAATTTTTCAGTGTTATTTAATCTGTCTCAGTCTGCTGCTAGGTTAGAGTTACAAAAATATCAGAAGAGACAGGCACTCTTCCTTAATATACCTATATCTCTTATATTTCTGCTGATTACAAAGATGGATCTTCACAGATTATGCTGAGTTGGAAGGGACCCATAAGGATCATCAAGTCCAGCTCCTAAGTAAATGGCCCATAGGGGATTGAACCCACAGCCTTGGCATTATTAGCAGCATGCTTTAACCAACTGAGCTGGCTAACTGACAGATTAAAAGAGCCTCTACTTGTATGCTTAAATCTCTTCTCTTCCATCCTACATAGTTTACCAGGGATAGCAGGAAAAAAAAAAAAAAGAAGTGGTACAAGAGAGATGCCACTGCTGGTCTACTCTGGCCTCCAATTGGGAGGCCTGGAGACACACGATCTATAACGCCACTGCTTCTTTTGAGAACACGCGCAGGATCACTCTCGAGGAGAAGAGACAGCGCAGAAAGAATCGCATCTTGTCGCTATCAGCTGGGGAGTCTTTCTGCTGTGCCTTTTGCGACTGGACTTGTCTGTCTCGCATTGGCCTTTTTATCCATCAGCGTGCTTGTAGCAAGCGTGGGTAGAGCCCTTCCCAAATCTTCATTCACGAAGCCGAGCCATGATGACAGTGATACAACATGTAGTTCCTCTAACACATCTCAGCACAATATTGGTAGGGCTTCACTGTTTTTCCATGTCTCTCCATCACAACTGTATTATCCTAGTATAAATCAGAGCTTACAGCTGATGGTATTCATGGTTGTCACCCCTGAGGCTTTGCCAGAACACAGAGGACAAGATATAAGCAATATCTGGCTGTCTTGGGTTACTATTTCTTTCTTCACATTTCTGTCACAAGTAGAAGTTCAGCCAACAGAAGTCCTTTGCCTTTCTGACCACTTCTGCCCCTTAAACTAGACCTGTTCTTTGTTAGACTACCTGCATATTACAAAATTACACTAAGTGAACACCTGCTGGGTATGTGGCAGTGGTAATTCTGATATATTCAGTATATCCAAGAATAGAGTAAGTACATGGACAAGATTAGGATTTAAACTATGCTTGCCTCCCTTCTACCCCTTCCAGCTGTTTTTCGTTGTTCTTCTGTTGAACAGCTCATTCTCTTCATCACAGAAATTATATTTAAGAACTTCATTAAATAGTATCTCCATGTGTCACTGTGATGCAATGGTAAGAGGGGACTAAACAGCTTAAGTCATTGTCTTTCCCTGCTGTGCAATGGAGATGTGTGAGTGCTCCTGCACTTCTTGTCAGAGGAATTATTCTAGAGAGGCTGAAATTTTCTTTTGTTTATTGGATTAAATATATCAAGTAAATTTTTAAAAGAACAAATGTAAACAAACAATACACATGGGCATTTGTGTTTAGGACACATCCTGAGGTTCAAGATGGTTTATATTAATGCTCAAAAATCAAAGCACTCTAGAGCAGCTACACTGGAGTTGGGAAAGGAGTTATGGATGCATTATTGTGAAATTTTAACCCACTTCTTTGCTGGGAAACCCACTGCACTAACATAGTAGTAGTTCTTCAGGTGGAAAAAAGAAAACCCATTTCTAAACAAGATCCCGTAGCTACAAATCTATGGTAAGAGCAACATTTTAAATAAATTCCTGGTATAAGCTGTTTTGCTTCAAACACGGTTTCTTGAAACAATCATTTTATAGCTAAATAATTTGTCTGAAAAACATTACTTGTAGGGTTGATTTTTTTGTATGTGTGTGTTTTACTGTGTAATATGCCAACAATCAGTTCCATATGGTCTCCATATACTCAATGATTAAAGGTCTCTGGAGTTTAATCTTCCATTTTCCTTCCCTGCATACATACAAAAACATACTATAACACGCACATTTTTCTATCCCCTAAAATCATGCACATAATTACATTCTACTACTAAGTACCATCATATCTTACCTAGATAAGTATCAGAAACAGATAACAAACAGAATTAGAAGTATCAGAAACAGATACTGAACAATTTTCTGCAGTTCATTCAAAAGTATAGTATAGTATAGTATAAGTGAAACTGGTAAAGGTGAAAATTTCTACTATACTTTCAGCTAAATTAACCTGTCTCACGTGCTATAGTACAGATAAAGTAGAGAAGGGGGAAATGGTTTTAAACTGTGAGGTTCTATCTGCAATCATGACTTTTTGTATAAAATTTTTAAAGTCACTATCCAGAGAGGCTGTTTGTGAAAGTCTTTCAGTAAGCAGGGTTAGTGAGTCTGTGGCTACCTGGCTGCCCTGGGTAAACCCTCGAATGGAGAGGAAGCAGACTGTAGGGGGGAGAGGGGTAGCAGGGGGACCTGAGGCTTTACATTACCACTGCCATTATCATGGCAATAGTCATCTATCCCAGCAGGGAGATTTTTACACTCTCAGAGGACTGTTCATCCAACCCTAAAACTGATCTAACTGAGACTTACTACTGGAAAAGGGATCTTTCCCACCCCACATTCCCAAGGGAACACATCTGGGGATTTTGTCTACAGGATGTTTTACTGTAAGCTAGATGCCTAATCTTTCAGATGCAGCTGTTGAAGATGTCAGGGAGCCCATCTTCTTCCTCCCTACCAAATAAAGAACAAAGCAAAGTGCCGGGTCTGGCTCGGGCAGCAAGTCAACACAAACAGGGTGACCCCCGGTGGTGTCAAGCTGCTGTGTACCACTGCTGCAGTTACCTCTTCAGGTTCTTTCCCCACATCACAAATGTTTATTCTTCTATATTTATATTCAAGCTATTGCCTTCTTTGTTCAAAAAAATGAAAGTCTTTGTAATTGCCCAGCTACTATTTAATCTAGCTGTTGTTTATCTTCTGAAGTTTTAACATATTTGGGCAACAACCCTCAAAGATTTGTATAGGTGGCCTATACACCCACTGTGTAGGCTCCAAGGCTTAATGAGCACTGCTATTCAGGACATTTGCCAAGGCTGGGCCATGTGATCTCCCTCTCAGTCACCCTTTCTACTGATTGCCCCAAACTTCCCAATCTTCTTCAGCAATCTTCTTAATTAAGAATTTAAGATGTTTCCTATGGAGGCAGACCAAAGGGTCATCTAGCCCAGTGCAATAGAAGATACTGCTTCAAAGTGCACTATTAATAAGTTTTTTCCAATCCCAGAGGCTTATGAAACATTTTCTGAACCTTTTCTGATTTCTTAATGCCAGATTTAGGTTGTAGGTAAGAGACTTGAAAGTGGCTTTCAAGCAGTGTTGCATAGTGCCAATGCAAGTCACTCAGTTACACTGTTCTCCAAATGTAAGATTCAAGTATTTTTTCTTGAAATCATGATTGTGCCAGATCTGCAAGCATATTAAAATACAAAGTTAGGTGGATAAACCTGTCCCAATGTATTAACTCACTGATCATAATATGACTGTGATACTTATGTCCCAGTGACACAAAACTGCACTGTCTCTGAACATGTTGAGAAAGTGAAGAACTGGTGCTGAATCAATGTTAAGTGGTGCTGAATCAGCCTTAGAGGAGTTCATCACATTGCATCATCCTTTACCATCAAAGAAAGTGAGGTGAGCTAATGAGCAGCCAGCACTGCCATCATCCCACACACATAAACCAGCCCACCACACACCACAGAGCACTACTGACAGAGACAGATAATAGCCCGTGGGAAACAAGAAGTTTCTACTCACCACAAGCAGCACTGTGATTAGTGGTAGTATCAGAAGAATCTCTGCCAGTGGATGAACTCCTAGTCTATACTTTTTCCTAAGTAGATTTCTTAAGAGCCGATTAAATAAACAAACCACTGTTCCTTGTTAGCCATAGGAGTAAGGGAAAATACTTCAAATACTACGCACACCAACTTCATTCCTGGGGTTGCATTTAAATGCAACCTAACTTCGCTGTCCAGTTTTCTGTTCACCCACATCCAGACCACCATGAACCAGAGGTTTTCTGCCCTACAAACTCCCCTTTCCTGGTTCTGAGCAGGCACCAGTAGTTCAGTGCCATCACTTTAACTCTGCCTTTAACACTTTTGTCCAAGTTGTCTGTTGTATCATCAGAGCAACAGCAAAATTAGAAAAAGGCTCTCCCTTCCAAATCAGATCACTGTTCAGGCATCATCATGCTCTGCTAGCTCCTGCTGCCATGCACAGAGAACAGGCTGTTGGACCATGGCAGTGGACTGGCAAGAGCCTGAGAAGGATGGGGAAAGGTAAGAAATTCCCTGGAAGTTGGAAGGAGTACAAACAAAAAGTAAGGTGAGAAGCCAGTGGCTGGAAGGAGAAGTGGAGGGCGAGCATGGGATGTCCTGAGCAAGCCAGAAGGGAATTAGAAGACCTGGAGTCAGCATTCAAACTAAACAACTCCTCAAGTTCTCCATGCAGAAGCTGGAGGGAGCTGACTAGTGGAGGGAATTAACAAAAGCACAGAAAGCAGGGACACAGATAAGATGGCAGTCTAGAACTTATTTTTACAAAAATGATTGTCAAATATCTCTGGTTTCAATGAACTGAACAATATTTTTACTTGTATCGTTCCTTATTCTCTTAGCTGGTTCCTAGGAAAGTCTATTCTTCCCATCTTCATCATGTTCATTGACTCCTATGGTCCAGTCATCAGGGGAAACTGGAAGCTGCATGTGGTTGGGTTGTTCTTTATCTGATGCCAGAGATACCAAAAGACAAGTGCAAACGGAGTCTCCGTTTCCCACAGACTAGACATTCTAGCACAGGCTTTACACTAAGCTCTATCAATGAAGCAAGTGACAGACTTAGTGTTACGCCTTGAATTCTCCCACAAACACACAATTGGCTAAAAACTCAGTGGTGTTTGAAAACTGGGAATTCATCTGGAAGAGAAGTGAAAACATTGTTTCCTAGGCAACGTACTCTTGGCTCCACCCTGATCATTGTTACTCTGTGTTCCAGACACTGAAAGAAAGCAAAAACCTTTTCCCACCTGAAATAACCAGGGTAAATTTTTACTCATGACTGGATACACATTCGAAGTGCCAAAATTTGAAGCCAGTGCCACAGAACAAAAATTCTATTCCAAATAGACTTACAGTTACCAGACTCATGGAACAAAAAACTGTCAGACAGCAGCTAACCAGCACTTGGGAAAGCCTTCACTCCCAGATACATCCCGGGTGGGTAGCTACAGGTATAGCTATGGAAAGAGCTGCTGCAAGCAGTATAATAGCAAACCCCAGCAAACTTATAAACAGCAAATACAGAGCAAAGATGCTCCCATAAACAAGACAGAATAAGGAGTGAGAAAGGAAAAGAAGTCAGGAGTTGTAGTAATTTCCCCAAGATTCAAGAATAAAATATAGATCTCCCAGGTTCCATCCTAAAGCCTTTTCCACTTTCCACTAGGATCTTGCTGTTTGCTACCTTTTAAATTCAAAAGTCCGGCCTTAGCATAAATTTCTGGGAAAGGGCTGATTTTTGTTTTCTGTTACTAGCACCCAAAACAACAGGCAATAACACTTGAAGTGAAGCATGTCCTATTATCATTTCCTGACCTCAGAATGAGACCTGAGAGCTCTAAGCTTGGAATAAGAAAATTAATCCACTCAAAGTCTTTTAAATGGCATACTTGGCAATTTCTTCTTGACAGAGAGGAGTAAAAATAGCAAATATTTCACTTTCCATAACCCATGTATCCTTAAGTATTACTGGATTCTCTCTAATCTCCAGCCATAAAGAGCATGATTAATTGCAGTGGCAGGAACAGCAGGTCTTCCTCATCAAATCTGCTGCATGACAGCGTTTTGTTAGTGTGTGAGAATGCAGTGAAGTACCAGCTGTTGTTAAAAGAGTGACAGTTATTGTGCACATGTTCCAGCTGTGACCACACAATAAAGTCAGAACACCTAAGAACCCTAATTTTTGCCTATTCCTACATATGCTTTTTGTGTAACTTCACTCATTTTCTCCCTATATGTATATATAATACATTATACCCTATTTGTCTTCTGCACACAGCTGTATGATTTTAAGCAATGCCACTTATCGGAGACGATTACTGATGGAAGTATTTTTATATACTTAACTTTTTAGGATTAGGAAAGGAAAAGAGAAAATATCAAAAGTCCTCATTTAACCAAATGTTTGATTTCAATTGTTCTGGTCATTGAGTCCTTAGTAAGATTCCTTTGGCTCTGATGAACAGCTTGAGACTCGAGTTCAACCTTCAGCATGGACTTTGTGCACTTCCTGAGAAATCACTTTAAAACCTGCCCTGTTTCAGAATTCTCTTTCTGTACCTTGTCAGTTCCAAGGACAGGAGGAATCTGTGACAGATAGATGCAATTTCAGTGAAATATCTGGTTGCTTATGCGAGAAGTCCAAAAAATATTTACTACTGCCGCCATCAGAAGCGAGGAGAAGTTGGTACCCCAAACAAGATCTCAGTTTCTGTCAGGTCCAGGGTCCTCCACACCACCTGGGCAACAACAGGTGGTACAACACCCACTATATCTCACTGGTCTCCTATGGCCCATGAAACCTCTCCACTGTATCTTCAGATGGAAAGTGTTCGCTCTACGCTGTCGTGCTGGCAGCGTGCACTCATTGTAGTACAGAGGTGGACAGAAGTCATCACCAGAGAGTCCTAATTGTCAACAGCAGCAATAGTACAGAAGGCCAGGAAAAGACAAGAATAAGCAAGGAGAGGGGAGGATGTAGTCTGCACAGTCACATTTTTTCAACACTAGTGGGTAAAACCTATCCTGGCCTTATGCCTACAGCCACACTAGTAAAATTAAATGAGACAGGGGGCAGGTTGGGGTGCTATCTCATGGCCACCCTTACCATCAACTCCAAATAACAGTGGTGGCCACAGTGGAAGATTCATCCCAGTATGTATCTTTGACCCATTTCATTTAAAGGAGGAGTTTAGCCGTACACTTAGGAATCATGCTGTGGGGATGTGCCCAGGTCAGAGAACATACCTGACTCATTGTCTTTAGTAGCATAGGTGTAGCCAAAGGGTAAGAACTGCATTCCTATCTACATTTTACTTGTAGCCTGCATCAAAAATGGATCTGAATGATTACATCACTTGCTCTTCTGGGAGCATACCATAAAAACACACTAACTAAATTCTGGAAGTGTATTTTGGATTAACAGCTTGTTAGAGAAGCACCAGGCAGATTCAGCTGCTGCACTGGTATCTTTTGGGCCCTTGAGAACCTGTACACTTCCCAGTACATTCCATGTATGTCACACACCACATGTGCAGCACACAGTGTCTCACGAGCACAGCCACAGTTGGGACAGTCAGATGCTGCAGTCAGACATGCACTGAGATGCTGTCAAGGAGGAGGAAATAGATTTTGCCCGTTTAAAGAGCCTGCTAAATCAGTGCTGAACCCACGAGTGCTCCTCTGTATCTCACATGCCTCCATGCGACTTTCAAAGAGCAGATTTTCTTTTCTGTTTCAGAAATGAAAGTTCCAGTAATCAGCAGGCCATTATTTGAATAGGCACGAGATTAATTCCTGCAGCTGACTTTTCAAGTCTGTAATTTCCTCCTTGGTAGCTTTCATAAATGATTGTGAGACTGAAATGGATAGGTACCCTTCCTTGGAGGTTATTAAAGTAAATATAGCATTAACTGGATTTGGTCCCAGTGGAAGTGTACTTTGATCTCCAGTCTAGGTAATATTTCTCTTCCTCTCTTCAGATGTACTCTATCTGCTCTCTTTAGAAAATGACAATTGCAAGGCCATCAGTTATTTGAAAGGTCTGCTGTAGCGGGATTTGAAAAGCAGACTCCAGTGCAAAAGCTGCTCTTTCTGTGGTTGAAACTACACAACCCCCACAGCCTTTTATTATACTAAGCACTGGAGATCTGCAAGAAAAAATAAGCTAGAAACCCTCAGTCTAGATACCCTTTATCTATTTTTTTCCTGGAAAAACAAGATTCATGACTCCAAGCTGAGCACCAAGAAGAATGAAGCTCTGACAAGAAATCAAGGCTTTCACTTTCAAAGAGAGACAGTGTAATGCCATATCCTCAAAAATGTTGAGTATTTGTGAGATAACCTTCATTACATATTAAATAATTCTCATTAAAAATAAGCAGTGTTCAGCGTTGGGCACGAGGTTGAGCTGAGGATTAGGATTCAGCACCTCCCTACCTCTATTCACAGACCATTCCTTCACATAGGCATCATGTTTCCTTCACGTAGTTTGTCTCATTGAGCCTCCTCTCAGTACCATCGCACCACTTATGAGATCACAGCTTTCAAGTCTTTCTTATTGCCATACAAACTTAAAACCCACATTTTCATAATGAAGGGAACACAAAATCCTGCAGAAACTCAACTTGATGTGTTGTATCAATTCCTTCCCAAGGCAGTGGTTCCTCCCCACTCCCTAAATATGGTGGAAGAACAAATTCATGGTACCATATGTATGCAAATCACCAGGTCAGTGGAAGCAGGAAAACAACAACTGACAGAAAGGATTATGTATCCCTTCAGTATTTAACACAGGCCAGCTAAAGTCAGTGGAAGTACTTTCACCTTTTTGCATTTATCTCACAGGGTGAAAAAGCCACAGTTAGAGGTCTATTAGGGCTTATGATATGATGTTCAGCCAAATAATATAACATTGATATTCAATCTGAGCCAGAAGGATGATGTGTCACATGTGCACAGCAGAAAAAATTACTTTTCCCAAACCTTCAGTGTGAAATTTTGTGACCAGAGTTTAGAATAATTGCATTTACAACGTTGCATTTCTGAGTGTCTCTGACTGGCAACAGATGATGTGAATTAAACAGTAAATTACGTCAACATTGCCAGATGTTGTGCTAGCCACAGATCCTTCCCCTTGAGGAAACTTTGTGTCATGAAACTCTTGACTTGCCTGTTCAAACAGTGAATACATAGCCATGCTACATATCTTGGGTCAGGAGTTTGAGTTTTCTCTTCATCCAGAAGGACTACAGATGTAAGTCAAGAAGAATGTCTGTGTTTTTCTACGAGAAGAATGGTGACGTCCCACAAAGTATCTTGACAACAGCCAGGTCAGGTGATGTGGCAAGGTCGCTGCAAGTCAGGCTGACAAGTTTTGTCTCTGTATTTCCATTTGCTACTGCTTTTGTTTTTCTGAAATTGACCATTACCTTAGATTTTAAGTTATTTGATACAGTGTAAGTTTTCTTCCCTTTCTGTATGTTGCCTTGCACATGACAGGGTGGAGTGTCTGTGTGCTCCCAGGTTCGAATTATTACAGTATTATTAGTTTTCAACATCAGTGGAGGACCAAGAGGAGAAGAGACTTCCTTTCCACACAGACCATGCAGATGATCTGTCCAGTATGGAAAAGCCAGAAGCCCAATACTCATCTGGTGTTGGCCTCCATGGCAGCACTACCACAATGGCATCACATGAACTTACCTCATCTGGACTGGTGTGTGAAGCGTAACAGAGCTTGCAAAAGAGACAGAAAGTTAAATCTGGAATGCATTTAGACAGCGCTACAGAAAAGAGCTCAGCATAGACTGAAGTGTAATGAGCACTCCAGAAAACCAGCCCAATAGCATTGATTAATTGCTCTGAGCCTTTTTAAAATGAGAACTTCAGAAAATAAGATCATCTCCAAATAGAGAAAAAACAGCAATGAATAAACCAGCCAAGACAGTAGTAAGATAGCTTCTAAAAACTGTTGGGATTTGAAAGAATTATACATTAACTCTGGTTATTTAAGTGATTATTTTAACTGTGGCTCCCCACGGGTCTGATCCAAAGCCAATGAAGTCATCATCCGTGGCTCCACTCTGAACTGGTGTGCCTTTGTGTAGTGAGCTCTGCTGGGTATGTGCCCCATAAATTACATCTGCATAGTTTTCTTACTAATAATGATGTGAAACATTACCAAGACTGAAGCCTTGAGGAAGAAAAAAATGTTACTCAAGGCCATTCAACTGATATAGCAAGGTGGAACGGGGTAAAACCTAAGCCAACAAAAATTTAGACTGAATCTCAGAAAAAAAAATATGCAATAATATGTGTAAGGCTGTTAAATATCCCCCTGAGATCAGTTAAAAAAGTTTCCCTAAATATTAAGGACCAGATTAGACAAGAAACTTGTCAATATACAACATACAATGATTCTTTTCAATGGAGTAAGTGGTCTGAAGAGGTGTTTTACATCAAACTTTCGTGAGGCAAGGATATATAATCCATCTACCAGATGGTCCCTCCAGAGAAACACATATCTTCTCCAGTGACTGTTGTCACCTCTGATTTTGGAGGCCAGTTTCAAGAACTTGCCTGCCCTGGATATCAACATACAGCACAGAGATGATATTCTGCTGCTGCCCCAAGGTGCTGCCTCTTTGGTGCCACTTAGAGCGGTGAGCTCCGGGAAAGCCTTCACCTCCCATACTGTAATGTCCACACATCATTAACCAATTAGCTTAGGTACCATGCTGGGTCACTAAAGCCTCACAACTATTAGCACATCACAAGCCAACTTTGGCACCCAAGCAGCACACTCCCCTTTGCTGGTGAACTGGTTGAGGCTGGAATAGTAAGTTTTCTTCAAAATAGCTCATATAGTGCTACGGTTTAGATTTGTGCTGAAAACATTCCTGACGACACACTGATGTTTTTGTTACTGCTGAGCAGTACCTACACAGCACCAAGGCCTTTTCTGCTTCTTACACTTCCCTGACAGCAGGGAGGCTGGGCGTGCGCAAGGAGTTGGGAGGAGATATCTGACCCCAGCTGACCAAAGGGATATTCCACACCATGTGGAGCCATGCTCAGCACACAAACCTGGGGGAAGAGAGAAGAAAGAAGAGATGTTTAAAGGCGTGCTGTTTGTCTTCCCAAGTAACCACTGCACATGATGAAGCCCTGCTTTCCTGGAAATGGCTAAACATCTGTCTGCTGATGGGAAGTTGTGAATGAATTCCTTGTTTAGCTTGGCGTTGTTTACTTGTATGCACAGGTTTTGCTTTACCTATTGACTTCTTTATCTTAACACATGAATTTTCTCCCTTTAATCCTTTCAATTCTCTCCACCAAAGGAAGAGTGATCAACAGCTATATGGGGCTGAGTTGTCTACCAGTGCTAAAATCCAATACCTGGTTACTCTGGCTTGACACAGGAAGAATATGACTCCACCCAATGAGTAAAGTCCCCAACAGTGTCTCTAACGAACTTTACAGAAAATGAAAGAATATGGGGAAATTTATTTTCTTCAGAAAAAAATAATTTTTTTAAAAAAAGCAGATTATAAGCTTCAAACACACGTGACAAGCTTTGTGAGAACATGAAAGGTTGGTAATGACCATCAATACCATGGGTAGGAACGTCTGTGTCACACACAGATTACATCACACAGATTACAAAGGAGCCAACAAAACGTAGTAACACATCAGGAGCTTTTTGAGGCCATTCCATGCTTATTCATGTACCATAGAGGCCATATTTCCTGTAGTGCTTATGTCAGCCTGGAAAAGAGAAGGATTTGGGATGACCAAATTGCAGCCTTCTAGTAACAGAAGGGAGTCTACAAGAAACAGGGCATGTAATGACAGGAGAAGGGGGAAGTCTTCAAACTGAGAGTAGGTTTAGATCAGATATTCTGAAGAAATGCCTTCACTCCTAGTATGGTGGGTCACTGTAACAGGTCATCCAGAGAAGTTGTGGATACCCCATCCTTGGAAGTCTTCAAAGCCAGGTTGGATGGCACTCTGATCAACCTGGTCTAGTGAAAAGTGTTCCTGCCCATGGCAGGGGGTTTGGAACTGGATGATCTTTGCAGTGCCTTCCAACCTGAGACAGTCTTTGATTCTGTGGTCCTCTCTGTACTGGAGGAAAGAGTCACCTTCAGAATTAAAAGTCGTGACATAGGAATCACTGAAAACTATTGTCAGTCTTGCTTGACTTGTTATAGGTTGATTAAGGGTGCTAGCTGGGGCATTAGAACAGACATTTCAAATTAGATTGTCAAAAGCAGGCAATGAGGGCCAGGTAGGCCACTGTAGACATCCAAGACGATTAATTCATGACAAAGAACTGTCCTCATACCACTGTCAGGTGCTAGATATCTGTTCATAAAAGTGAAGAAGCACTCACAACAACTCTATTAGGAACCTGCCATTCTAGAGTCTCCAAAACTGACCATTTATGGCAGACATCATGTAGGAACCACAACTACAGGATGTGCAACTCTTTTGGACTTTGGGCCCATCAAGAGGATGTATCTGCTGACGGAGATCAAAATTTCTGCTGCCTTCACAGCAATGAAGACTAATTCAGTTTTCCACATCTCATCTGCAAATTGGTCCTGGTCAATGGCAAGTTGAATATGAGTCAGCAGTGCCCTGGCAGCCAGGAGGGCCAACCCAGTCCTGGGGGGCATCGGGCAAAGCATCGTCAGCCGGTCGAGAGAGGGGATTGTCCCACTCTGATCTGCACTGGGGCGGTCTCACCTTGTATATTGTGGCAGTTTTGGGCACTGCAATATAAAAAAAGACACTAAGCTATTAAAGAACATCCAAAGGAAAGTCACAAGGATGGCAAAGGGTCTAGAGGAGAAGCCTTATGAAGAGAACCTGAGGTCACTTGGTCTGTTCAGCCTGGAGAAGAGGAGATTGAGGGGAGACCTCATTACAGTCTCCAAAATCCTCATGAAGGGAGGCAGAGGGGCAGATACCAACCTCTTCACTCTCACAACCAGTGACAGAAGCCAATAAAATGGCATTAAGTTGAGCTGGGGGAGGTTTAAGTTGGATGTCAGGGAAAAGATTTTCATCCAGAGGGTGGTTGGGCACTGAAGAGGTTCCCCAGGGAAGTTGTCACAGCATAGAGCCTGACAGATTTCAAGAGGCATTTAGACAATGCTCTCAGGCACATGGTGTGGCTCTTGGAGTGTGCTGCATAGGGCTAGGAGTTGGACTTGATGATCCATGTGGGTCCCTTCCAACTCAGTATATTCTGTGCCTCACCACCTCCACAGTAAAGAATCTCTTCCTAATATCTAATTTAAGCCTTCTCTCTTCCAGTTTAAAGCCATTCCCCCTTGTCCTGTCACTACATGTCCTTATGAAAAGTCCCTCTCCAGCTCTCTTGTTGCCCTCTTTAGGTACTGGAAGGTGCCATAAGGTCTCTCCAGAGCTTTCTCTTCTCGAGGCTGAACAACCCCAACTCTCTCAGCCTATCTTCACAGAAGAAGAGTTCCAGCCCTGCAGTCAACTTAGTAGCCCTCCTCTGGACTCATACCAACAGGTCCATGTCTTTATTGTGTTGGGGGTGCCAGAGCTGGGCACAGAATTCCAAGTGGGGTATCACATGAGCAAAATAGAGGGGGAAAATCACTTCTTTTGACCATGATTGATGGCCACTAGTCTTCTGATGTAGCTCAGGCTGCAGCTGGCTTTCTGGGCTGCCGACATTCATTGATGCTTCCTCCCATTCCCCATTTGCAGCTCACACAGATCCCTACTTGCTCTGGTTTGAGCAGGTTTACTAAAATGTTACTCTGTGATTTCCAGCTTGTGCTCTGCATTGCATTACCAGACTCTACTCTAAACAGCCAGCTTATTTTGCTTTTCCTCCTGGGAATCATTTTGTGGGTATATGAGAGTCTCACAGCTAGGCAATTTATCATTAAAGTGTAGTGTCTTATAATCATGCCAGCAGTAAGTGAAGTTATGATACATAACTCCTGAAAAGACTCAGAGGTCCATCTCACTACATTGGGTGGGAATTAATTCAAAGACTGCAAGCAATCAACATGTGGTATTGTTCTAATAAATATTCAAAACGACAACCATAAGGCCCAACCAATGCCAGAAAAGCAAATGTCCATACAAATTTTCTGTGGTAAGCACTCCCCCCACTTAGCAGATCCCTGGAGGCTACTGTTGTCATTACTTCATGTTTCAGTTATTTTGAATTTTTCCACTTCTACACACTTCTTCACTAAAGCCCTGTGAACCCATCCATCCACTGCACAACTTAAAGGGATGTCTGAGGCACAGATACACTGCACACTGTAATATGGGTGAAGCATTGCAGGTTTGTTGCTGTTGGAACACAGGTATTTTGCAGATCAATGTTCCTGGTTGTGCAGGATTTTCCACTCAGTTTTGTTCCAGTGATACCTGGCTTTGAAATTAAGTTAATTGACCATCTTAATTTTTCACATCTGTGCCAGCAATATTAATATTAGTAGAAAACTTGCAACAAAGGGCCATAGAGATAATTTCTAGGTTCTACGCTGAACTTAGAAACAGCAGCATGTAATGTAGTCACACAAAGAAATAGAAGGGTAGTCAGCTATTTAAATATTGAAGATCTGAAGTTGTTTTTCAAAGATACCTACATTAATATCAATTGCACACAAGGAAGGATAGGCTAGAAGTTTAAATATTTGTGTGAAACTTGGGAAACCTGGGGGAATATCTACAAATAACAGGTCTAAGAACAAAAAATCCAAGTTATCTGAAACCAAGAAAGCAAAAGCGGTCTCAGATGGACCTCTTCCCCAACTTTTTACACAGGTTTCATGTGGTAATTGAGAATTTCACTGGAAGTCGCAAAAAGTCATCAAAAAGGAAGATAGTATGGGTCAAACTTTGCATTTACTTACACTAGTGTGCTTCAAGACTTCTCTGCTAGTGCAAATGTAAAGCAACAGCAGGAACAAGAGCAGATCAGAGCACTGCTTTTTATCCTAAATAAGCAAGATTTCAGTTTACCATGATACGTAGCAAGGGTAAATGCAAGCTGGTATCAAGTTTTTTCAGTGTCTTCTGGAAGAGGGAGAATAGCTATTATCTTAATTTCACAAATCAGGAACTAAAGTCTAGAAATGCATTCTCAATGATATATTTGTGCTTAAGATATCTGATACAGATGCCAAACATAGAAAAAGATCTCATGCATAATCAATCCAGTGAACCCTCATATACAGGATACATCCTCTAATTCAATGAAACTTACTGTTAGCACAGAGAAAATAGGGCTCAGAAATGATATCAAGTAAAGCAGTAATAGGAGCAGTAACAATTATAGATGTACCTTTCTGTGCCTGGAAATAACTGTAATTTTGCCAAAATACTCAAATTTTCAAAAATCAAGGGACATCTGAACAGTCTCGTTATCATAAATTCCAAATATTATGGAAAAGAAAGATCATTTTCCATAGGTTTCTAAACCAAAAAAATGTTCCTCAATCTTTTTTTTAATTTTGGATGATCTCCTAGTTCTACCCACACATTGTACTCTTAATCCTGCTGTGCAGTTTAGCTAAGGAGGCCACAGAAACTGCATCACATGAGGTGAACTGCTGAATATGAAATTCTTTTCCAGTTGTGGGGAAAAGACAAGTACTTTGCTGTATTGATGATGTGGCCTTGGACCTAGAATGAAGTTAGTTATTCCTGCTATGGCACATTTCCTTTTATTTTTCCCTCACAACCATTTAAAAATAGCTTTCTAAGCCTCACAGAATCTCTAAATGTTTGCTATTTTAAAACAGATGCTTCTCTACACAGGTGTAAATAAGTCTCAAGCAAGACCTATTTTTGAAGAGACACCACTGTCCTGGACTTTCTCCGTAAATATGTCTGTCTGCACAAAGGCAGAAATTCTGCCCCCAGCACTGTTTGTAACTGCGTGTTCATAGTTAAGCCAGGATGAATATTTAGCTTTTGTTTCAGACCATGAATACAACAGCCTGGACAGGTCTAAGGATCTGAATCACGGATACCTGTAACAGAAAAATGTGTTCCAAAAAAAAATGTCTTTCATCTTTTGTCTGTCATGAAACGTGCCTGCACTGCTCTGTGCAGGCCTTGGTAAGGGAATTCCTGAAGAAAAGTGTAGCTCTGGACAAAGGCTGGTCAGGGACTTTCATTATTCTCTTGGCCTGGGCAGATGCAACACCTCCATTAGGCACACACAGGTCAGCAGATGACCTGGAAGTCCACTTCAGATCATAAAAAGATGCTGTGAGTTTTAGAAATGCCTAACACACAGTAAACAGTCCAGTAGTTTATAAAGAATCTGGCTTAACTACTTTAGCCTGTGAATTTGTGCTAATCTAAGCATGTACTACTTGCTAACATAAGGAAGAATCTAATTGACTTGGATGCTTTCAAATAAATCTGAAACTTGAAAAAGTTAATGCTGGACAACTCAGAGAGCAACCTTAGATTGTGACTACCTTAGAGACCATGACCATGTCCATCTTAACCAGAAAGGATCATGATGATGTTCATCTTAGACAAGAAAAACTTATGACCATGAGCAGCTTAGACTTAGACCAGCTCTGAAAAGTAAACAATAAACCAATTTCTCTTCTGTACACACAGTAGATAAGGAAAGGAGCAGTGGACTTCCAAAACACAAGGAAATATCGCTTAGATGTCACAAAATGCTTTCTGACTTGAGGGGTACTGAAGCCCTGGAATAAACTAGAGAGCTAACTATACTCTGCTGAGTATTGTTGAGATATTACTGGATCTCAGTGAAAACAAAAACAACAACAACAAAACAACTCCAGAAGCAACTAATCATACTCTGGAATAGTGTCTGTCAATATTTCATTTAAATCCACCCTTTGGGCTACCTGAAACTACAGAACTCCACATCTGGTCCTTAATGGAAACACTGAGGCTCCTCTCAGTGCAGTCACACAGCGGTAATAAACACCTGAACGTTTGCAGTAGGCATGCATACCTCCCCACACAGGGGTTACTGCTGCACAGGTCACTGGAGAAACAGGAAGCAAATAATATAAACAAACTCCATTTAATTTTATGACTCGCAGTTGATGTGTATATTTGGGGTCCAAGCTCATTGTCCTTCCAGGTGCGCTCTGTCTCCGGGATCCAACTGAGTCTTTAAAGCAAGTGGAGACCTTACCTTTCCCCTGTTTTTCCTTTCCTCCATCCCTGTCTGTTAAGTATTACCCCATGACCTTTCACTGATTGGCTTCAATTAAGGCCATGGATTTCCTCTTCCTGAATCAAAGTCAGATTACAGTGCAAGAATAATAAAGGCAAAACAAATGTGTTGCAGTCATCCATGTACAGTCCCCAGACAGCATTTGGAGTAAAACTTCACTTGGAACTCCCACATTTCAGAAGCCTCAAGACACAAATTTGTGATTTTGAAATCTCCAGAGCTTCTCTGCAGGAGCACTTCTTTGGTCTTCCTTTCTCTTTTTCTTTTCTTTATGAAAAGACAATTCTGGAGGGCGGTGGGGGCTACTAGGAAAAATTTATTGGTTTTTCTTAAGCTGAATAAACTTTGGACTCTTTGATTAATCAGAACTTTTAGAGTGCATGTCCTGTACATTGTTAGTATCATGAGGGATTAGTTGGATTTCAGTAATGCCAAGAAGACCCAGGTGGGATTGGAGGCTTGGGTCAACTGTCAGCTGCTGGAAAATAGATAAAAATTATTTTCCACTAGGAAATGCTCCTTCACTGAAAATTATTCTTAACAAAATCTCCCAGCTTATATTAATTTACTACAAAACAATATTCTCCTGAAGCAAAAGGTTTCTTATCTGGAAGACTCTGTTTGTTTTATTCTGAGTTCTATTTATTATGATGTGGGGGTTGTATTTTGTTGTTACTATTGAGATATCAATTTTTCATTTCATATGAGATTTTATTTTGCTTTCTTTTTTATTTTTATTGTAGTCACAATCTTCCTGGCAGCACGCACCTCGTGGCATGTCACAGTATTCATCCTTGATAAGAAAAATCTTTGGACCATGGCAATTTGTGCAGACAAAATACACATCCACTGAAATGTATGTCAAGAACAAGATCTGATGAGTAGATTCAACTTGTAGTTCTCAAAACCAAGCCTCAGTCACCTTTTAGCACCAAAAATCAACTTTTGTGTTTCTGGGTACCACTAGGAGACGTATGTATATAAACCTAAGTGCCTTTTAGAAAAGTTTCCTTCAGCAATTCAGAAAGCAGCTGCACATAAAGGCTCTCAGTCATTCTTTATTTAAGCACCACTCTCAGTATGCCTTTAATATAAAGAAGGTAGGTTTACAGCATAAAACATCAGCATATAGACTTCCTGCAACACTGAAGGTTGTCCCAAGCATCGCATTTCAGGGCTGAGGGCTAAAGGATTTCATTCATTTTCAAAAGACCATTGCTCCGTCTGACTGGAGGGCAGCAGAGTTTATACGACTTTCTCAAGTTGAAAGGCACGAGACGTCACAAGCGTCAGCCTGCATCTGACAACTACTGACATAACCAAAACCCCTCATGAAAGCAAATCAAACAAATGATGGTTATTTGGAAAAGTGATTTAACTTAATCTTGCTCCACTGTAAAAACTGGATTATGGCCAAGCTGCCAGGGCTATGGTGGGTTCCACAATCACTCTTTTATGGGGCACAATCAACTTATCAAAAATGATCCCGACTAATTATTTATAATACTGGCTTTCAGATGGTATTGGTTTTCCTTGGGTTTGAAACCCAGCCAACACCTATATTGCTTCTGTCTACCACCAGGCTTCCTCTGCAGCAGGGATTTCATACACTTTTGAATGGAGGAGACAAAGTAGCTTCTCCCAAGCTCAGGAAAGGCCAATGTGTTTTTAGGGGATCAGTCTGCTCCACTTCAAACATTTCATCCAAGAAAATTTAAAGTCTGTCATGAAATTTATAATGTCCTACTGGACAAATATTTTCCTTTACTTCATAAGGCACCGGCTACTGTAATATAACAAAGTGACAATTGCTTTCCAGGGAGATGTAGAGATTCATCAGAGATACCACATTTAATCAGATTCTGGTAAGCGTGGCTCAGTCACTCATCTTTGGCTAGTGGGAAGGTGTGGGTTAAATTAGAATTTAAGCTATTATCAGGGCTATTGTTAAAGACTTTTTGACAATGAAGGATCTGCATCATACCCCTCCATGAAATTATGAAAATATTTATATGAGCTCTATGTGCACCTTGTAAGCAACAGAGCAATTAAAAAATTCAGTGACAACAAAGTGCTGAATAGCTACAACTCCCTGGTTCCCAAGAAGCATGCATAACTGGAAACTGCTGCTCCAGCTGTAAAAATATTCTTTTCTGTTACACAGTCCATCCGATGACCCAGCAAATAACCACACAGATTAAGAAACTCAGGGACCCTCTGTAACCTCAAGCAGCAAAGCTCTCTGACCTATGGAGGAGACCCTTACAGTGACTTGCCAGACAGACAGCGGAGGGACAGTTTATACCAACTGGTCAGTCATTCCACATGCTGGCAGGTTGCAGTATGATCAAATACTGAGATGTCTGTGTTAGCTGAGAATGCACTGCCAGGAAGAACATGGGAGGGAAAGACGGGCCATTGCCCTTGAGTGTAAAGGTGGCAGCACTAATTAGGCATGAGGATGGGAACAGTGTTTTGGTAGGGAAGTAGTCAAGCGTGTTATTAAGTTCAAATCTTTAATAGTCCACCAATTCTTTTGAGTCTGCAGCCTGCTTTGTAATTACTTTCAAAATCTCTGTGCTCTTCTGCCTATTAGAGCAAGACCAACCTGCCAGAGCCACTCTCCCCAGCACACAAGCAAGATCAGCAGTTTTGTCAGTTCCCTCTGTAACACCAAATTTAAAAAGAGCAAGGCTGGTTCATTGGCTCAGAGGATAAGCATCACAGCACGACTTGCTCCTACAATGGGAAACTCTGTCTCTTCCAAAAGAAAGTGAGCCTCATCCTTAAGGTCTGTGTAAGGAGAGTGTCCAGCCAGGGTGCTGCTTCCACCCCTTCCTGGGCGTTGCTTGGACAATGCCAGAGGTACCAGCCAAAGCTCTTCTGGGGAGCATGACAGCAGGCAGAAAGGATGATCCATAGAGAGCTCAAACTCCAGCCTAGGAAAGGCAGACAGATGCACTCCCGGGGTCTGGGATGTACATCTCTTCCTAGTGCAGGGAACAAGCCAGGGCAGTGCTCCCTGCCTCTGCAGATAAGCAGCTCTCAGCACTCAGCCCACCCAGGTGTGTCTGCACCAACACAGCGAGCAGCTGGCACCTTTGGGGTGTGCTGAGAGATTAACACAGCCCTGGATATATGTTAGAGAACCTGGAGTGCCACCTTCTGGTACCGTGTCCTTGCACATACCCAGCCGGAGTGTGAATGCGGGAGAGGAACCCCCACTCCCAGAGACACCCCCACTGCCTCTGTGCCAGTCGTGTCTGGACTCAAAGTCACTCTCTAGCCCAAGGACCCCTGACTGCCTGCACGCTGAATGAAATGGAGAGCAGCCCCCAGACACTCCAGAGTACAAAGAATGAGCTTGCCTCATCTGCTCAGGTTCCAACCCTTGACACAGATGTTAAAGCAAGCAACTTTGCAGTAAAGTGTAGAAATTTTCCCTTAAAAGAAAGATAAACACTACCCAAATCTCAAAGCTATGAAAAAGGAGAGAACAACCATTCAAAGTATTCAGGCCTTTCCCTGGATTTCATAGAAAAGTGGCATAATTCCACCTCTTTTCCCATCAGCATAAGAGCAAGGCAATAGAGGCTCTGTGCCGATAATCCAGATAATGTGGAAATTAGTGCTCTGTGTGAACTCCTCAGCAACATATTATCAGAAGCATTGGCAGCTACCCACACTAAGTAGTCATCTTGCTAATACTTCATCCAGCTTTGATCCCAGCAATCTATAGTTAATAGTATAGTTATGTAATTTGAATGGTCTGTACCACACACAACTACTGAAAGAACAGGGAAAAAATACACCAAAGAGAAAGATGAGCAATTCTAAACAAAAGAGCAAATCGCTACAACATTTCCCAGAACACTCCCTTCATCTTCCCACTGCTGATCTGGAGAATGAGCCAAATACAAAGTGGCATATACAATTTCAGTTGCCTTATCTGAAGCAATTTTTTGCCAACACCAAGATATCTAACATGATAATTTTCTTATCCACTGCTGGTGTAACAATTGGTTATTTGTGTAGTGATGTGTCCTTCCCCTTCTCCCAAACTGTGTGTGTAGACTGCACTCCAAGCCATAGATTTTCCTTCCTGCCATATTCTGGGAGTTCAGATCTGTGGCAGAACTTGATAAGGTTCACAGGAATCTGTTACTGGCACTTTATACTGTGATTGATGCACAGAAAGGACGGCTAACACAACAGAGGACAGATACTGGAGGCTCTGGCTTTGTTCCTGACAGGACTCAGCTCAGTTCTCGGCTCTCCCACAACTTAAGCTAGGGGTGGCATTTGCCTGCTCTTGTATGGGAGACCCACGCATCTTCCTGGCTGGCTCAATGCTGAAGTGGTGATGTACAAAGTGGACCTGCCTCTTCTCACCACTGGCAGCTGGGAGAACCCACAAAGGCAGATCACTGTTGAAGATGATTGAAGTGATAGAGCACCTCTCCTAGCAGGAAAGGCTGAGAAAATTGTGGCTGTTCTGCCTGGAGAAAAGAAGGCTCCAAAAAGACCTTACTGCAGGGTTTATAAGTATGATGGGGACAGGGAGCCACAGAGGTGGGGTAAACATCTCCCACTATCAGAAAATTAATAGCCATGGGCTTGCTCTTAACTTGCAGACTTACAGCCCTTCATTGCAGGTAGTAAGCCTGAGTAAACTTGCAAGTCTCATGTAAGATTCTGGGTTTGACAAAGCCTGAGCTTTTTATTTGGGGACGTTAACTTGTGGAAACTAAATATCCTCCATTAATTCACTGGAACTGATAAAAACAGCCAGAGACATCTGATAAAGCCTGTGAAATATTGTATATCTTAGCTTTCCTTTCAGGAACACAGGAATACTACTACCTCTAGTCTGGCACACTGTCCCCTGTCCAGATCTCCTCTTGTAAAAATATTTCAACATCATCATATCTCTCCTGTGTGAAAACACAGAAATCCTCACTAATGGCCCAAACCTGCCAAATGCTGAAGAACTTCATATCTCACTGGCAGCAGGTCATACTCTGGGAAATTACTAAAACTTACAGTAATACCATTAAATAACACCCACTATCTCTTCCTTTGCATCTTTTCAACACCTGCACCTTTATTCAGCCTTTGACAGCCTTCCACTGCTCCCAACTCAAGTAGACAACTTCCCATGAGCTGTGTCTGGCTTTAGTTGACAGCTTTTAAAAATTTAATAGCCAGCTGCTGACATGCTTTGGTCCTGTGATGAAAATGAATAATACCCAGTTTGCCTTGTCCAGTTGCATCAGTTGGTCTAGTATCAGATATTGCCTATCACTGCAGTTGAAGAAGGGAGTTACTCATCATAATATAGTATTAATTTTAATAATTGGTTCCACAGTGTTACCCCAAGTTTCTTCCTTAGAAATAAAAGCTCACAAGTACCTCTGTTTACCAGCAATGTAAAGAACATCTTTCTCTGTCACTGCCTCTATGTTTTTGCACTGGAAGAAACTATGCAAACACCAGCCCACCCTAGAGAAATTCGGGGAGTACTGGAAACCTCATAGACTTTCACAGCAGTTCAGCACAATACTATTTCACTCACCTCTTCCTGTCATTTAATACAGAGTAAATATTCCATGTTCAGTGGCCTCCACACACACATTTCCACCTGTGTGGCAGGCCAGTGCTTGCCTGCTGGTTTATAACGTAAAACATGTGGGAATACTGAAAGTCTCAAGAGGTCTGTCTTACACTTCCTGTTCTTTATTTACCTTGCTGTGTTCAGTTTGTTTTTCCATTTATATTTAGCACAGATAAAAGCAGGGCAACCAAGCTCATATGTCTTAGTGAAATAATGGGAAGAGCTGGATACGAGAGCCATCAGAAGGCAGGAACAGGCACCTCCACCACCCAAACAAAGCACAAAACTTTAAGCCAGCTTTGAACCGTAATGCATACCATCAAGTGCTTTTTTCCAAGCCCGCATAAGCAGGTGAAAATCTCTCACGCATTCACTCCTCACAGGTTGAATAGGTTTGTTATTTTCAGTCAAAGTGTTGGGGAAGGCATGATTAGGAGGCTGCTTTGATCACACCATGCAAAATCCTGCTCTCGGGGCTGGGCAATTACAGAGTGCCCCTTGCAGAGGACTCAAGGCAAAGCTACCTGCAAGCCCCTCATATGTTCATTCAGAGCTCCAGTTCAATGTGTCCAAATGAAGTATGACAGGACTATTAAAGGGTCTTTGTTTGCGTTTGCATAATCCATGTGCTCATTATTTCACAACTCTACCCACATGTAAAGCCATGCCGCCTTCCACCATGCTCTGTCTCCTCCACCCTACAAACACCGGCCCCAGATGGTGAACAGACTTGGGATGAAAATGCCAAAGGTTTTTTAAAAAAGCACAACAGAAGCCTGAACCTGTACGTTCAAAAAGCATGTCAATGGGTTAGCACAGCACCACACATAGCCAACTGAAAACATGCACCAGGCTGAGGCACTTGTAAATACGATAAGTATCTAAAACTCTAAAATATGGAGGAAACAATAAAAAAAAACAACAAACCCACAACTCAGCTAATTCTTTTGAAAAGCTCTAAAAACACTGGAGTAACTGTAAAAAAATAAAGTAAGGGAGTATAAGGAAAAGCATTTCTCAATACAAAAATGCAATTGTTAGAGACAACATCTTAATTCTCCCAGCCACTGTCCACCAGACAAACAAAACGAGAAGATAATGTTTGATTTACTTACATTGCAATCAAACTTTGGAACTATATGTTCATTAAACCAAAATAGGCTCAGTGGTCTGGCAGCACTTCAAGAGTGCAGTCATAGATGTCAATGTAAACACACGTTTGTGTAAGGGTGATAGGTAAGAGGCACTTATTTTGGGGACATAATGCGTGAGTATCCATCAGGATTTGGTATCATCTTGTGACACTGCAGGTCTCTCCGTGATCATAAATCACTGCGCAACAACTTGGCCAACCTGCCCAGAAAAACTGGGCTGACAGTGAGACTCTATAGGTTGGATCAAAGCCTGAGGCTGCCACAAGCCCCCGGTGTACTCCAGCCCAACAGCCTCCTGGGCACTTGTAGGAGTGGGTGTAATAATGAAGGGGATGGTTCCAAGATGCAATCATACATTCCAGAAGTCCCAACAGGAGCTGCTGATCAGAAGCGGGGACAACAGCCCCCACAGCAATGTTTATTCTGCTGTATACCATCTTTCAATGTATTTCTACCATAACAAATATCAATTGTGTGTTTTTAGAGTACATTTTTGTGTATTTGGCTAGAGGACATAGTCATCTTGTAAACAACATCTTATCTAGCTATTATTTCTTTACATATGAGCAGGAGTATGAGACTGATTAAGAAACGGACTGTTTTAGAAAAGGCACAGAGTGGACACACAGTGAAGAATTACTGTGAGAAACTTACAGCCAAATATGGCACAGGATGGGGTGGGTCAGTAAACTACAGTGGTAATACACCGTGTCCAGAATTAGTTATGCACACAGCATGGTGACTTTCCTTCACTTCTCTATCCTTTTCAAAGGAAATTAATACCCTTCAAGAGGTTGCTTATTTCTGACAAATAACCTCATGATTTCTCCACAGGCCAGAATTAACCACTAACCTCTTCCTGACACTATCTATAATTATTGACCAAAAAATTAAGTGAATAAGAATAGGTCCCAAGTAAAAGTGTGGCTGAGCACCAGTAAAACACTAAATGTAGTCGGAATACCAAGTTGTGCAGATGTAGAACTTTATGAGAAAGCCCTGAGAACTTAAAGCCCTACCACTTCAAGAAGGAAAGACTCAGTAACAGTAATGAGTCTACTTTGCCCCACAAGTCCCTCTGGCTGTATCTACTCATTAGGACCTGTGCATCCATGGCCAGCTTTGTCCACTAACTTCAGTTTCTCTGTAAACTTTTCTTGTCAAGATATTCAGCACTTTTGGTGATTGTCACACCCAAAGACAAAACCCATCTGCAGTGAGCTGGGAATTTTTTTGGTAGAGTATTTAGTCTGAGGTCATTCCTGTCCCAGCTGTCACCAAAGGTAGTTTTATGGTGTTTCATGAACAGAGTAGAACTGGGCTTTTTACAAGGTGTGTGTTGGCTTTCCATCGAAATCTGACTGTGGCATTTCTTTATTGGGGCAGGGGGAAATGTGCTAAACCCAAGACCAGTGTGAAAAATTATAGATCTGACTGTGCCTTCTATGGAAGGTAAAGGGCAATCAACAGCTTTTCATGGTGGACAGAGATCCCACAGTTCTCAGATCTCCCCATATTGTTGCCCTCCCTTGAGATACAGCACATGAAACGTTTTCACTGCCATGGGAAAGCGGACAATTTGGGAGGTTTGATCCCTGCACTTCTCACCTTTTTAAAGAAGGCACAAGTCTGAATGACTCCTTCATGTCAGCAACATTAGTTTTGTTGTGTCCAGAGAATGTGCAGAAGGCCTCTGTCAAGGAGCAGGAGTGAATGATGTGGTGAGGACCAAGAGCACCTACTGACAATGCACATGACAAGACCCATCTACACAGGCTCTGAATCCGGGTTCAATAGTCTAACTCCAGAAAATCCAGTTGAAGGGACAATCCCACGTTCATACCTTCATCTGGCAGCAGTCACTTGGCTGCAAAGCATTTCACTCCTGGTTCTTACATGTTTGCTGTAAAATGCATTCATGATTGCAGGTCACCAGAGGAAAGGCTTTGTGTGCCAACAACAGAAATTATTTTAGGAACATGTTGTCTCCTACACATCATACTCTGCTCCTGCTGCAGGTCCCTGCTTGAGAGCCAGGGCTGGCTCCGGGGTCTCCATAAAGTGGAGTGGAGGACGAGGCTGTGGGGATTTGCTTTGAACCCCCAAGTCACGCTACACTTGGCTCAAGTCAATGACTCACTCCAGTGAATGTAAAAGTCATTCATAATTTCTTTTTCTTAAACAATAAAAGTAACATTTTATGTCTCCAGAAAGGGTAATAAAAAGGTAATGGACGCTCTGTGAGCCTAAATCAAAACCCAGTGAAGGTAATGGAAGGAGCTCTGTGGCTTCTACACACTTTCAATCATGCTTCCTTTACTTCAATTTTTCTTCAAGAGACCTTTCCATTTAGCTCAGAGGAAAGAGCTTTCTTTTGTAACTCGAATCTTCACCTCTCCTTGAAGCAATCTCATTTGCCACAGTGCTCTTTAGAACAAGAAAAAAAAAAAAAAAAAAGAAGATTGATTCCATCGTTTCCTCTTAATGTAAAATGTAGTAATATCTTAACTCTGGGCATCAAAATACTGGACTTAGGGAAAAAATCAGTTCTAAGCCTGTGAGAGGCAAAGATTTCCCTAGGCCTAGAGGGAAGGGGAAAATTCTTTATCTTAATGACAAAAGGCTCTTCCAATCAGTAATGTTTACACATTATTAAACATAGGAAATTTTTACCTTCTTTTGGGATGCCACATACAAAAAAATCCCACAGAATTAAAAAAAAGGGAACATTAAAGGCTCATGAGCACAGTCAGGTCTGACTGAGTTATCCAAGTAATTGTTATTTATAACCTTTTTTAAAGCTGTTAGTAAGCTCTTGGGGCCAAAGTTTCCCTTATTGTAAATAGGAAAGTTCTGCAGCAGTTCAAGATATCCATGACTAACACGTATGTGCCAGATACGCCTCAGCCAAGCTTCTTGCATAAATGATTATAAATTTTCAGACAACTGATTCATTAATTTTAAAAAAAAAAAGGAAATACTTCTGTTTGTGAAGACCGTTTCTAAAAGGAATACAGTATGTAGATATTTGTGAGAAAAACAAACCCATAGCTTTGAGGCTTATGTCCGTCAGTTTGGAGAGGAGCTGCTAATTCGTAATTGAGCAGTACTGGGTGTTACCAACACACTTCTCTGTTCAGTCTTATTTTGCTGCAACCTAGGTATTTTCAACTACAGCTGGAATTTCACAAAGACTTCTGTGAGGACGTGAAGCAGTCATTAATATTTAACAAATTCTGATGATGGGGAAGTGCCTGCAGCCTGCTTCAGGCAGATCCCCTTCCAAAATGTGGCTTTGTCAGGACCACAGTCATCTATACACCTACTCCAGAATGTCTCTTACTCACAGGTTACAGCTTTTTCCTTCAGTTCTGAAAGTGCTGGTTAGCTATTCTTAATGTCATATTAATTACCCTTTGAGCTATGTTCTTTATTCATCCAGATCAACCCAATCTTGGGTTAACAAGCTCAGAATTAAAATGTGACATTGGTATACACAATTAGGGTCAACCCAAGCATCTGACCCAGCCTTGAATCCCTGACTCTAGCTGGCAGCCTTAGAAAGGATTATTCCCTTTTCTTCAGGAGATGTATCTCTTTTTTTTTCCTCTAAAGCTGGGTTTTATCAGGGCAGCTTTCCAGTCTGTGTGGCTCGCCTTCCGGACCTCTTTCAAAACAGCCCTTTAGTCCCTTGCTCTGTGGTTTCTTTCACATTTGAGACAAGCGCTGTTCTAAAACCCACATGTTAGAATTTGGGATTAAAAATAGCCATCGCGGACTGGTTGGCATGAAGCAGCCATTCATAGCGCACAATAGGCACCGCCGAGCCCGCGCCAAGTTCTCAGCCCTCTCAGAGCAGCACAGCCCCAACCCCAGCCACGGTGCTATGCCAGTGCCTTTCCCAGACAGTCCCTTCTGTCTCTTCCCGTCTGACAGCTCGGAAAGCCCACAGAGCATGTCTGCTCTTCCACGGGAGTGCCACAGCACTCTCAGAAACCTCAGCGAGGCTTATGTTCAATAACCACTAGCAAATTTCTAGGTTAAGTTCCTAGAGCCAGCATTAAACGCTGGCTTGCAATGTGCACAACGTGCAGTAATAGTGTGTTTCACAATATCCCTGTGAAACTCTGCAACGTGCCATTACATATGAATAGTTACAGCAAATTCAGAGAAAAGTCTAAAATTACTAAGAACTGATATGCAAAAGAATAAAAGTTTTACTTCTCAATTAGCCATAACTACTAGTTTGAGGCTGGAAAGCCTTTAACACACCTTAAACCTTTCCATTTTTCTCATAGGATTGTTTCAGGGTAATGGTTTTCCTACTTATGCCTCATGCACGCCCCATCTCTTTATAGCTATGCCTCATCGATATACTCCTTAATCCTTTTCCCTGGCCAGGTCTTACTCCCTTCACCTCACTGTCTCTCACACCTTACGCTGCCTCTCCTCAGTGCTTCAAAAGCCATTAGCACTTCAGTATACCTTAGTCTCCCAACCTGACAATCTTCTGCCATGGTTAGCAAAGTTTAGAATGGGCGTATCGCTCTGTCCAACCACAATAAAATGATTTTACAGTCATTTCAGAAATGAGCAAAAGCAACAGCAAAAACTTCAATTGGACTAAGAGATGAAGCAGGAAAAGCCTCCAGTCCTTCAGCTGGCAGGGCCTTACTACTGACTTCAGTTAAGTACAAGATCAAAACCCAGCTCCTAAGAAGGAGCTTTCCTGTCAAAGCACAGCTATGGCCAGCGCTAGGTCAGGTGTGCTACAGCTTCAAGATCTCCCAGGGTGATGGCTCCTTGGTCCTGCTCCAGTGCCGCACTGCTTTCCCGGTGAAGGAGTTTTTGCTCCTGACCAATGTGAGCTCCTCCACAGGCAGTGTTGGGCATTGCCCATCACTGTTCTTTCTGCGGTATCAGAGGGCGGTTTTGCTCTGTCGTCTCTGTAACTCCTCAGTGAGCAGCTGTGGCCTGCTGGCTGATCACCCTGAAGCCACCTCTTCAGCAGAGCAAACAAGCTCAGCTCTCATAGGTCCCAGCCTCTCCCCAAAGCCTCTGACCACCCTGGGAGCTCTGCTCTAGAGCCTTTCCAGTTCATCCACATCCCTCTTGAACTGGGGAGCCCACAGCTCTGTGTCCAGTGCTAAACAAACAAGAACATAGGTTGCCCTTGATCTGCTGGCCACTACCTCTGAGAGAGCTCAGTGGGCAGTTTGCCTTGTTTCCTGTATAAATGTATTTTTGACTGGTGTATTTAACATGGTGCCCATCACAGCCCTGGGTTGTTTCTTTCAGGATGGATTTTCAACCAGTCAGATCAGCTGGTGCAGGGGATCATCCTGCTCCATGTGCAGAGCTCTGCAGCACTCTGTTGAACGAGGTAAGATTTCTGTCAAGCCAAAGCCCACCATCTTTCGCAATCTTTTTGAATTTTTTCTGTTTATCAAATCAATCCCTCTTTCTAATTAAGTGATATCTCCATACTTTCTAAAACTGCACTCCATCTCCTCATGCAGAGCTGAAAATATGACCAGTGGTGGGGTCAGTGTGAATCCCCAAGTTTCTTGTGTGAGCCCCTGAGGTGCTTCATGTCTTATTCACCAAATGGACTTTGAATCATTGATTAACACCCTGTGAGCCTGGTGGTCCTTGCTATTTTTCACTCATCTAACAGTCCATTTTTCCAGCTGGAAACAGGTAGACCCTTTTTTCTCTTAGCTTCATTCTCTCTACACCTCTTGGTTTAGGCAGAGCAAAAAAAAAAGGTTTCAGTAATGTGATGCTATGCATTTTAGTCAAAATTACTAGCTCCCTTAAGCCCAGAATTGAAGCATTTTAGAAATAAAAGCATGGTGAAAATTGATGCTTTTGTCACTACTTTAAGTTGCATCCACTGAGAATGTCTTGGAAGCTTTGACTAAAGCTAGGAAACATCTTTTACATTTCAAACAGAGGAGGGAGTTGGCAACACAGAGACTGAGAAGAGCCAATCCTCCTGCCCCACAAGCTACACAGCAACAGCTTCATATGGCTCAAAGCCATTAGGCTCAAACCACCATACACAGCCCTGTAGCAGTCAAACCTCTTGAAGGAGGTCATAGGCAGGAGGCACCAGGACTCTGCTGGAGACCCACCACTCCATTATAGAGCAGGACTGGCTTCCAGCTGGCTTCCACGGGAGAGCTGGCTGTATCTCCCTCCAGTTAAGCAATTTTCTGATTTCATTGTGAAATCTTTGCCCCTCATTTTGATCTAATAGCTCTGTTCACTCAACTTCACTTTTATAATGGAATAATAAACTTCTGGGGGGAAAGCCAAACATTTCAGTCTCTACTGAACAAAACATAAAAATAAAATAGCAGTGCATGACCGTTCTTCAGTGGCTTTTAAATTCTGAGGAAATGAGCTCTCCATGAGCAGGTAAGGTGGGGGGTTTTGATGATATCTTAGGAATCAGACAACACATGAGGGAAGCAAAGGAAAGGGAGAAAAATATCCTTGTAATCTCAGACAAATTGTTAAAATGTTCTCCTACTGAAGCCCAGTATTTTGAAATTTAAATGACTGTGCACAAATCTGATTCTGCTGAGAACTGGCAGCATATGAACCCCTGAGAACTGAGACACACTGGACAGTACCAGGAACCAGCACTGTATCTCTCCCACAGCCACCATCCAGGTGAGAACAAATGAGTCAGAATGATGAGCCTTTGTCCCTTCTTCTGCTCACACAAACAAGCTTCCAAAAATCAAATTCCAAAAAGGCACTTAGTCATAGAAGTCATCAGTTGCCAAAGTAAAAAATCGAATTCAGGACCTTTGTCTTTCCCTGCAATGACAAGGGACATTGACCATGTGCTATGGCAGTAAGGTGGCCTTCACACACCATAGATGCTAAAAAGATTACATTATTATCCAGGTATTATAAAAGAATTGTCGAAAAAGCCCAACAACTCATTTAAGGATCTGGATGCTTACCTTCCACATGAAAAAGAGACATTTCCTAGGGGTAAGACCACTTCCCACCAGACTACTGACCTCTGCAAGTGACTTCATTGACCTAGGAGACCAGGGAGGGAGGAACTCTTACCCTTCTGCAGTCAGTTGTCTGAGCATCACCTAAGCTCACATGGACCAGAACCTCCAAAGGCAACAGCTGTGGAGGGACAGAGGACCATCATGAGGTGCTACAGTTCTGAGCCCAATCCTGTGGATCCCCAGGCACCCTCCATCCCATGCAGGGCACTCACAGGATGCACAGGCTTCACCTCATTGTAAAATAATACCCGGACCAGCAAATGGCATCACATTAGCTTGTGACCTGCAGGTTGCAGCTCAGTCCAGGCTGTCATTATTGAGATGCACATGTCTGTACAGCAGTAGAAGCTCACAGCTATGAAATATTAAAACTAAGAAAATATTTTCTGCATGATTTCTCTTCAGATAAACAATCTAGGTACAACTAAAATGCATTCAGGGCTTGATGCCACAGTGCTTCCTCAGGCCACCAGAAGCCACCGAGAGTTTTCTCTGTTTTAATTTCCTTCCCTCCTCCGATATGTTACTACAGTCTGTTTTTCTGTAAGCACTCATTCATTTCATTTTCATTCATGCCCATCTGTGAGCACAAAGGTGAAGAGAACAGTTCATGAGAAGACATGAATACTAAAATCAGATCCAATTCCTGCGGCTTTAGAAGTGAAAAATTGAAGCCTCCCTTTGGGAAATTTTCACGGTGATTATTGTTACAATAAACGATTAAGTGATGGAATGGTTACTTTATACATAGGGAGACAGACTCCATCTGTCAGATTGCCTGCTAAAATGGTGGGCTTTTTTCAGATATAAATGTGTCTTCCTGGGCACTGAGCTTCAAATATCCCTGAAGTGCAATAACCACGTGATTTATGGCAGCACAGAGCTGCTAGCAGGGAAGACTTTGTTGACATTTGAGATCAGCTGTGCAAAGAAAAGTTCTTTTACCATAAATTGAAATTACTGTTTAAAAGAGATGAGAGAATGTACAATTCTTACAATCCTACCTGGTCTTCCACTGTGTGAAAGGGACTTTAATGGTTATGACAGAAATTTTCCTGAGAGAAATAATTTGATTTGTTCTGTAAATCTGCTCACTTGATTCATAATCCCTCAGATATCTCTCAGATGAGGGACCTCCCAGAGGGAGCACTGTGCTTTTGTTTGCCCTGCCATTTGAACTGACAGCCCAACTGAGAGTTAGTACCAAAATGGTAAAGAGATCTTATTTCCGCTCTGACAAAAATATCTCACCATGAGATAAGAATAAAATAATAGAAATATCATGGGCTTGTTAAATCTTCTGTAAAAAGGCCTACTTTTAAAAATTGTTTTGTAATTCCCTTAAACCGTTCTGCAGTCCTGTAGTAGAGATACAACTATTTTTAATCTTCCCTGGAATTGAAACCCGACAGAAAAAAGAATCAGAGCCCATTACTCTCAAATCAACTTTCCTTTTCTTCTCACCACTGACTTGTGTTTGGACATTGCTCTGCTGTTCGTTGAAGAAGAGGGCACCACAAGGACAATATAAAGCTCATGTTTTTATTGGCTCACTCAGCACAAAATGACAAGCAGAAAGTTTACCCTCTTGATGGTTGATACGGGTATGAAAGATTATTTTTCTCTTTTTCAATCAAAATAATTTGACATCAGTCATCCAGTGCCAGGCTGACAATACAGTGTAGAAAATAGCCTTCCCCAGATGCGTCCCAGTGTGTCCCAGCTCTGCCCAGGCGGTGGCCCAGTCCCTCCTGATTGTTTTTCATGGGAAAGTGTCAGCCAGGACAAATGTCTGTAGGACTCTGCAAGAAAATATGCAAGATCAAAAAATTAATATCATGTTGTTCTAGCCAAACTAGGTCTCCCAAAGGAGTCCAAAGTAGCAACCATTTCTTCTTTTTTGGTTTTGTCAGTACTGAAGATAGACAGGTAATTGGCCAACATGGTACAAAATACATTGTGAGATCCATGAGAAAGAGAAGCAGCATGATTTCCTCTAAGTGACAATTAGAAATGCATCAAATTCAGAATGCTGCATCCGGTTTCTGCTGCCTCCTGGGTATTTGCAGGCAGTTTTCAACCTGTATTACCCATATTTTACATCCCACCAGCTGCCTTCCCAGAGCCTTTGGTTATCTCACACAAGAGTCATTTGAGACCACCACCTGTGGTGAGATGAAGTGAAGGTTATACTGATTTCAGACTTGCTGTTGGCTGGAAATGATGTCACCAATGGCATGAATTAAATCTTCTCCAAGGAGTACAGAAGATCTAGGGTTGATTGCTCACCCTTTTTCTCTAAGTAGTGTGGGCCAAATTCTTTAAACAGTTGACCTGTGTTTACCCCTGGTGGACACCTGGTTCTTGCCTCTCATGAACAGCTGGCTCTTGCCAGGTCCAAATGAGCTCATCTCTTCCCAGTGAAGGAGAGACAAGTAGGACCACTCGTATTTCTGGACAGCTGAATGTCAACCATGTCTCATTTTAGCCTATAAGCATGAAAAAACCACCTACCTGAGTCTCACCTAAATTTTCCTTACAATTATTTTAAAGGCTAATTAATTATCCTGGGAGACCAGTGTTGAAATAAGATTTTGCAAGAGCTATGCTTTTATTTAAAAGGCAGATTTCTACTGTGAATTCACTAATAAAAATTCCCTTACTTGAGTATGTTGCAGGGAAGACCAATCACGCTGTGTTGTTTTAAGCTTTTTCTGGCTTTATGCAATTTTCACAAGCAGGCAGATAGATCTGTTGTTGTGAGGTGTGTCAACAGTTTGTAGAAACATTCACTGCATGAGTTGTTCAGTATTATCTGGTTGCCACAGCAAATTGATGCAGAGATCTTCCCAGAGGGAGCTCTGAAAATCTGTGTGCAGCAGAATTTGGGGCTGTTACAGTGAGTTTCTTAAATTTTTACAAGGGAACAAAACCACATTGTGGAACACAGAGCCTTTCTTACTGAACCCCAACAAAGCCTTCATTTTGGAACTGCTCCAAGAACTATCTCATCAGGTCTAGAAAGCAAAGGAAGCAATCGCTAAACATAACAACCCAGAACTGCATAGTGCTGGTGTCCTTTCTACAAGCTGGATTTTCCAAGCAGGTCATGAAACTGCAGGTGGATTTGATGGGGCCTTGCTGAAGTAATAATCTGGATGCCATTAACACCGGCCATTGTGGGAGGTCCTCTCAGCTGAGGTGGCAGCACACCCAGACATTCTCCATCCACAGCAATCTTAGCCTTTCTATTACAATTGTCTTCAAAAAAATGGGCAGAGGTGAAATAATCTTTCCTAACATAGCAAATTGCTGCAAATTCATCTGGGAAATAAAAACAAGAAAAATTATCTGAAAGATGCAGCAAAGCCTAACGTACAGCAAAAGGGAAGAGAATGAAGTGTCTGGATTCAGAATAATTTTTTGTGGAAACTCCTATTTCAGTGGGAGTTTTTGAAGAGTAGCAGGCAGACTATTAGGACAAAAAGGTCAGGAAAGAAGCTTGTATCACTGAGCTAAAGCAAAGCAGCATGCAAAAGCAAGTGACTTAATTTTATAATTAATTTTGAAATTAATTTAATAGCTTTGAATGTTTTGTTGCTTTTTCAAATGCATGTTTTGCTGTTGTATACAAGAAAGGCAAAGTCAGGAAACTTTGTGCTTGGAATACAGCCTGGTGAGGGATGTGATGGCCATCTGTGTTCACTGAGCTTATTTTACAATTTGCACAGCCTAAACAATTACATCTCCTGAGTTGTACCAAGAGCTGCTGAGGATCATAGAGGCTTTTTCAAGGGTTTCTGGGAAACATTGATTAATATACGTTTAAAGAACGGAATCCTTATGACCTGCAGTCCTGTACAAGAGAGGAAGGAACATAATGATGTGAAGAAATTTTCTCTTAAGAGTATAGTTTTTTCACAATCAGGGTGGATTCCTCTCACCTTAGAAGAGACAGATACCTCTTAAACTTTCTGAAGTTGCCACAGAAGAGAATGCAGTGAACTTCTCAGGGTAGAGTTAGGGAAAAAAAGTAGAAGAAAAAAGAATGAAGAAATTACACAAACTGAGGAAAAAAGAACAGCTTCTGACTCCTGACTGCTTGTGAGATAAGCTTGAAGTGGGAGCAGAAGACAAACATTAGAAAGACCAGTGTCCTGGAAATAAAATTGACCAACAGCACGTGATCTAAAAATACAGAATTAGAAAAGAAAAGCCAGGTAAAGTGTGATTTTGATTGAGGGAAAAGAAATTTTGCCTTGAAGAAAGATCAGAGCCAGGATGGTTGACGGAAGAGAGAATGGGAAAGATTCAGAGCAGCTGTAGGAAAGGTTACACAAGTCCTTTGGATGTGGGGAAAATGCATAGCAGAAAGCATATGGCAAGGTGAAAGGAACACCAGACACAAGAGCATAGTCCCAAGAGGAGGCAAGGTATTAATGAAAAGAGTAAGCATATGTATTTTTATTTCCTGCATGCAGACAGAATCTGTTTATGATCCTGGAGATAGGAATGAACAAACACGTAAGAGCTGAAGTTCTGAACCAAGAACACAAAGAGAATGTCCAGCTATACTTTACATTTTGAAATGCACATTTCTCTGAATTTCTTCCTTTTTCAGTTTAAAGTTCACCCATTAGCCAGCTTGCATTGATATCTGCAGTTTGACAGTATAACCAGCTGTGTTTTATCAATTCAAAAGGGAGGAATCCATATTAAACCTCGTGGAGAAAAAAAAAAGCTATGAGCAAATCCCATCACAGGAGAAAAAGAGGGGAAAATTCTTTTTTTTCTAGTTTTAAAGAGATCTAGACATGATGAACACAAAATGTGCACTAAGCATAGTCAGAAAGGGAAAAATACAAATAGGGAATGTCCCACTTGCTAAGGCTAAACAAAGTTTTTAGAAGATGTAACATGTTATGGTTTAAGTAGATAGAAAATCTGAAGAGCAACATTTCAGTTGCCTGAAGAATTCTGCTTCTGGGAGACACACTGATACTTCCTTCAGTAATTTTGCTTTTCCCCTAAAATGCTGAGTAGATGAGTATTTTTTACATCAGATGAGGTTCAGATTCAGTACCCAAATTTATCCCATCAGGCTTTTTTCTACATGGAGGAGAAGCTAGTAAACAATGGGCATGTAGCACTCATGTACGCTTATGGTGAGGGCATTCTGTCAGAGGCAGAAGCCAACTGAAGAGTAATCTTGCATTGGCAGGGGGTGTGCAAAATGACATTTAATGTCAATGCATAATTAGGCATGAGTAGAGATTTATCGGTGGTAATGGTGGCCAATAGCATTGCAGATTATTTTGGGGTTTGTTTTTGGATAAAGGAAATGTAATTTATCATTTTTTCCTTGCATCACACTGTTTCAGATATGAAATACACACTTTTCAACTAAATTAGCAATAACTGTTGACATCGGCTTCAGAAATGTCTAAAACTTCAGGAGAAAAAACAACAGGAATTAATCCTATTTATTTTTATTCTGACTGATTTGGCAGCTTTCAGAGACATAAAAAAATAACAAATGTGTAAAAGATGTTCCCATATTTTCTTATGTTGTATTTTCAACTGACAAATAGATCTCTATCCAATCCTTTGCTGATGTGGGTAGCAGCATTGTATAAACCATTTCAGAAACTGCCAGCTCCATCTTAAAAGTCATTCAAGTTTTTAATGATTTCTTAAAGTTCAGCACCTCTTGGGGTTAGGAATACATTCCTATTTTCTAGGAAAAAGGTGTTCATCTTATTCAATTAGCCCAAATTTTCATGCCTTTAACAGAGCTGTTTAGGGGTATTTTCCCTCTCTCTTATGTATTGTTCTCACCTAAGATTTCAATGTTTTAGACTAAATGGGAAAATTTCTTTTACCTTTTCTGCATTAATTGCTCCTTTTATCAACTGCCTTTAGCAGTCCTCCTCTACAGCTCAGCTCTGATTGTCCATGGCCAGAAGGGAGCACAGCATCCCACCTACAGGTCTCTCTAGAATCTTCTGTTACAACTCTGTGCATACAATAAGTCAGTTGAAAGTATTTCCTTTAATGCCTTTTAATGCCTTTTAGAACAAATTTCCTTTTTTTTTTTTTTTTATTTAGCAGATTAGCTGTACATGGGCATCTCGTGATTGATATATGAACCCATACACATAACAAATTCCCAGATTATTAGCAGAAGTTTCAATTAGTTTGCAAGGACAGAGGTTTGAATTTTGTCTAGTTGAGCAGTTGAATGTCTCCTCTTCTGTAACTCTAGTCTGCCAGGGCACCCAGCTCTTCTCCAAGTTAACAGCATGCCCTGCAACACTGGACATACCTCTCAGCTCGCTAAGAAACCTGGAGTCTGGGTCATACTGCATTTCTTCATTTTTAGATACGAGCCTATCCATTTACACAGCTGGTGTACACCTTTGCCAAACCCATGCTTCATTTTCTCCCATCCCCAGTATTGTGAGAGTTGTAGCTTATTAGCAGTAAAACTTCTTTCCCATAGGCTGTTAAGATTTACTTCACCATCAGAGCCGAGTTGCTATTGAAAATTGAATCCAAGTAATCATTTAATTTTCGTGTCACACTTTGTTGTCCTTAACCCTTATAAAATTCTCACTTAATAGCAGACTCATTTCTCTTCCTGTATGACTCAAGAACTCTCTGTCAATTGTTTTAATGTTGCTGGTGTGTCTCAGTAAGGTGTTTGGCAATTTGCACTTCATTCCACCCCATTTTGACCTCTATGACTGCTGATGACCCTTTTTCCACTCTTTGAAATCTCTCTTTCCTCTAATCTCCTTCTTAAGGCAGTAAGTTATCTTACTGAACCTGGAGAGTTTCTCTATAAGATTTTTCTCATGTCTGGAATACAGAATTCTGTCACTTCAACAGAGAAATTTGTGGCCGCTCACACGCTGGAATACCTGGGTGCTGCTATCATCAGTACCACTTGTCCTTCAGCCTACTCCAGATAATTTAGAGTATCTCATAAAGCTCAACATAATCCCCAGTAATCTGTGTCTCCTTAACACTGTTGCAGTATCTACCCATACCCATTCCTATTCCTGATGCCCTTCTCTCACCCTTAAGATCCAACACAGCATCCTTATCCCAAGAAGTTATTTGACCAAATGACTGTGATCAGAACTAACAGTATATTATTCTATCCTTACTTTTATTTCTATTTTGGTTGAACACTTTTTCCTTCTCTTTAATACCCAGTAAAGAATACTATTCTACTGTAAATAACATGGTAGCAAAAATTTCATCAAATACTCAATATATTGTGTTTTCAATGTTAATGTCATCTATTTGCAGTCAATTTCTTTATCATTTCATAACCTTGTCCACCGGAAGACCTGCCTTCTGTTTCTATATTCTTCTCAGGAAGACATACTGAAATTACACAAGTGTTTCCTAATCTAAACAGATTTTTATAATAGATAGACTCCCACCTTTGGAAAAGTCAATCTCAGTATCAGAACAGCCCCATAACTGAGACATCTAAAGGTCTCATTACATTGCCATGAATTTTCTTTCCTTCCCTGAGACTTGACAAAATTTTGGTGAAGAGCTATCATTGATTAAAGCTCCTCAGCCATAGATGAGTATGCCACTTTTGCTCCTCTCCAGCACAGCCTTGCTGTGTTATTTGTTCTCCTCAGGAGGTTGGTTGGTTGGTTGGGATTTTTTTCTTGTCTCCACAGAATGAACTCCACATGAACTTCCATCCATATGACATAGGTTAACTGCAGGCACATACACACCACTGAATCTCCAAACAGAGTCATTGATTTTTTTGCAGTGAGACTTTCCCGTCCCCATAGCTTTCCCTTTCCTTGTGGACTTTCCTTCTTCCTTTGCAGGACTAATTTTTCTCTCCTCTGTGACAACACACTCCCTTTGTGCTAAGAGGAGGACTAGATTAGACAACACACTTTAACTGAACCTGGAGATCTACTTTGTAACCATAAAGAGCCAAATGAAGCATATCCAATAACAGGGTCTTGGCTACTCGTCATTCAATGTCCAGAAGATCAGATTTAACAGCGACATCCATTTTACCTGTTAGATTCCTACTGAAAAATTACCAGTTACTGGTTTGGGGTAAGGGTAATTAAAGATCCCTCTTAATCATAATTAATATTTAGGAACCCTAAATTCAAGCTTCTTCCAAGGGCAGGGTTTCTTCTTCATTTGTTTTTTGCTCCAACTTAGTACTTGCTCTGGTACATCCTTCCCTTAACACTTCTTTTTTTTCTATATTGTCTATATATCTTTTGTATTATCTCTGCAGTTGTTTCTCCTCCTCTCCCTATAGCCTTTCTTGTGCCTATGAAACTTAAGAACATTTAACATTTCTATAACATTCAACACATGGACAACATTCACATGTACATGAACAGAATCCTATCAGGAAACACAGTTTTGATTTGAAATGACCATATGCCAGCCTTTCTCATAATTTTTCCATTCCATGACATCATCTAAGGAAATAATAAGACAGTATTTTAATTCAGTAACAAGGCAAATATAAAACGCGGGTTTTTTACTGAGACAACCAAAAAAATGTTGTCACTATGGAACACAAGCCAAAATTCATAGAGAAATGCAATTTCTACTATATGCCAACTACTCTTTTCAAAACAAGAAACCCTTCTCCAGTACATGACCTGCCACTGTATTTTTACAATACTCTCTAACAAAGCAGCCTGATTACAAAGTTACCAGAGCAATGGTTTCACCTTTCAATTCCCCTATAGCTGCAGCTGAGCAAATGAGAAATTAAAAAAAAAAAAATTAGGAAAACTTTTGAGAATTACATCATATTTTTAAAGAGACAGCAATAATCTCAGTCATATTCCCTGGATAAATTAACATAGAATCTCCTTTCTTTCTTTCATTTCTCTTCACTTGACACCTCTTCACAATGCTGATTTCACCATCTGGCTGTGGTTTTTTAATCATGTCTTATGTTTACTGAAAAACCCAAATTAAAAATGAACAGGGAGTGGGAGACACCAGTATAAAGAAGTTTGAGAGATTTCCCAAGCAACTACACTTTGCTTTTTCATTGGGTCCCCATATCTTCCCCTGTAGGAAATATTTCTTTTCTTATCTAAACTTCATTATTTCCATGCCCCTCCAGGTAATCCACGAATTATAATCACCATTTGGAAGTGTGCCCGTTTCTCCAGAAGCTGCCTGTGCTTCCAAGCTCTCTGCTGCTCAGCCCCCTCCTACGTCTCACACAGATATGGTCAGGCAGGAGAGAACCCCAACAACAGCTACACACAAGCCCTGCCCTTTGCATCCCAAAGTAGATGTTTCTCTGGCCAAGAAGTAACAGCTTCTCAACCTGCCTGATTTTTCCTCATTCCTTGTGTTCCTCTGTAGAGCACAGATAAGTGGCCTTCATCTTCTCCAAGCCTAGAAGAAAATTTAAGTAAGACCTAAAGTCAAAGCTAAAGCAGTTGCATAGGAGGAATAAAGTACAGCTACTGTGATTCCTCTGGGAAAAAAATTAAAATAGTTGTAAATGTATTATTCTTACTACTGGGATAATGGCTCAAGGAATAAATCTGGGAAACTGGATGAAGCATTGAAAAAAATAACCTTCAGACAGTTCTCATGTCCTAACACAGACCTGAATAAGAGAGAAAGCTCACAGAGCTCTCTATTCCCAGCCAACTTTATATGAGCACCATGAGCTCCAACAGCGATTCCCAAAGACTTTGCATTTCCAGATGTCTCAGAACAATGGACCATTTTTCAGGATGGTCATGATGTCTGAGTAGAGCTACACCAAGGCCTGGATATTTAAGCATTTGGAAGGACTGACTTTCACCTTCAATGGCAGCTATGACATTAGTGCTGGGGTTCACTCCTGTTAGCCCACTCATCCTCCTATGCAGGCCACAACTGCTCTCACTGCCAAATCCAGCAGGCATAAGAGCAGCCACAGCATGTTCGCATTTCTATAAGCTCTGCTGGTTACAAGCATCTTAAGAAATCAAGGAAAACCTCTTAAAAAACATGTACTGAGCATTCAAGTTTGAAAAAAATTTTAAAAAATTTAAAAAAGGAGATGGGTAGGACAATCCTTTGATGTGGAATGAACATCCTCTGAGTAATGCAGGAGACTTGCACCATATAATATACCCAAAGACAGAAAATGTAACATAGACTGACATCTACCCCTACAAAGTGCAATTTTGAAGGGGTTCTGAGATCATGCAGGATAGATCTTCAACTGTTCAATTCATCAAAGTGATCATTTTATTAGGTTAGTAACAACCTCCATGAGGAACAACAGCAGAATGGGGAAACATCCTCAGATGTTTAACAAAGTTCTGACAGCTTAAAGTTTACTAAACAAGTTAGAAAATAAAGACACAGATTTTTCATCAGAAAGGCAAGTTGCTATTGAAAAATTAAATACAGATTTCACTGGGTTTTTTTCTGGGAACATTTCCATGATGGTTTATCTTTCCCAAAAGAAAGTTTCAAGTGCAAATGAATTCAGGGAAGTCCTGCAATGTGTGTTATATTGGACGTTGGTCTAGGTTATCTCTGTTGTCCCTTCCAACCTTATAAACCTATGAATGTCAAGGAAAATAGCAAACGGGAAAAGACACTCTCAACAGTCACTCTAACTTTCCAACAAACTTAGCCATCAGAATTTCCAAACAAATAGAGTCAGTTGCTCTTTTCTGCCCAGGGAAAGCTCACCAAGCTGTTATGTGTTTGTGCAACAAAGAGCCCTGGTGACCTGAAGCACTGAGATCTTTCCTTTTGCTGCCTTGAGGTGCAGTGGAGACATGAGCTGTAGGAATGCCACACTCTTACCAGCGCCAGAGAAAATATGATTAGCAAAGCACTGAGCTCATGCATTCTCCCAAGGCCATGGTTGGATTACATCATGTGTGCTGTGTAGAAAGGTGACTACAGCAGAGATGTGATAGGGAAAAGTTGAGAGAATTACCCTGGTGACATAACTCTCAAGGTCTGTCCCCTTCAGTTACCTTTTCTCCTCCTCCTAACTGTCAAACTGACTACTTACAAAACCTTTTGCAATCTTCTCCTTCCCATTTTAACCTCTTTTTATCCAAAACCCAGTATGGAGAAATATTTTTTGACACTTTCGATAGGTGGCTTTGTGCTGGCACTTTACTAATGACCAAAGTGACGTGGCTGCAACTTAGACAACCCAGGAAATTATACACACACACACAAACAAAATAAAAGAAGATTAATATAATAAATGGTGTTAGAAGGGACATCTGGAGATCATTTAGTTCAAGACCTGGCTCAAAAGCAGGGTTCCTCTTCAAATTTGGATTCAGAGACCTTCCAGTCAAGTTCTGAATATCTCCAGAAGGTGGAAAATCCACAATTTCTCTAGACAGTCTACCTCTTCCAGAACCACCATATATTTCCAGTAGCTTCTCCTTCAGGATGTGCACATTTCCATCTGACATCCCACTTCTTGAGAATCCCTGTATTGGCTCGGCATCATGCTTGTGATCCTCGTTAAAACAGCTCCTCAGCCCTTGACCGTTTGGCCAGAATCACTGCATGAGTTATCGGAAATCAGGAAGAAAAGCTGGACCCAGAATCAGTAGTTTCTGCCTTCAGGCAGGAGACAATCACATGTTGCTGGTTGGATCGTAGGTTTTGGAAGTCTTCCATGGAAATCTCATGGCACAGCAGATTATTTTGGCATCTCACACTCTCAGACTTTCTGAATCAATGCTCCAGCTTTCTACTAGCAAATATTTTCTAGAGAAATCTTATTTAAAAAATTTTATATGATTTAAAAAACTTTACCACATGCATCCCATTTGCACTGTGGCACAACACTTTCTGGCTACACCAAACCCTCCATTGGCTCTGTCCATGAAGCAATTGTGGCAGCTCATAAAGTTTTGGGTACATTAGGATTGTCTGCTGAGTGGGGTAAACAGGTTTCTAGTTTGTACTGTACACAGATTATGGGGGTTTTATCTTGATAAAAATTTGCTATGATGACAGTTACAGAAAAATGTACAGCACCTAGGCAGTTGAAAGAAGAAGATATGGAAAACTGAGCAGAAACCCGGAGCTCTGAAAGTGACAATAATCTGCCTGTTTCCTTGTTGGAACCATACTGGAATTATTCAGTTCCATGCCATGATTTTAGCATGAGCCTAACATTAGACTGATGACACTGGCATGGAACCTCCCAGATGGAATATACCTACCTATTAGATTGTGTGAAATAAAACAATGTTCTGGCCAGGATTTTAAATATAGACACTTAGCACATACACATCTTCTTTCAGATCTATGCAGTAGGCAAAACTGTCTCTTTTTCTTAGGAACTGAGCACTCAAAAAAATCAACCCTAAACACAGCTGTGGGGAGCCATCCAGCATTTTTTTGTACCTATTTATTTATTAGTCTAAATAAAAATGTCAAAGCCTAATATAAATCTCCTGATTATGGAAACTCTTGGCTTGTGCCTGTTTCATTTCATTTGTATCTCAACAGAGAAATAAATCAATGTGACAATTCAAATCTTTCTGATTGTTTCAGAACTGGGATACTATCCAATAACGTGGAAAAACAGTTTCAAAGGCAACTCGCACATGGGATCATGTGAAGGAAACCACTGTCAGATCCAGAAGAGGCAAAATCTATGCGTGTTCAGGTAGAGGAAAATACAGCAGTGTTTTTATTTTCAAAATGCAGGCAGTGAGGAATGGGAGACTCCCTCCAAACTTCCACAAAACTTTGAAAAACTTTTAGTTTGTTTGCAGGAGTCAGCTGAAGTGCAACTGGTGCCAAAGGGAACCAGCTTTAAAAATCAGTAACAGCTTGATGCCTTACTCCTATACAACAGAGTTCAAGCAGAGAATTAGACAGGAGAGTGAATGCCAACTGGAAGTAGGAACCCATCCAAAACATTGCTGGAATTCATTCACTGATTGTTACAGCCCCAGCACCTCCACTAAACCGACAAGTGTTTATTGTTTGAAATGGCCCAGGCTGCACAAGCCATTAGATGATGTTGGTTATAATATCTTCTTGGAAAAATCAGAATCTCTGTACTAGATGCAGGAAAATATTTATCTTATTATAGAAGAGAAGGTAGCACATAACACAAGGAAAAGTGAAAAGTAAAGAGAGAAAAATTAGTTGTTCTCCCTATTTTATCTTTCTGTCATCACATCCTTCTCATATTTGTGCACCTAATTCGAGAAAAATGGCCTTAAAGTACTTAATTTCACCTACTCATATTCACTGATGTTCTAAAGGGCTTATTGACTGTACTTCCACCCTAAATCTCAGCTCCATGTCCTTTTCTTGTGCAACAGCTCTGCAGGCAGAAGCAGCATCTGCTGCAAGTGCTCTGACACCCCCCCCCCCACTTCATACCTGACACTTTGCTACCCAAGCGCTGCCAAGCTGAAAAGACCATGACTGATCTCTCCAGACTTTATCTGGATCAAATCAATTCATGGCTTCAAGAATTACAGAGGCAGACAGTGTAATTACACAGCCTTTTCCTCTTTGGAAACCACAATAATTTACACTGAAGACTTTAAAAAACCAAAAATAACCTAAGATCTAAAAAAATCGTCTGGGATAAACGGACAGCCTGTAGCTGACTCTCAAATCATATGTGAAAGAAGATGCAAGGATCTGGCATAAAGGTGACTGCATGTTGGATCTACAAAGATATAGGTGATTTAGCAAATCTTCTGTAAGATATACCTGCTGTGGGGAGGTTTTGGGGTGCTGTACCCAAAAGGTTGCTTATGCTTCAGCCGTAACAGCAATCCTCTGTGAAGAGAAATGTAGAGCCTGTAGAGACTTTCAGATACCTACAAAGTTCTGGTCAGAGATAATTCTGCTTCAGCACTGAACCCCATAAAAATAAACTACTGGCAGCAGTGTCCTAATGGATGGTACATTCACACCATAAAGCCAGATATAACTGACTAAAAACATCTTATGAAGTACCTCTCTCCTCATCCCTCCTGTGTTTACAACTGTGTTCTCTCCAACAGGGTTTGGCATGTGAAAAACTCAGACTAATACAAATCATCAATCAGGGGCCAGAAGGAACAATTTTCTTCCCTTTGCAGAGTTACCCAAGCAGCAAGAAAAGCCACCTGGCCCTGTTTCAGTTCCTAGTCTTGGACAATACTCCAAGCTCTTTTCCTACACCTTTCATGTGCACACAGTAGCCAGAATTTGTCACCTTAGAGGCATGTAATAGTTACCCATTCTCACAACACCTTCCTGCGAATGATTTTTATTTGTTCTTCTACAATCCAATAAATCTATAAAATGCAGTCAAAACCAGGAGGCTCTGCAGAGGTTTTATCTGGGGAAAAAATAATTTAAAAAAGAGTTTTGGTAATTAAAATGAGGTGTAGTACTGCTTTGCAGACAATCTCTGGCTTTGTTTTTTCAGACACTCAGACAACAGAGAGGCAAAGCAATGAGCAAAGTTGCAGAGTGCAAAGTCTAATTCAAAGAAAAATTATTATGTTGCAAGACCATGTTTCCTCAGTAGGACCTGCATGAGAAGTTTCAGTCTCCAACTAATATTTGCCAGTAGGATCAGAAGGTAGGGATCTGTAAGGCTCTTGCAAAAGTTACCAGTTGCAAAAGTGACAGAGCAGAAGGAGGGAGATCTCTGGCTTTCAAGTAGTACGTGGAGGACACTGAGGGCCACCCTGTCTCCACGGAACGTGAAAAATGAGAGCTGTCACTGGAGTAGGGCAGGAGCAGAGGGTGTTTGCAGAGATGATGATAGTCCTTATCCCACCTACAGGAAAGGCTAGCAAAATTCTCTCTAACATCATCGCAAAACTGCAGCTTCATCCTGCGAAACCTCCCTCAGCTTTTCTGTTTGTAAAGTGGGAAGACTTCAAATTCAGTTATGCACCACTTCTGCAAGGGGTCCTGGGTCCAGACTGAGCAAGTTGTCTTGTGCCACCACCTTCCATTCTGGCAGCTCCACGCTGTCAGAGGATAACACCAGAGTGACACTCAAACCCAATGCTGAGCATTTAGGCAGCCCCTCTATGGCCGGAGGCTATCCAGTCACGTCAGAGGGCACCCTCAAAAGTCTGAACACTTAGCAGTGTAGAGAGCTGTCTGAAGTTACCTGATAGGAGGCATCAAGTTTAGGGCAAGGCGTGAATTCCTCTCCCCCCACCCCCACCCCCCACTCCCCGCCCCATCCACTTCTATGTGAAGCAGTTAAGGGCATGAGTCTTCTCTAAGACCTGAAGCACTATGGGCCTGATTTCCAGAGCTGTGTTGTAAGCAGTAGATGTCAGGTTCTGAGTAAAAGACACAGCCCTAAGTGAGAGACATATTTAGGTGAGTCTGACACTTGCAGCATTTGCAGAGTGCACTGAGCCCCCATCACAGGATTAATTTAAATTGTAGTTAATACCCTCAAAATAGGAATGCCAGCCCTTGTGCACAGAAAGTTCTTGTTGTTTTACAATCTGACAAAAGTAACACCTAAAGAGAACAAGAGGGCAAACACACAAAGCAATGCAGTATAACTGTACTGAGACAGCAACTCATCTGTGTCAACAGCTGATAGGAAAATAGATAACTGTTGGCCACAGACATTAGAAGTTACCAAAAGCCACAAGAAAATAATAATAATTATAATTTAAAAATTATATCTTTTAGATGACAAGAGTCAAAACAGGAGTGCAGTAATATTCACATTTAACACCAGTCAGGAAAGATACAAGTTCTACATAAAATCATTTCAGAAGTCTGGTCTGAGCTGCCAGGCTGAGCCCAGCTCAGACCCATGGAGGAGTGGTGCCCAGTGAGTGAGTAGCTTTGAGCTTTGTAGAAGTGTCCATGAGCTTTGACATATCCTTGACACATGTCTACACATCCTCGAAGCACCTGGGCAGAGACAAACATATGGCTCTGAAATCTCCCAGTGACCTCATTATCCAAGGGTCACTGACTGAGGTGGCTCTGTCTGCCTGGGGAGGTTTTAACCCATGACTGCTCATGTGGTCTGAAATGTTGAAGACAAAGGATTCCTCTCAGGCGTTTAATTGAAAGCAGTCAAAGGCAGAGGCTTTGAGATTTTAACTTTTTCTGAATGAAGTAGTGTGCATGGGTGAAGCCAAAAAATTTGCAACATAGCTGTTCCAGCACAGAGAGTGGGAGGGCAAAACTTGCTACCCCACTGCCTGAGCAGTGAGGCAGTGGGACTCCTGCATTTCACTCCTTATGGCCCTTTCATCTTTGGCATCTTTGGCCTTAAACCTCCCTAAGCCACCCCTTATCAGTGGCTAAGAGAGGATAGAGTAGCATGCTGATGAGAAATCACAAAATGCAGCAGCTCTTGAGAAAACAGCGTGTTTAGTGAGGCCAGCTCCTTTGAGAAGTCAGAGGCAATGGTTCACCTTGGGCAGCTGACAGCTGATAAGCAGCAGGCGGAGAGGGAGGAGAGCAACTCCCTCCCATGCCCAACACTTCTGCTGGGAGCTGTTGGCAGAGCTTGTGGAGACAGGGACAGAAATAGCCAGGTCCAACTGCAGCAAAAGCTGCCGGACACTGAGGTTTGTAGATGCTGAGGCAGAGACTACACCAGCACAGGAGGTTGGACCACTGCCACCAAAGCGACGTCTGGCAGTCACCGGCAACTTGATTTAATGGAGAAACCTGTAGAAAGGCTGGATGAAACAAAAAATGAACCATAGCCAGGAGCTGCACTAAATTACATACTCAGGTTTCCCCTGGGTGGTAAAGGTGAGTTCTTACCTTCCCGTGTGCTTCAGAGCAGCCCACTGGCCAGCTCTTACTTCCAGCATCCTGTGTTCATTTCTCCTTCCCCATAGCACCTGTAGTATTTGATTACTTTCAAAAACAAATTAGTTTTATATATATACACATATATACATGTACACATATAAAAATACATAAAAATCCACAGAAAAATCACTGTAGTGTTTCTCTTTACAGTCTTATCTAGCCCATTAATTTCAGTAGTTTTCCAAAACTGGGCTTTAGAGGGTAAATCTACACTTTTTCAGCACTTCCACATCTGAAATTTGCATGATGTCTTGCAGTTTGACATTGTTTTCCCCTGAATTTGCTGCCATCTGTAAACAAATATTGTTGTGATTCATGGACCCAAAATGCCTATGAGACAGTAAGGCTGCTCCAGACCATGGAGAGGTGGTCACTGGCAGGTGAGGTAGGACAAGAGCTGTCAGGGAAGGTCCTCCTCTAATGCCTGGTTCAGCAGTGGGTCAGAGCAGTGACAATAACCTAGAAGTGTTAAAAGTAAAAAACATGGGTCCAAGAAAGAAAAATGCTCCAGTTATCAATGTACCTAACTATATTCTGCAAAATTTTCTTCTGTGTTTCTATAAGAAAGAATACAACTCTGAAGGCAATGAAGAACGGTGCTGCTACATTATCCTGGGTAACAGTGACATCAGACCAGGCAAGAGCAGATATTGAAGATCTTCCATAAAATTGCCCAAGTTACTATGCCTGGCACAGCCTACAAGTGAATTCCTCTCTAGAGTTACAAAGAGATTCACTATTAACCTCAGTTGGGCCAAACTTTCACCCAGTATTTTGACTATGAAGTCCTCCTTTATTGCAGTCTTCTGAATATAACATTACTTTTTCTTGGCTTCTGGGTCACACAAAATCCCGTTATAATTAATCTTACTTCTGCGATAACTCTGGCTCAAAGGATGCTGTCGTAATGACCATGAATATAATTGCCTCACCATGCTGCAAGCTGTAGTAAATCATCAGCCACCATAGAAAAGATCAAAGTAGGCTAATTAAACTGTATCCTCAGCTGTCTACTGCAGACTTTTCAAACTGCTTTGGCTCCCAGCTGGAAATCAGTGTTTCACAAGAGCTAAAGCAACACTGAACAAAGACCAAGAAAAATATATACTTATACTTAAACAGCTGTTTGGTCTGTCAAACTGTAATAAAATGTTGAAAAGACAACTGTAGATAAGGAATAATAAAGTCAAAAGGATCTGTAAGAATCATCAGACTAGTGAGAAACAGAAAATTATGTACATAAGGTATTGAATGGTCTCTTGACTTCAGTCATGTAGAAACAGCACACCTTAATTTTCTTAATTAGAAAAGTATAAAACGTAGAGGTTCTTGGCAAACCTCTCTGCATTATCCACAAATACCACTAGTTTTCCAGTGAAGAAATGATGGTGTTTGCTGAGGGCCTTTATTAATTTTAGAACAATTGGGACTGACAATTAGGGAGCTGATCCTTGATGCCTCAACCTGAAGCAAAGAGACAATATTAACTTGAAGGAAACTATTCCTCTCTCCCAAAGACTTCCTAAATTAACAAAATTCTGCAGCATGGGACATAAATTAAGAACAGATAATGCGCATTTTTAAAACTTATTCATGAAGAGATGGGATTTAAAAAGTGAATTATCTGAATCATAAAATTTATTCCATGTCAATGCAAAACATCTGATGTTTCTAAGGAATTAAGATCAGGCACTAAAATGCTCTGTGGACTTTTTTGTGTTGAGCTGAATCCTACTGGCTGTCACAAACCTGGCCTGCTTCCTACAAAGTATTTATTGTTTCTGAGTGGTATCAGTAACTGATGCAGATAAAGCTGCCCTGACTGACTCACCAGAGTTCAGTATAAACCTTAAAAGGCCTGTAGGGTTTTAAGAACTGTTGTTATTTTGCATTTTTTCACAGAAAAATTAAGGCTTTTCACCACTTCATTATTGCAGAAAGAACCACTGTTGAGGTATGATATGAATAATCTTTTACACAGACTCCTACTGTATCCCAGAAAGACCCATACTGCTTTCCCAATTGTTAAAAATGTAACAGAAACTCCTGTCAGAAATGATAACCTAGAAATGGAGCTAGGGAAAAAAAGGGAAGAATGCATACTTCTGAAGTAGTGATTAAAAAATTAAATACTTTGGTGAAGAATGAAACATTTAATTTACAAGAGCAGCCTTGATGCAGCTTGATCCTCATCCTATGAATTTCTCATACTGCATTTTTCTACATGCCTAACAGCTTCCATCACTCACAATGACCCCCTTCCTCCCCTCTTCCAATTCAGGGAGGCAATGCCATGAACCTTGCAGGCAGTGGTGAGGAAAGAGAGAGCCCAGCAGGGATGCTCAGCTCACAAAGAAAGGAAAAACTACACATTTCAGCTGCAAAATCTGACAGGACAACAAAGCAGAATTCCTAAATCAATGTATTTCTAGGTTTGGAAATAACCCAAAATGCTTTTTTTTTTTTTTAACTCAGGAAGGGGAATTTATGAAAATATTATTTTCTAGAAAACACAACTTCAAAAAATTGTACAAAAAATATTTCCATTCCAAAGATAGACCCCATCTTTTCAGGGTTTGTGTTTCCTCTAAAAATTCTAGAGGAAGAATTCTTCTGCTTAGTCTCATAAGACAATGGCAAAACCAATTTCTGACAGATTTTTTTTTTTTAAATTTTATTTATACCACCAAAATATTGCTTTTTGTTTTGAAAGTCAGCAAGATTCAAAATATGTCAAGGACTGCTGTTACACTACACCTCCATTTCCATGCCACAGGCAGAGTCAGAAAACCCAAGGAAAAGTTGCTGTCACCAGCTGATTTCAGCTCTCTTAAAAATCCTTCCAGAGCTTCACCCTTATCCTTCAGAGTCGAGCGCTTGCACAGGCTCCTGAGTGACAAGTACAACATCTACACACCAAGAAGGGCAAAAGGGAGGAATAAAGAACATTGCACACAGATGGGTTTTGTAGGTGATCTCTGGTTCCCAGCATGGCAATCTGCATAACAGGAGAAGCAAAAGCAGAAAAGATGTTACCATTGTAACCACAACTATTTCCCACAGCAGCAGGAAAATGAATGTCTAAAGGCAAGTAATAGATTGGGATCTTTTTTGTTTCCATTTAGTGGGGTTATTAAGCCCCCACAAGCACCTCAGATTGGCTCAGCTCAAATACTATTTTAGCATTATTAGGAGAAATGAAATTAGAAAAGTGAGCTTTGGATCAAAATTAAAAGTTTTGCTCAGTCCAAAATAGAGCACTGTTTTCCCCTAAGGCTATTTTGCTCCTTTTACTAACCCTTTTTTATACACGTTTATTTTGAAATACAAATCCTGCCTAGAAATGGCAAGTTCAAAAATTAAATTTTCCACACATGGAAAGGAACCTCGATGCCATTTTCCATGATCATTTCCTCTTGCCTCTCCCCACTTTTGACAGAAATTCTTTGCCATATCCAGCCCACACTTGTTGGCTGCAGTTCTCAGGGTAGGGATTTTTCTGGCTGCACCGTAGGCACCCCACATGCAGACATCTGCAACTCCAGAAGTCTCAACCCAGCAGAAAAGTGTGAAGTACCTTGGGCAAACCACACCCCAGAAGCACCTATTTCTCCCACTGACTGAAAAGGACCTCTAAGCAACTAGCTTGTGTGGCTGCCTCCAAAATGCCAATTTAACCAAGGTAGGTTAAATACCATCCCTTTAGCCTGTCCTTCCTACAGAGGGTTTCAGCACCAAGAGGGGTTTACTCAGCTACACTGCAGCACCTTTGAGCAGTGGGTGTCTTTGTCGCCTGGGTTATTTCAGATTTATTTATTGCCACTCCAACCAAATAAAACTCTTTAGTTCAGCTCTAGTTATTCCAGTTTTGGCTATGAAGTAAGAGCTTCCCTTAAGTGGGGATGCTCTTTGCTCTTTACACAGTATTATTAATAAGAGCTGTGCTTATTAACTATTTGGAAGAAATATTGAAGGCAGAGATATTCAAGGCTGAGTACAATACCCAAAGCTGTTAGATAGAAAACACTTTCCCAGTTATTGGTACAACAAGATATCGTTCTTTTGTAACTGAAATTTACCAGTTACTGTCATATAAACATCTACATGTTTTTACAAGCAGAGTAATCTCAGAGAGTATCCTAGGAGTAAAAGACAAAAAAATACACAGTATCTACACTTTAGTAAGGTCTGTCCATCAGTTCTCACCTTTCTGTCCTCATGTCCTAGTCACTATATTTTCTGTGTGACATGTACAGAGCAGTTGAACCTGGGAGGGTAAGAAGGAGAGGAAGCAGTATCCAGAGCCAGGTGGAAATGGAGGTGTAATGCCTGGGGCCATAGGGAATATCAGAGCACAAGAAACGTCCTTTTGAGTCCAGTGCTTTGTTTGCAGCAGTAGAGGCTGCTACTAGGAAAAGTTCTGGATACTTTCTGCAGGCCACCACCCTTGTACCCTACCAGTGTCCAGCGTCACTGCATTAGGGACAATTATTGATGGCAGCCTTAGCTTGGACGCCCGCTCAGCAGCTGCAACAGCTGAATCGGAGAAGGGAAGCTCCAGGTCCTTGGATTTTAGCCCATTACCTGGAGGGGGAAATGCTCTCCTCCTGCCCCCCTGCCACATGGCCTGGGAGCCCACAGTGAGCTGCACACAGACCACAGGAGAGAGACGAGCAAAAGAGGAAGTTTCTTGTGGGGTAAAGGTTTACATGGGTTTCAGGGGGATTGTAAAATCACCAATGAGAGCTCTCAAGGGGTTACAGAATCTTCCAATAGCAAACAGGGGAAGGGGTGAAAAAAGCCAATGAGAAGTCTTCCGGATATCTTCCCGGGACATTCCTGCATTGGAATGACAGTTGTCGAGAGGGGTCTTGGGAAGGGGACAGTGAGTTGGCAAAACCTCTAAAAAGCCATTTTGAAATATGTTTAAACAACATTAAAAACCTCTGTTTTTATGGCATTTGGGTTGTTTTCTTC
>JAWMRA010000078.1:138787564-138870561 GCA_035584735.1 Pseudotriccus pelzelni
GTTTTCTTCATTTTCTTCACAAGTCCATTTCTGACAGGACTTTTTCCATCCTAAATATGGTATGTCCACTGCCACAGAAAATGGAAGATACAACCCTGGCCATTCCCTTTGACATCCATTTTGTCCATGAATCCATGTAAGCCTTTACTGTGCTTGCAGACACTATATGCACTCCACTGGCAGCATATTCCAGAGGTTCATTACACAACCTGTAAAATTTGCCTCCTTGTATTTGTTCCAAATTGTAGATCAGACTTATCAAACACCAGAAATATTTATTTCTCTCCACTGCCTTGAAAGGGCACTTACATGCATAGTTCTGATGATTAAGGAAGGTGCGTCAGTGTCCATTTCTTAAAGAGATTTCTTAAGCTTGTGATTACATACAACAATATTTTTAATTGTTTCTCTTTGATTACAAGTTAAAATAAAAACCCCAAATTTCCTACATGTGAAGGAAATAAAGATATGTAGGGAGGCACATTTTTCTCTTTGTGTTTCTACCAGAGCTGACACAAGACATGTTCTTCTTCCTGCATCAGGTACATTCATAAAAACTAGGTGCAGCCATAAGAATCTCTGTGTCCAGCTTTTTTTCATGTGACTTTTTCATTCAGCTTCCCATCTCCCAGTCCACAAATCTCAATTAACTTTTCACAACTTCTAATGAAGATTGCTAGCACTAAGCTCAGGAAGTGCATGGGTGACTGGGGGGGTTCAGCTCAGGTTGACGACTTCCAGGTACCACCCACCTGCTCTCTCACTCACCCTCCTCAGCATGGCAGGGGAAGATTTAAAGATTAAAAAATCTCATGGTTTCAGATAAGGACAGGGAGATCATTTACCAACTACTGTCATATAAAAGACCAGATTAAATTTGGAGAAAAATAGTTTAATTCATTACCAGTTAAAAAATAGAGTAGGATAGAGAGAAGCAAAAACAAAGCTAAAAACACTTTTCTCCTTGTTTCCCTTCTTCCAGGCTCAACTTCACTCCTTCATCCCCAACTCTTCTGCTTCCTCCTAAAAAGGGCTCTATCAGCAGTCCTAGAAAGCACTTGACTGCATTTCAGTTAATATTTTTTGCATTTCAAATCCATAAATCTCATATATTTCACTTCAAGACAGCTCTTGACAGTTTCACTCATGCTGAATAGTATTTTCTCTCAGCTACATTAACAGCCCTGCTTTAGTAAGCTCTTTATGAGTGGTGAGAAGAATGAGAAGAGACCTGCTGGCTTCTAAACTGAGGCTTCAAGTCAGAGAAAAGCAGTAAATACAGATTTGAAATGTCCCACTTTCCTCCCCACCTCAAATAAATACAATTACAGCAGAGGAAAAAAAAAAAAGTCGTACAGTTTGAAGATGAGATTCCCTTTAACCTCTTAATGGACTGCATCCTGAGGTCTGTCAGTAGTATCACACACACGTCCCCATTATCCACCACAAAAGATCAAGCAGAGAATGGGGGAGAGAATTGATTTCCTGTCCACAGAGTGGCAGCTCCAGCACAAGTCAATGTTATCTGCAGCACTGAAGTGGAGCAGGGCACTTTAGGATAGAGGCATAATGCTTTATCTGCTCACATAAATACTTTCAGATAAAAGAAATTGAATTTAAATATCATTCCAGCTGTGACACCAACTGACAGGAGTCATGGTGTGCCCAAGATAAGGCCACATCCTTTACCCTCTGCAATAAAAAGGAGAGAAAAGGCCCTGTTCAAGTTAAGACTGGTACATCAGCTTCATCTCTGAGCTATCTATCACTCTGTGAACCTTGTGTCAGCATCCACATGCACATGTGAAGGCAGGAGGAAAATTCACTGGAAGAGTCACGTTTCAATGCCGTAGCATTTTGTTGAACATCAGCTCTTCCTTCGAAGACATTGACAAAGATACCAGTTCAACAAGATACCTGAGCAAGCCCTTCAGATACTCTGCTCCATGCAGACCTTGTGAAACCATCCTCACCACCTCTGAGTTTTGCCTAGGGGGATGGGCTCTTCTTCTTCGGGTCCCTTCCATTGCTTCTCTGGCAGCATTGTTGCATTTCTCTTCCCACTGCCCACTTCACTTGGACATCTCTGTGTGAGACCAGCTCCTGTTGGCAAAATTCCCATCCGGCTTTACTTCAGTTTTTTTAATCTTAAAATGAAGGAACAGATCCCCAGTTCTTATCTCTGCATCATCTGGAAAATGTCAAATTGTTATTTGCTGAGAATTTGCACAAGGGAAGATTTTATTCAGCTGAAATGAGAAAAAGGAAGAACATATCAATTTGTTCCCAAAACTTACCATGGATATTGGCTGGATGTTGTGAAATTCTGCCAGCCTTGACTTCATAGAGTAAGAAAGGAAAACTCAAAAGGCATACCAGGTAGAAGTAACTTTCAAAACACAAGGGTAGAGAGGACTTTCCTTTGAATATGCCTTTATGAACAAATACGAAGGATGCAGACAGCCAGAGGGAGGACAAATTGCCTTGCATAGTGTAGCTCATATGTATCAAAATAGTCCAGTACAAATAGGGATCTGACTTAGATATGATCATATTCTAAGTCATTTTCAGAAGTTCCTGTAGCATGTCCCTGACAACTCTGCAGGCAAACACTGATTCAGAAGAGCATCTGAGCACATGCATAACTCTTAGCGGGTGTCTGGTCCTGTTGAAAAGTATACAACTAGGTTATTTTAATGAACTGAAATTCAGTGGCTGCATGAAATAAATGGGGAATGCTAATAAACAGCGAGCACTACAGCAAATAAACCCTGAAACTACCCAGACAATTTGTCAGACTTCTCTTATATTTGAAAGGTAACATTAAAGGCATAAACTTTATCACCACAAGATAAATGCTCCATTTCTAAGACTACATCCTGACCCTGTCAAGTCAACATGAAAAATGGGTGCAGACAGAAATTAAAACAGCAGGAGGGACTTGATACAAATTGTGATTGTATAATATCTCAACTAAGTGCTTTGTGACTCAGAGTTACCGCTGTTTCACAACATTAACAAAGGTTCCACTGAAATATTTTTAAAATAAAAGCATTCATGTTTTTTCCTTTTATCAGCGGGGAAAAAACTAGGCCAAATCATGAAGATAAAATTCCATTTAAATGGTTGGATTTTTTTCCTGGAACATGAAAAACAGAAAGCCCATGCACAGCAGATAGATTACAGACAGTCCAGCTTTTTACAGTGCCTAACACCTTAAGTCCATGACCTTCTAGATGTCAGAATACACACCTGAAATATAAATTTTAAATACTAGTATAAATAATATCAACACACATGATTGCTAAGGTGTTAGCTGACTACTGATTGCAGTGTGTTGATAAATAGCTTTCAGCCACTTTGGTATAGACTGAAATAAGTAAACACAAGTTCACAAAGGGAATAGACATATTTATAGAAAACTTGTCTATAAAGTGATACTAGAGGAACTACCCAGGATATTAAAAGGACTAGGCTTACATGCTTCCCCAGTAAACCATCTTCTCTGCTGCTAGTGGAGATGAAATACTAGACTAGAACAACCACTGGTCTAAACAGTATGGTGTTTCATACATTATCATTTGTAACTCTTGATAACTGATTAAGCCCAGCAAAATAATTGCATTCTGCCAAAATCTCTATCTGCAAAATTTGTCTATTGTCCGGTAAGGAATGGCAGCAGCAGGTACACCCACACACTGTAGTGTCAAAAATTTCAATACAAGTTTTGTAAATGCTTCAACACGTGGAGCCCTGCTGAATCTCCAGTGTTGATGCAAACCCTCTCAAAATTTCACATACCTGCTGAACTTTCTGGCACACATATACCTGTTTTGCTAAGTCATTTTTTGCAGACCTCTCAGGACCCATCTACAGATGACCATGTGCCTCAGTTTGAAAAACTGCATATCTTATGAGAATGAGGGAAAGTTGCAGTGCAAGAGTGAGACATCTGAATGTAGATAAGCACCTGTGAGCCAGTAACTGCATTATAGTCACTGGAGATACAGTTTTTAGTTCAGTTGCCTAAACACTGGGGTTTTCTGCCACCAAAAGTTGCCCATGGGCCAGTGTGGACTTGGAGACTCAACACAAAGTTTGCAGGAGACCCATGCCTTGCTTGGAGCAACAGATGGAGGCCAAACAAAGTCAGGATGCCTGAGAGCATCTCAAACAACACTGAATGCCTAAAACAGTGGAGTGATGCCTCTGGTCAGCTTAGAGAACAGTCTTCCTTACCACGTAAGCTACTGGCTACATAGCTGAGTGATGCCCAGAAGTGTAATGACAGAGTTGAGCCAGTTGGTAGTTCATTTGCCTGAGCAGAAGTGTGTGCTGCCATTGGAATTGTTCCAGGGCATCTGAGACGCCCAAGCAGGGCTGAGGAACAGATATATGTCTATCCAGAGTACCAGCCATACACCAAGGGTAACCTGGACATCTCAGGTATGCTTAGAAACCTATGAAGAAGCAACTGACTCCTGCTTCCAGTCACCTTTAACAGGAGTTGAACATTTCACTTACAAATACACACTGAAGTTCACATAGTTTCAGATTGAGTAGAAACCAGGACAGAAGACGCTTTCTTGATGATGAATGTCCATCCAAAGAAAACCACAACTGAGACCCACAGGTCTTGATAATGACCTCTCATGCTCCTAAATGTAATATATTTTAAATGTTCTGATTGCAGACAATAAAGCACTGCCTCCATCTCACAAAGGCATGTTACCCTGGCAGCATCAAATGGTAAATAAGATGGAGCAGCAGGACTTTGGAAAGAAGACCTACATAGGAGCAGATTTCCCACGATATTGAAGAATAGATACATATTTATCAATAGCGTTAAATCAGTCTGGTTGATTGCACTGAGTTAGCATACAGCACCTTTATTTTTAGTTTGTGCTGCCATTATGGCAGTAAGCTGCTACTGCACAGCACTTCCTATTTCAGGTTAAATACAATTTAGCCACAGCCAAATATTTCAGGATAATTTCAGTAGAAGATTTAGTGCCAAATTCTATCATAGGAGATCAAGTTTAAATCCACAATATATATAACTCAAGGCCCAGCCTTCACCATATGAAATATCATTCAGAGTATGATCAGTTTAGCAAAGATTGCAACTCTGCACAGCCTTGTTGTTTTGTGTTGACTCCACTGACTGTAGTTGTGTAGCTGAAGGCTCAGCTGGCCTGATGGTTTTTTGCACTTCTCTGTTTCCATTAGCTGCTTCTCCACAGAGAAACAACTTAGTCTAATACAGCAGTGGCTTTTGTTTTACATCCATTTTCAGCTGTAGAAATACTGTCTGTGGAAAACAAAAGTGAGTTTTCTGTCAAAGAGGATGAACATTGCACACTATGTTCCAGCATCTTTAAAATAGGTCACAATTTCTGACGGTCTCAGCCTCTCCTCTTTCATGGCATTGTTCCATGGGAAGAGAAACAGAGGGAAGATTGACCTTGTGAGGTTCCAAACACAAGAGTGTTTGTAGAAAAGGAGCAGTTGCTTATTATGACTTTCCTGATCTGTCAGAGAAGAGCACATGGTCAGAAAAGAGAAGTCTAGCCGGGCAATAAATATGAAGGGAAAAAATACATTAACACACTCACTTACCACACACAGTGTCACATAAATCACGTGGAATACTGCTCTCTCTGGCTGAACTGTAACTGACTGTGGTGAGTTTAGCTTTCCAGTCGTCAAGACTGTTTGCATGTCTAAGAGCCTGTTAAGAGCTGAGATGTGAGGTTGACCTCTATTCTATACAGATCTCTGCTGAGGGCAGCAACAGTCATATTTTTACCCACTGCTGGGCAAAGGGTTGCAGACAAAACATGCTTAAATGCTGAGCTCTCATTTGCACATTATACCCTTTTATGTTGGGTTTCTTCCTATGTGATAAGTTATGAAGGTTGAAAATAATTATTTATTCTTTCTGTATATGGAAACTCAACACCAAGACACTGCAAACACTGCTTCTTTCTGACCTTAGAAGGAAGTAAGAGCTGGTGGGGTTAAGAAAGTTAACAAGGTTGCCTTACTGGTGCTTGGTAGTGACTGCAACCACCAAGAAGAATTGCGTACACTCAACTGTCTAATCTGCCATTTCAAGGCATTGTTGTCTGACTTGTCTTCTGATTGTGGCTCCACTTTACTTCATTCACTATTACAATTATTTTTTGGTTTGAATTCTCCTTCTTTTTTTTTCACTAATGTTAGACCTTCTGTTTGCTCTTTCTTTGAACAGACCAAAAAGTGTCTGAAGCTTCCTTTTTCCTGACCTCTCTACTATAGCTTTATACCCTCTCTGTAAAGCACCCTTGTGGTACAACAACAGACACTTTCCGTCCTATGGAGAAAAGCATCCTTAAAAATTAAAATCAGAAAACTCTTTCTACTAATGTCAGTGAGCCATGGGATCACTCTCAAAAGTATATCAGTGATGTGCATGGACATTACAAATGAAAAGTAATGCCCTAGGACTTCTGCTTGTTCTAAGAATAATAACCTTCCTTCCAATGTGATTGAATCCTACTAAGCTACCAACACCATCTGCTACACACGTTTTGTTTTCTAATTTCTCGAAGGTAAAATTTGGAAAAAAGTCACCTGGATTTAAGTAAGTTCTTTGTTATGCTCAGTGCAAGTATAAAAGGCGATGAAAAACAATGAGTAAGACAAGATTAAATTTGCTTTAGTAACCTTTTTCCACAGGGCTAAGGGAAATTGAGAGGAATAGGAGCTCTGGTAATTCATTTTGAGTTTCACCCTGCTCTGGAAGCCCTTATTTATATATAACCTGAATTTCTGGGGGGCTACAGAAGTGTGCTGTTAAGAGCACAAAGATACACTCAGAATATAAAAAGCATAGGCTACCATTTCCCATTAAGAATCGTGCAGCCTATGCTTTCTGATGTTCTGCATCTCCAGCCTTTACTGATGCAATTCCTGTCTGCATTCGCAAAGCATAATCCTACTCTTTTTACACATAAATGATGCCGGGGTGAGCTGTTATTGCGCAAATGAATGAAGCTTCCAAGAATACGCCTTAAAAAATCAGAGTAACTGTCTTGTGGTACATGCATAATACCATGTTATTTAGTGATAGACCATAATCCTCATGCCAAATCATTATGGTCTATCATATCAACAGAGCTTTAAAACACCAGGAACACAGAGACCACAGTGGTTTCCCTGGAGCCAGTCTGTAGTACTGCAAAATACAGCTGTTACATGGAGGCAACTTCAGACCAGATATTCACAGTTGCTGAAAATTTTTTAAATCAGTGAAAAAAATGTAGTAAGCATCCTTGTGAAAGAATAACTGCATATATTTATATGGACACATCACTGCATCAGTCTAGCTCATGGAATAATGGGATTTCAGACTCATAAAATCCAAGGGATATCTTGCAGCAATTTTTTGGCATAGACGTCCAAATTATACTTAAATGCAGTTTCCCTTGCTAGTCAAATGTTTGGGTGCCAATCTTGATATTTGACAAGATTTCATGGCACAGCTTTATAAAGTGTCTTAGGTGCTTGCTTATTCTTAAGGGATGTGGACAACTTTAATTTTGCAAGGCAAAACTGCCCAGCATGCAAAAGTGAGTTTGACAATTTACATGTCACCTATACTTTAAAAAGAGAAATGTGTTGATTAAATCTGATAATTGATCACTCTTACCCAGATGCTTGGATCAGTAAAATCAAATTCTAGAATTCACAGGTTTTTCTCACAGAAGTCACAACAACAGTGCTTCGCTGCTACAATATAGAAAAGTAGCATACAATTTCTTAGCTTGAGCCCAGCTCTACATGTGTGTTAATACATGCAACCCTGAAGACCTAAATTCAGCTTGATCATTGTTCCATCAGTAACAGCACACGCAGAATTTAAGACTTCTTTTTCCCTGGGAAAGTCACTGTTGTTACACTTCAGCTGCATAGTAAGCAAACGTTATGTGCCACTACATCCTAGCACACTTCAAGGTTCCTTCTGTCTCCTAATGATTTGTCCGTATTCCTGGTGACTGTGGTCCTTGTGACTGTGCCAGGAGCATATCTTGTGGTGAGGGACCCTGGCTGGGCTTTGTTTTGCAAAGAAATTTATTTCCTCATTTTACAGCTTTATGCATCATTCTTCTTTTACAAGCAGGGTGGAGACCCCCATGAAGATGAGATGGGCATCTCAGGAGGATCTCCAAATGAGCAGTGTTTGCAAATAAATAAATCACCCTGGAGCTCAGAGGTTTGCTTTACAAATACATGAAGGCACACACATATGCTCACAGTTCCTCCTTCCATCTAAGGCTTTCTTTGTTCTCCTCCATTTCTCGGGGAGTGCAGTATATCTATTCAGTTCCTACCCAGGCTTTTCACCCACTAAATCACTGGAAAGCGTTTTCTCTTGACCTTTGGGAACCTTACAAAAAGTGACTCCTTCCTTTATTTTCTTAGTAGGTTTAGTGGGGCTTTTTACTGTTCACAACTAAAGACAAGAGCATGTGGTAACAAAATAAAAATCAAAAAAGGGCAACATCTGCTATTAAAAAATGCAGCCTTTACTGTCATTACGAAACAAAATCTGTCAGTATGCTCATACTCAATGTGTTAATTTAGGACTACTTCCCTAAATTTGACTCTTCCATATCTACATACTTTACCTAGAAAAATGGCAATGAGTTCCCAAGTTCCCCAAAGGAAAGCCCTAGTTCCCCTAAGGAAAGCCACAAACATCCAGTGGTTTCTTCCCACATGGGCTGCATAACTCAAGTATCACAGCCCCATCCCCTGGCTGGTACATCGAGCTCTTCCAGAGCGTGGCAGAGGTGCTGGACCCTAAGCTAAAGCTTGTCTGACAGGAGACTAGACAACAAATAAGGGTCTATAATATCCAAAAGGAAGAAAGCACTTCTTACTTCTCAGAATATGATTGCTTCAGGGTGCCTAAGGAAGCCAGTAAGCACTAGGTTTAAAATAAACCCAAAGAAAGCACTGTTCATCTGGAGCGCAAACACAATATGTGATTTCTTCCAAAAAGCAGTGTGGAGCCTAAAAGCACTAACTGGATCCTCAAAAGAAACCCCTCAAACTTCCTGTCCATGTCTGCCATGACTGTCCGCTTCCTGTCCATGACTTTCCTATCCGTGATTGCTAAAAAACATCCTCTCTTGGATGGGAGAAACCTCAAACTGCCGGCTGTGAGAAATGGACAGGATAAACCACAGAAAGAATCACATAAAAGAACAGTCAGGGACTTAGTTTCTCTGCTGCAGCAGCTGGTTCTGTCATCAGTGGTGGTGGAAGATACATGTTCCATGTTATTTTAAATCCTTTCACTGCCAGCAAAATCCCAAAACTTTAAAATCAAGTTATGGCTGGTAAGTAGAGGCAAAGTTTCAGCTACGTAGCTTTTAAGTCTTTTAACAGAGTATATTCTACTTCACTTGTGAAATCCCTAAAAAAACACAGAATATTAATCTTCAATAGGACAATTTATTATGCCAACAACAATATAAGAAGTTTATTTACCTGTGCATATGCTTTTCTTCCAGAGATTTTAGAAACAAGATGTTCTTTTTCATAGCTATTTTTACTAGAGCAGTATTAGTTAATATTTTATTATGTTTATTAGACCAATAACTTATAAAATCCTCCAAGAAAAAAAATAGCATCATTAAGAACAAAAAGTCTGTGAAATTTCTGGTCAGGGAACTTTTTCTTCCTGACTGTATTTCTTGGTTTAATAAAGGTTTTTGCACTGTCTAACTTACCATAATTCGTGTCTTCATTTTCATACTTTGAGTTGTTTGGTGATCATGTGCTTCCTATTTCCTGAATTATGATTAATGAGAGAAAAGTATTGCTTTCATACTACAGCATACATCATTTGAACCACAAAAAATATAAAAATATCGCTGACCAAGATCTCAGACAGATTCTGCAGCTAATCAGCCTCTCCCTGCCCTGGAGGTGGGCCCAAACCAAAATCGCAGCTTCAGTCAATATGAGACTTGGAAACTTGTGATGCAGAGTTAAGCATCAATATTTAAATTAATTTCTAATTATAACGACCTGGACTTATAATGCAAATGTAGTGTCTATCCTGCATCTGTGCTTTGTAAAGTCAATGGCAAAACTATCACTCCAGCAGGATCCAGGATCATCTTCAGAATGGAATCAACAGAAATAATTATACATTTGTGCTCATTTTCATTTAAGTGAAAACCTCTTATCCTTCAACACTGCAAATCCTTTCTGTGTTTCCTCACAAAGTAGAAGATTTTTAATACATAGTCAGTCCCACACTTCTTAAATACCACAAATAGTAGCAACATTAAAAACCGAAAGCTTCCTTTTACCTTAATAAAACTTTCCTTCTATATTTCAGTTTCTGTATGAGGCTTGTTTCACTTCGTCTGAGCTCTACAAGCTCCCTTGGCACTTGCTATCACAAACACAAAAAGTCCCGTAACAAGCTGCCTGGGTACAAACATCCTTGTAGCCGTGCAGTCATCCCCACACTGATTTTGTTAGTCTGCTTAGCTACACGGTTTTAGGGAAAGCAGAAAGTCTTCTGAGCTCAGGTAAAGCCTCAGATGCACTTAGTTGTTACCTCTCAGTACCCACATTTCTTTCAGTCCATATTCCAATGTCTGGGACATGAGTCTATCACACCACTGAATTCCCATTCTCTTTCTTGACCTCTCAGTCTTTACATTATCCTTAAAGTAAGTAGATTTTACCCATTTTTTTAAGAAGCCCAGAGCATATATGGAAAATACACACAATTTTCCAGTATGAAAATGTCCCAGCACACAAGCCAAGAAATGTACATCTTGAAGCCTTAAAGGATTAAATATGTTTTGGCAGTTACTGTAAATACAAAGGAATTCCACAAAATTTATAACCACAGTGCAGTTTAACAGGCCTTCAGGTTAATATCATGTTGCCTCTTTTCAGCTCAGGCTGTGTTATCTTTTTAAAAGGGATAAATGATTTTTTAAAATTTTGTAGTATAATTTAGATTGTCCACAAAGCAAGTGATAAGCACGGCATTGCTAACTGTCTGTAATGGGTCTTTAGTGTTCCTAAACGCACATGTGCCTTCTTACACTTCCAAAGGTACAGGCTTTGTAAAGTGACTAAACTGAATGGGAAGAAAAAGTCTAGACCCATGAACGCTGAGTTCATAGCTGGCTGCTAGAAACTGGGCTGGAGGGTTTGTAGAATATAGATGGAAGGGGGTTTTGTACTTGAAGTTCAAAAGTCTCCATGAAATTACATCAACTTTGCTAATAATTTTCTCATTCTGGATGTTAAGTTTAGGGAGAATATATCTGACCTAAAATTCACATGTATGAATTCTGCAAGAAACTGCAAAAGGAAGAAGAAGTTGTACCTTCAAACAACACATGGAAAGTAGGTTGAATTGAGTAGAATAATAATGATGTAGTATATCAGAGTTTTACAGTCTTGAACGGGGAAATAACATCTTCCCTTTGGGGAAGCTGAAGTTCTGTAAAGGTGGAACAGCTCCTGACACCACGGCTTAAAATTCACCTCCTGTAAACCCACCATGTGTTCAGTATTACGCCAGAAATGGTGCTGGAAGAGTTCAAACTCAAAGATACTGTAAGTGAGAGAAGAATGAGACTTAGTGCTGATGAGACCAAAGCAGTGACTGACATTCCCTAGGGAAAATACACTTTAGCATGTGCTATTGTAACAGCCAGTTATGTCAACAGTGAATTTATGGCAAATTTTAAAGACGTGTAATGCACTGGCCAAGTATTGCAGCACAGGGGTTTGCAGCTAAATTCAAGATATAATTTTTTTGGCAAAAACAATTGGAAAAATTTCTCAATAATTTTAACAGTTTCTTTCAACATTTCCTAATTAGCCTTTTTGAACCCTTCATTGTTGAATATTGTTTTAATTCTAGAAATAGTCTAAAATTTTTTACAGGTTTTTGAAGAAGGAAAAAACCAGGAGGTTTTTTTACATCCTCCATATTTGCTATACTCCATATATTTATTTAATTAAAAAAAAAACCAAACAAAACCAAAACTAGAAAGATATGGACACACCAACGAGAATAGGGATAAAAACCTGACTTTCATAATCAGCAGTCAAAATTCAGTCATTCACACATCTCAGATAATAACAAGGTTATTACTCATGGACTTAGTTCATCCAGATTCAAATGTCAATGACAATCCAGAAGTATAACAACGGTACTAAGTAATTTTAACGGGGATAACTCAATCTTTAGCATTATACACACAGTGAAGAAATCTTCTGTAAAAGAAAAAATATTTAGAAAACATAATTAAGTTTAGGAAACTGAGTTTCTGTGGTTTTTTAAAGTACTAAAGGGAAATATTACAAAGTCAGGAAATTGTAAAATTTCACATTGGAAGCACAGCTTTAAATTTACCTCCCAGTGCCTACATCTCATAAAATAGCTTTTGATTTTAGATCATTCTAAGTTCAATATCAACTCATGCAGAGTAAAATTGCTTTAGAAACTTTTCATACTGTTAATTTATTTTCAGAAACACTACCAAATAACAACAATGCTAATTCAGTTTCAATGGTTAGACTAGCCAACTTTTTTTTTTTTATTTCAACCAAGTCAAGTCAATATATAATTTCCCAAGGATTACGTGGATTGCTCTGGTAAAATGAATGGACTTGTTCACCCTAAGCAAAGGTTCCTGTGGGTCAATCTCGTGCCAGGTGTTGTGAATGGCTCTGATATGACATTTTTGTGGGGAACACACAAGCAAGTTGTTTTTTGAGCATGAAAAGAACACTTCAAAACCAGTTGAAGTTCATTCAAATGCTCAAAAAAACCATACCATTTGGCCAACCTGTTGTGTATTCCCATTGCAGCATTGTTAGAAGAGCACAAGGTATTCAGGGTAGAACATGCCTTTGCATCTCTACAAGAGGATGAAATGGCATTTTCCTTTCCTTGATTGTCTTCCTAGGCACCTGAACTTGTGGTGGAGAATGGGCAGTGAGTTTGAGGCACAGGTATTAGCTGTCTATCTTTTTATGTTCGGGATATCAAAGCTGCACAAATATCTCTGTGCCTAAACTCTCAGGCAATGTTTTTTAACTGTCTTTCGCACTAGTCTAATGCCTGTAAGAAAACCTGCTCTTCTGCATCATGTGCATTATATTCATCTGGGGTAAATGGGAGGGGAAACTTTCTCCTCAGCCCTGTCTTCCCTCTCTTTTTTTCCCCTCTTTTTTCCATGCTTCTCCTTAGGAGATCCCCGGCCTGAGGTGCCTCATTGCTTCCATCTGTGATTTTGCGTCTGTAGGTGCAGGTTATTTGATGACTTCCTTTCAGTTGGAGGCCCTTTAGAAGAGGGAGAATTATCTGAGGGTTGGGTCATCTGCAGTGTGTGATCCACACCCTGCTGAAGTCAAGGACCTTTGATTTCCCATCTGACAGTTGCAGCTCTCCAAAATACTTTTATCTGCCTTCCTGTTAGTTCAGTTGTTAGTTCATGCCAGTGCAGCATCTTTGATGCACACATAGGACTGTCTCCAGGTCGGAAAACAAGGGATTTGGGAACTAAAGCCATGAGCGTACAAGGAATATAAGCACAGGGAAAAAATATGGTCCCTCCTCCACCTGCTTCCTCTCTTCTTTTTCAGGGCTAATGAAGCACACCACTAGTCAGAGCAATGGTGGAGCAGGCAGCATCCCCTTGGTACAGCCCTGCACCCTCAGAGTGGTAAACTGCAATTAAAAGGAGGCTTGAAACCTATACGGAGTTCTTTGACATCTGCCAAGGACTAAGTGAGCAACCAGGTCAAAGTCTGAGAAACAGCAGTCTCCCTCTCCCAGTGGCCTAATTTAGCTTCTGGCTACTTTAAAAGTCACAAGAGGAGAAGGAGGAGTCCCCCCCTTGAAGGGAAGTGCTGCAAATATCGTTACTTAACAACCTCTAAAATAATGTTGTTTCTTCTTTCTTGTGACAGCCAGCTTGGATGCCTGGTTGACTTCTCTTCAGCTTAGATTTTGAAAGAAAACAGGGCAATTCTCTTTGAACCAAGAGGGTAAGGATTGACACGGTTGTCATTTAATCAGTACGACTGGAAAGAGGCATTCCGACCGCAGTTTGGATGCATAAATAAGTATAAAGAGAGAGTCAGAGAGTAAGAACAACTGGTTAGTTCTGCCTGTGCCTAGTCCCATCCTTGATGACTCTCTCCACCAGCCTAGGGACGGGGTGGTTCATGCAGGGCTGCTGTGGGATCCCACAGAGAGCTTTCTCACGCAGGCTCACGTGGCACCTGTCAGCCATCTGACAATCCAGTTGCAAAGGAGAGCTCTCCCTCCCTCCCTCCATCCCTCCCTTTACATTCTCACCCCAAGGACCTCCTGCTGCGCTGGAGCAACCCATCACTGGTCACCTCTATGCATTGTCTGAAGGCCCCTCGCCATCTGGACCACCTAGGAGAAAATGTTTTCTTAAAGAGGGGAAGATTAAGGAACAGGGATTTACACCTCAGTCCCCAAGGTAATTACCAGATGGCAAATGGCTTGTTTTCACTTGATGAATCAGAGCAACTGAATCAGGCCTACCGAAGAGGCTTGGATTTCATTTCCAACCAATTTTTTCTGCTTTACAAGCTGAAGAGTTTTTTTCTCACCCTTTAGATAAGGACTTTAAGGTAAAGCCAACATTAAAGCAAAAGCCTGCCATTAGGTGGGTGGATTTCAGTGTGCTGGGACCCCAGCCATACCATTTCTTACATCTTAACCCTTCGCTGACCGCTGGTAAGTTTTGCCAAGACTTCATGGCAAGAGTTTACTCACCTGAGGAAGAAAAGCAAAATAAGGCCATGTCTCCCAGGGCTTCAGAAAGAGACTACAAACCTAAAGGTTGTCACCAGTCTTTCACTTCAAACATTCTACTATGGTAAGAAAGTTGAAATTAAACAATTACCTTTTGAGGAATTAAATCTTTTTTTTTTTTTTTTACCTTTTCAGAAACAGTTGTAGAGAGAAGTAGTATTTGGACTGAGCATTAGCAATATAAAAAGTAACAGAACAAACGTATTCCATGGAAATTTATAGTCAGTGCTTTGTTTTGTTTCCTTCAAAAAATGAAGAGCAAGAAATTTAAACAAAGCTAAAATGAATGCTGTACTTACGGTCTTCTTGTAAATATATGCTCCCAGTCTTAAATTAAAGTAATATGACATTTAAATGTCATCTTCTAAAATGCTAAAGCCCACTAAACTACAAATTTAATGTCTAACTTGGCATTCATAACATTCCTAAATCTTCTGCTGACTTTCTATATGTTAGCTGGAATAAACAGCAGGGTTTGTTTGGTTTGTTGGGGTTTTTTTCTTAATTTCTATTCAACAAGTTTTCTGAAATGAACAACAAATGCAAGCAATCAGCAACAGGAATGCAAAGTAGGACTGGGACCCTCTTTATTTTCCCTTTGAGGAGTTTCCTGAAGAACTTGTTTTAGCAATTGTTCATAGCTGTTTACCCAGTTGTCCTATGGCCTTTTCTCATTCACTATCTTGCCTCACAGCTATGGAAAATGATATTATATTTTGGGTTTCTTCCTTTACTCTGCCCTACAGGGCTCATTTTCTCTCTTTGATGGATTTTTTTTCTATCAACAGTTTAGATGTTTCTGTTTGAATTCCTAGATTTCTCACAGTTCTGGACTCCAGGAGAGTAGAATTTGGCCTCTCCAAAGATCTGCTTGAAACAGTCCTGTGGGATAAGGCCTTGGAGGGAAGAAGAGCCCTAGAAAGCTGCTTGACATTCAAGAATCTCTTCCTCCAAGCTCAATAGAGTTCCATCCCAATGAGCAGGAAATCAGACAAAAATGACAGGAGGCCTCTGTGAATGACAAACTCAAACACAAGAATTAAGCCTACAGAGGGTGGAAAAAAGGACAAGTAACCTCAAAGGAATACTGAAATTTGTCCAAGCATCCAGGGACAAAGTTAGGAAAGGTAAAGCTCAAATGAAATCTAATATGACAAAAGAAGTTAAGGACAACAAGAGGTTCATAGGTGAAAAAAGAAGACTAAAGAAAATGTGGGGTCACTGCTCAACAAAATGCTGAACTTGGTTATATAAGATATAGAAAAGGTGGAAATACTGAATGCCACCTTTGCCTTAGTCTTTACTAGCAAGAATTCCAGGTTCTACAAACCAGACCAAAGTCTGGAGCAAGGACGATATACCTTTGGGGGAAAAGGATCAGGTCAGGGCATACTTAAGAAAACTGGACATACATAATGTCACGGGCCCTGATAGAATGCACCCATGAATGCTGAGAGAGGTGGAAGATGTCTTTGTGAGGCTGCTTTTAATAACCTTTGACTGAGCATAGCAACTGGCAGTGCCCAAAGACTGAAAGAAAGCATATGTCCCTCGTATCTTCAGGAGGGAGAACCCAAAGAGCTACAGATCAGTCAGTCTTAGCTCCATATCTGGAAGGGTGGTGGAAAAACCATCTCCAAGCACGTTAAGGACAATAAAATCCTCAGGAGTTGTCAGCTTGACTTCACCAAGGGAAAGTGTTTCTTGCCCAACTTGATAAACTTCTACAATGAAATGACTGGCCTGGTAGACAAGGGCTGAGCAGTGAATATTGTCTGCCTGGACTTCAGTATGGCCTTTGACATCTTCGACACCATCTTCCATAAGATCCTCATAGAGAAGCTGTTGAGGTATGGGCTGGATAAGCAGACAGTGAGGTGGATTGAAAACCTGCTGAATGACCAGGCGCAGAAGGTGGTGACCAGCAGCACAAAGCCTAGATGGAGGCCAGTAGCTAGAGGTACACTCCAGGGGACAGTACTGGGCCCAGTTCTCTGTAAAATCTTCATTAGTGGTCTGGATGATGGGGCAGAGTAGCCTAGCAAGTTTGCAGATGACACCAAACTGGGAGGAATGCCTGACACACCAGAGGGTCATGTCATCTGGAGGGATCTTTAAAGGCTGGAGAAATAGGCTGAGGGAAACCTCATGAAGATTCAAAGAAATGAAAAGCTGTGCAACCCAAGGTACACTGTAAATCACTTTGGTGTGGCCTTCACTCAGGTTTACTGAAACAAATTCTTGAGCTGTGAGAGACTAAGAGAAAGCCATGAAAGATAAGTAGAATCAAAGAAGGGAAAGAAATATCTGAGCTTGTGACAGGAAAAAAAGTATAAAACTCTGAGAAAACAGCAAATAAATGATAAATAAATGATTCCTGGGTGGTAACAGCAACCAAAAAGCTGGCATCTGGATTCAGCAGAGCACGATACCTTCTTTCTGCATTTCTGAATATGGCATGAATTAGCCTCTAGCTGCTTACCAGACTGGAAAGCTGGAATCAGCGTCTACCATTCAGGTGACCAAATTTACGTGATATTAATCTTACCCCATATGCAGAGGTACTGGAAATTGTAGAGCTAGCTAGCATCTCTATTAAGCTGTGTCTTTTTACACTTGCCAATCAGATGCTGGATTGATACAAATCAGCATAATTCTCCTATTACTTCTGCTTCTTCAGGAGAACAGTGTAAAAGAGTGTAATAATACAGTGGTGGTTTAATCTTATCCACCACAAGTTAAGTGGGCAGTACAATATTGATTATGTTAATCTGTTACTAATACACGGATAACATGCTATTATTGATGGAGCTCTGCTTTAGGTACAAGTTTGATTACACCACACTGTTCATTGCATATGGGAATCTCTTGGCAATAGAATTTGTTTTGGGTTTGTCTGATGAAAAATGTGGTATTCCACCTAGTTTCAGTTAGTACCACATAACACTGTGATTAAGGAAGTCAAAAAAGAGCCTGGCCCATGCTTCCCAGATTGCAACTGTTTGCTTCTTCAGCATCAAAAGCTACGTCTCTGCAAATTAAAACAATGCACAAGGGCTGTTTCCTGGCATTGCATGCAGTAGAATAACACAGTATGCATCCATATGGCTACATTGTTTTTCCCAAAATAAAAAAGAGAAAAAAGAAAAAAGTGATAAATTAATTCAAATTTCCTATTACAAATAGTGCCTGCCCTGTTCCTGAACCATGCCAGGGCTCTGTCTGGGAGAATATTAGATTGCATGGGCTGACACCATGCCAAAAAGCATGCCAACAAATACACAATATAGGCTATTGTAGGACAGTGCTTGTCCTATGCCCCAATCTTGTTTACTTTAGGTACTAGCATAGACACAGACAAAATAGCCAGAATGCAAGGCAATGATTTTCCTTAAACTCAAAAGCTGAAAAATTCAACTCAGCCTCTGTTTGTAGGCCACATTATTTGCAGGATGTTTAACATCCCCTAGTAACAGACACTAGAATGACTGGTTGAAACTTAAAAATAATAGGAACAGCGTGTACTGGTGGGGAGAAAGTAGGCAATGCTAAAGCATGTCTCTTCATCCTGGTCCTACTTGTCAAGAGCGGCCTAGCCCCGAAGTTAGTGAAGAAGAAGCCCTCCATAACATGAGCTCTAGGCAGCCACAACAGGCTTGTCAGCCTCTGGAAAGAAGCGTTGGGACTCCTCTGGGCCCACACAAAAGAGCGATTTTTCTTTTTTTATTTCACTCTGTCCTTGTCAAACATGTCCTTGCACATGCAGCAATACTCTCTAGCCAAGGCCATGTAGGACACTGCACATCTCTGGCTCATGATGTGAGTCATGCCAAACACTCAACAGTGGCAATTGGACACTCAAAGTCAAAAAGTACCAGTGGCACAGCACGATACACAGTAGGAAAGTTAGTTAGGCAGAAAAAATATGGCAAGACCTGAGACTTGGCAGACAGAGTCAGGACTAGTAAACATTTTGATAACGCTTTCTTTTAGGAAGAAAGGTGGGATGATAATGTCTTATATAGTTTTAATCATTTCTATGCCTTTTAGGAATACTGTTATTATATATACATTACTTATTTAGGTATGAAAATTAACTCCCCCAAGCCCACTGGAGCAAAAAAGAAGACTATTGCAGAAACTGAGGCTCTGAAGGCAGGATCTTAATCTGGCAATGGAAAAGAGCATTATTAACTCTGAATTTGAAGAATGACTTCTAATGAATGTTATGTTTGCTAATGATAGACACTTTGGAGGCTTTCAAGAGTCAGGGATTACTCTGCTATCCAAAACAAATAATCATAAACCACATTTTTTGAAAATAACACTGATATAATAAACAGACGGGAGTAATTTATCAAGTGCTGCATAAGTCAATGGTTTCCTTCCTCCAGATCAGAGGAAAGCTAAAATTCATAACTTGAAATTTACCTTCTTATTCCTGAAAATCTCTCTGTTACCTGTATTTTTGTCACAGTTCTCACTGGAAATCAAACCTTCACAAACCAGCCACTACTGTATTGCAACAGGTTCATTGTATTTCATCTAATTTAGGCAATGGTTATTTTAGACTTATTTATGCTATGATATTATCATCTATTCACCTTGATAACTTTTGAGTCTAAAGACCAAATTGTACAGAAGGGGGAAAAAAAAATCTCCAAACTGTTCCATTCCTACAATATTCATGTGCCTAGAGAGCCCTGTCTATTGAAACAATCCCCCACTATGGAAACGGTGCCGTTGTGTGCTCCAGTCTTACTAAACAGCAGAGAATCTATGAGTGCACTCACTCCCAAAACACAAATTCTCAGGGAACACAGCCCCCATGTTCCTGCCATTCATGGCATTCATGTGCTGGTGTGGGCAGGTCCTGTTCAAAGGAACACACTTACCCACAAACAGATGAGGCAGTAATTTAGTGAAGCAATACCTGCATGAAGCCCCCACAATGGTGTCACTTGACTCACTTCTATCAGATAATTAGAAGGAGCAGCCTGTCTTAATATTGCTGTGTCAGGTGACATTAACAGTAGTTTGACTACAGATCTAGAGCAAAGTTGAGCATAAGAGTTGTCTTTTTTCCAGCCCGTTGCATAAACAGGCCATGTCCTCCAGCCTATAAACTCACTTTGACCACCCAACCACCCGCTTAAAGAATCCCCATGGGCATTCATTAGACCTCAGCTTTCTTCACTTGGTAGGTGACCAACTGTATAAAAACACAAGGGGAGTTAAATGATATCTGCTTGGTCCCCTGGCAGTCTAGAACTCAGTTGAGATGCTTGCATGATCCTTTCACAGCTGGATTTGATTTCTTCCAAATCCGTAAAGACAGAACTGGTCTTTGGTACTTAGCTTCTTCCTTTGGAAAAAATAGCTTGATTGATTTTTGCCTCCTTATAAAACACTAAATCCAAGAAAAAAGTTCCAGTCATATTCTAGTCTTTCCTGTCTCAAACAGCATTTCTGCATTTAAGGACCTCATCTGTGGCTTAAGGACAGACCCTATTGCAAGCAGCTCCCCTGGTCAAGCAGAAGGATGCCATTAATAGTTTCTTTTAGCAATATCTGAAGGTGGTAAAGATCCTTCACTTATGAAGACTTTGGACTAATGTTCACCTCCATTAAATGGAGAACAGGTTGCCTGGAACACTGAGATGCTGCTGCATCTTTATGATCACCAGAGCTTTTCCAGATTGGGGGTATTAGTTCCTGGAGACAAAAAATTGCCAAACACAGCAATGAAAATTATGATATTTTCTATTGATCTTGATGCATATTTACTGTTCTTCATGAATCTAAAATAATCTTACATTTCTGGATCAATATGTCCATCACTATCAGTAGGGCACAGTAACAAAACACCATTCAGGCTACGTAACACCATTGCCTCCAGCAAAAAAAAACACTTCATGACTGGGATTCAGAAGTCAAAGGCAAAGATGTATTTCAGGCTATATTCCTGTAGCTATTACTTACAGAACCATAATTGACTGTACCAATAACAAACCAAAGGTCTTGGGTAGACTTCGAATTTAAACTTCATTAGGAAACTTAAAATGGCAGGAGAGAGACTTTGAATTCACAGAGGATTCAGTCCATGAGGAATCTAGCTATAAATAATATGTTCAAAGCACTTTGTATACACAGGAAAAGCTGAATCCAGCCCCAAAACTACTTTTGTTTGAGTTGTAAAAATACAATGCAGTTTAAATCCTAAGATACAATTTACAGTGCAGTTTCCATGACCTGCATCTTAGATATCTGAAACACCCTTTTTTCCCAAAACTACGTCATGTTCTGTATTGCCTGTTAATTACTTTAAAGTATCTCAGCCTTTTTTAACTACTAAATTGTCTGAATTCATATCAGCTTCTCTTAGAGATTTGGCTAATGTGATTTGCACCACATACTAGTTATTATTAGAGTGTATACTGAAAATGCAGGGCAAGCTAATGATGATAATGAATCTCAGGCAAGTTTTGTGTTTGCCGTTTCTTCTCCCCAGCTGGTTCACCCAGCTCAAAACCTTACAAATGCATAATACCATTCCTTAGAGTAAACATATTGTAACTCAATTTTCTTCCCCCAAGCAAGCAACCAGATGAATGGCCTTGGTGGATTATTCTGTAACAGAAACACTCATAAAGGGTCTGTGATAAGCAAGTGAATGGAAATGGAGTAGTGCACTGTTTAAAATCATCTAAACATTTTCTCTTAACATGAAACATTTGAAAATGTGTAGCTCAGTGTTTGATGAAACACAGTACCCTGTTGTCTGTAGCCCAGTTCTAGCCCCTTCTTTAAATGTAATCTTTTATCCAAGTCACATGTGTTTTCAATAACTTCACATGTGGATGCAGTTACACGAGAAAACTGATTCACAAGTACTTTAGAGGCTCCTCTATCTTTCAGACCCACCTAAAGTTTCTTTCCATTTTTTTAAATATTTTTTTAGTAAGCATACGAAGGGAAATAATCAGTTTTACTTGCGTACAACACAACTGCCCTGGTCTGAATCATAAGTACAGCATTGTCCAAAGGAACAGCTGGTACCAGCTCCAAAAGTTTAGGCATTCCCCTCCAAACAAAAAACTCTGTTGAGTCTGTTAGTCATCATCTCCCACAGGTATTGATTCAAGGCTACAGTTCTGCCTATTCCTGCCATGGCTAAAAAGATTAGTTGCAAGGTTTTCGGAAAGGAGTATTTTCATGCACAAGCAAACATACAACTATTTCTTTCTTGTCTGCTAATCTCGATGATTATGGCACCTTTTTGAAACCTTTTTAACCACATACAGGGCAATCAGGCTTTAATAACAACAAGAGAGGGCTAGGAAGTTTTTTCTGCAGAAGTCCAATTACAAAAATAGTTTTGCCCTCAGGAACTGAAACTGTATCAACAGACAACTTTGCTGTAAATCTGGCTCAATTCTGCTGGCTTTTTCTGTCAGGAAACACAATTTTAGGAGCAGGATCTGTTTGAAATATATTCTCAGAAATCTTGAATTCCTATTGCACCAGACTTTCAAGGCAAGCTTAATACAGGTCACATCTTCATTTCTAGGAGTCTCGTTTTATTGCTCATTCTAAGCTATGCCAGAGGTGGGAGCTCTGAAAAGCACTTTAAACTACTTTGGGGACTGTACTTATGTTGCACTTTCAAAGAATTTCTGCTAACAACCAAATGTCAAACTTTGAACTTCTTTGATAGTTTTCTAGGACATCTCCTTGACAGTCAGTTTCCATATAGTTTGTGTTCAGGTAGGGTCTGTCTTGGCTTCATTCATATCAAGCCCATTTTGTCCTGGAATATGCAGGTATTCAAGCACAGCAGTTTGCATGCAAATCCCTCCACAGCCTGTGGACTGGTGGTTTGAGCCTAGATACCAAAGTAATGTAACTCCTTCAATTCAGCACAGGAACCTCCAACACTAGAGAGAAATCCAGCAGGAGATGAGCAATTAGATGCCATGCTTACATGGCCTGATTTTGGTGTGACCAGAACACTTCATTGGCAACTGAGAATCAGAAGCTCTAAGGGACATGGAGCTTTAGGAAAAGATTTTTAGTTCCAGCCACCTTGCTGCAAACAGGGATATTTCCTAGAGAAAGTGGAAGGAGTTATTGTCGGTAGGTACAGGAAAGTTGGGATTGCCCAGATCTTTTCAGTCAGAGGGCAGTGTTTGTAGACTATGTCTGGACTTGAACAAATGTATTCTTAGGTCATTGACTGGCCATTCTAGTATAATATAGTAGGCAAATAAATGCAAAGATGTTTCAAATGTGTATTTGTTACATGTGAGTCTCAGGATCATCCAGACCTTTTCTCCTCAGTCAGAACACTCCTTCATTACCATGAAATCCAGTGCCAAGTGTTCTCTCTCACACACTGAGGAGTGAGATTTACTGCCTGGTTGTGCCTCGGTGCAGCTCTGAGAATGGCTGCAGAACACCATATTGTTCACCACCACAACACCAGGGCACAGATGGGAAAAGCTCAGCCCTGACCACTGCATTTTTCTGACTCTTCAGCACCCTTTGAAAAACCCATTTGTGGTCTTAAACACCATGACGAGCAGTGTGGTACAGGCAGAGGAATAAAGTGTGACTTGTGTGACTGTCCTTTCAGGGGACTGAGTTTCAAAAGTCAACATCATCCTCACTGACCTCTCTTTTGAGTGTCTCATGACAGAGGCTAAAGTTATATTGACTACAAGCATGGTGGTTCACAAGTGATAGAATATGGGTTCAGACTTCCGAAGTCTGAGCACGGTGGGACAGCTCCAGGAAAATGTGTAAATGCATGAATACATTGTACTCATGTGGAATCAACAGGACAAAAAATGTGATGTTAATTAAAGCATGTACCCATCAAGGGTATAGAGTCTGTGTCTTAGAGGATCAGGCTTTATGTACCAAAGCCTTGCACCCTAAATTTCAGATATACCTTACAGTAAGAAACAGAGCAAACACAGCATGATGAAAGGTCAGAGTCAAAAGCTGGGGACAATCCCTCCAGAATAAGATCAAAGGACACAGAAACCATGCTGCTCACAGAATGCTGGGGCCAAAGAGGGCTGTCAGCCCATCATCTTCACCAGAAAGAGTTTGTGCTGTCTTAGAGTGTTAACTAGGCTTAGAGTGTTTATTATGTTGTCCAAGGCTTTACTCACATCCTTGAAAAAATTACAAAATCTAAAAACAGAGGTGTTACTTTAAAACATGCCTAACTGAATTAGTCTAACTGAATCTGACTTTAGCTAAATGCATTTATATGAAAAATTAATGGGGAACAGCTTTATAAAGTTATAAAGTTGATCAGAAAATAACTGCAGTTCTCTGGAGTGCAATTTTGTTGGACATTTCAGGGAGATTTAAACATTTGATCAGATAATTCTGTCTTTTGAGGAATGACAGTGGTAGAAACTATTTGAATGTCCTTGTCTGTCATTGCATGTAACCTATGCTTCCTCTTACTAAAAGAAGGCCCCACTCTGCTCAGTTGTTCTATAAAGTTGTATTTATGACAGGAAACTCAGAAGGCACATTTTAGTCTGCCCATTACAGTCAAAGAATAAAGAGCAAAATCTATGTAACAGTAGTCCTGATATCTATTTCAAACCAGCTTGCAAAACTTATGCTTTCAAACATCATCATCAGAATATAAATTCATTTTACCTGAAATTTAAAAGATTAATAACCACTGTGGTAAAGTAAATCTTCACAAAAAATTTGTTTACAGTCATATTCAACTTATTAGTTATTCTAATGCAAATTCATAATACCTCCAGGGAATCACAGATTTCATGGATGTGGATGGAGATAAAAAATTGTAGAGTTTCAGTGCAAGTGCTGTAGTTTTAAACAAAACAGAATCTGATCTGGAGAACACAATTCCCATGGAAATCCTTATAACAAATTCAGAAAGGGTATAGGTTACATGTTAAGTATAGATTGATCAGAAATGGTCTAAGTGTTGAAGCAGTGGTAAGCAGGATCTTGAACTAATTTATCCCCCAGTGACTGCAGAAAAAGGGAGTACTGTACTTGCTGGGGAACATAAAGTAGAAACTAAAATGAGAAATTAAGAGAAAGCAAGCCAATCTGCTCTCTTGGTTGAAATTCCTCTTATTCTTCAGATGAGGAGATACTAACTTCATTACAGAGACTGAATCTTTTCTAATGCCATGCTATTCAGCAGCAGTGGTGCTATATAAAGAGAAACTGCTGCCTTAAACAATAAAAACAGCTTTACTGTCTCAGTGTCTTATTACTCTTCACACACTAGAAGAAATCAGAGGGTACGACTTTCTGGCAGAAAGCTCAGCTACAAGAACGACTAATCCTCTGGGGAGAAAAGTAAAAGAATCTTATGTAAACGCTTATCAAGGGAAATACTTCCAAAAATGGGGGATAGATTGCCAAAATGTGTGCATGTCTACTTGTAAAGGGAGATCAGAAGGACAGAAAACTGGAAGAATATTGTGTGGTCTCACCAGTAATTTATTTCTTAAGGGGAAAGTCGGGTGAACTCTCCCTCTTCCCTTCTCAGTCTCAACCACGTCTGGTTCTCTGGTTTAAAATTCAGTTCAGTACCTCCCAGACAGGGAATATGATTTCCTCCCTTCTTTACAGATTTCTCTGGTTTGCATTACCATTCAATAAATATATTACAATATGTTATTTGCCTCTGTCCACAGCTTTTGAGTAGTTGTAGTGATCTTAAAGATAGCACAAATTAAATTACTGGATCCCACTCCAAACTCATCAGGGCACAATGGGGAAGAGAAAAATCAAGCAACCCCATTGCATCTGGAGCTCAGTGTTCATGCATTTCAGAAACACATGTTCCATTGTGCTAATACCCTTCTCAAAAAGAATCAGTGAGGAAGAAACTGTCCAGTCAACTGCAAGAACCAGCACTGTTCTCCCAGCCAGCCTGGCAGTCAACACTGTGCTTGAGGGATTTTAATGCACACAGATGTGTTTTTGATTTGGTGACCTTCAGTTTTAGTAGGAACTTCTTCTGAAGTCGGTCAACATAAATAACCAGAATCTGGAATGAAATCTAAGACCTATGTGCATTACTTGTGTCCAAGATCAGTAGTGAATTCAAAGTAGGGCAGCTGGAAAAAAGGGATAGCCTCATATAAGAATGTATTTTTAAGGCTAAACATATCCTAGGAGCAAATAAAGAAAATCAATTTGGTATATATTGTCGGCAGGCGCTCAGGAGCAGGACTGACTGCACGCAAACTGTGCAACTGCTGAACTAATTCTACTGAGAGACTTTGGGCATCAAATCACCCCCTAAATGACACATACACAAAAAAAAAAAAAAGTGTCCACTGTAGCAACATTCCCTTACTGCATTTGTGTTTCTACCACAGCACAGATGCTCTGGGGCCGGGACCATGTGAGCCATGGAAATGTTCCTGACCGAGATAATGGTGGGCCTGAAAGCAACACGAGCACATCAGAGGAGAACCCTCCCAAGCCGCCGACAGCAGGGCTGTGGGCAGGCAGCTGCACTCCTCAGTGCTCACACCCACACCCTGTGCTCACATGGGCCAAGGCAGCAAGAACTGCGCTAAAGTGTAGGCACGCTCCTTTGTCACTGACCTTGTCTCAAGCTCTCTCAGTGGACAGTGGGTCTGGCAGCACCTCCACACAAAGAGCTGCCCCCTGGGATTACCCCATAAAGATGCTGACTGACACATCCTCTTGGCTGTAGCCCATGGAAACGCAAATCAGACCACAGCACCCTTTCAGTGGCTTCTGAAGCTTCCTGCTCCGTGGGAAACACAGGCACCAGTAAAACACTGCTAAAACTAAATGGATATTAAAGTAGGGTCAGAAGCAAATCCACTGTTATAACCATCTGTGCCTCTTCAGGGAGCTCAGGCATCCATTTGGACTCTACCATTTCACCCAGCTTTCCCATGACCCTTCCCAAGGTTGGAATGGGAATATGGAATATGAAAACTGTTATTGAAGAGTAATCTGAAATATTTGAAAATTAAGAATTTTTATTTGAATAGGATTTCTTATTTTATCTTGTCATATCAGTGAAGGAGGATTTACTGACTTTACCAAAGAATTGACCAGGAGAATCCTTTTCCCAGGATTAGCACTAAAACTAAAAGCTGCATACATTAAAAGGAGGCCAGCTCTGTTCTCTTTATTTCTGAGAGTCCATTCAAAACAATGAGCATCTCCCGTCTTCATCTTATTGTTCTATTACAAATCTCCATTAGTATTCCTCCCTTGTTTCCTCATATATAAGCTTTTCCTCCTTGTTTTGAAAGTCCTCTAAAGCACTGTCCTGTCCTATCAACCCCATCCATTACTGCAAGGTCAACAAAAACCCAGTCTTGTCAATGGCAACAGCTCCACCACCAGTTTCTCCAGGAAGCCCTTTAGTGCACTGGTATATTTAGATGTTCAGAACTACTAGTCCTAATGGTCCTGTTTCTGCGTAAAAGCCATAAAAATAACTCTGTGGCCACTTTGGGTATAAATTTCTCATCTGGCATACTCTTCCACTCCATCATTAACAAGCAGGGAAAGTGTGCAAGCAAAATGTGCAATGTAAACCCCAACCACCCCTCCAGCAGGTACCCAGTGGTCTTTAACCTGGTAAGCAGGTGTGCAGAGCTCTGGAACAGAACTGCTATTAAAGTAGTGAGAGTTTTGTCCATTCTGTGTGTCTTAAACCCCAGGCCAGATAATCTGCTTGATCCGGATATTGTAATTAATTTTTTATCCTGGAAAGCCTCTGTGGTTGGCATTTGATAGCACCAGCACAAGTAGACCTGCTTAACTGAAATCTTGATGCACCACCAAAGTACATAGGATCTTAGACTTCTAGGAAGATTCATGTTGGAAGGGACCTTAGCAGGTCTCTAGCACAAACTCCTGCTCAAAGCAGGGACACTCATAAGACAAAACCAGGTTGCTCACTGCTTTATCCAGCCTGCTCTTTAAAAAGGATAGTGATGGCACAACCTCTCCAGGCAACCTGTTCTCCTGACTATCTTCATACTGAAAACATTTCTCCTTATTTAAATCAGAACCTCAGTGTTTCAACATCTGTGTTCATTTAATCAAAATAAATATGGTATTGATATATAATTATTATTTTTTAAGTATTAATATTGGTACTAATTTAGGGCTTTACACTCAGCTTTGTCCACAAAATTAAGTGGTAGATAAATTTGTAAGCCTATTTTAAAAGTACACCAGCGGTTGCTTGTTTAATGTCTTGGAGAACAACTAATACACATTCAAAGCTATTCTATAACCAAATATGATATCTTGCATTTCAATGTCCTTTACAGTAAAATAGATCCCCCAAGCACTTAAACATATATCACATAACCCTGCATTAACCGGCAGTTGCTTCTTTGGTAAAGCCTGGCAGCTGTTTAGCCGCAAACAGAAAATAAGGAAAAAAGTAGCGCAGGATAAGACTGAGTACTGGGAAGTAGTGCAGGAATTTGGCTTGTCCTTATGTGTTGATGTTTCACCAGGAGAGTCATCGTCAGCATTTCTGTCAGAAAAGGTTGTCTGTAAAGAAACTCCTAATTCACTTCAGTGCACCTAAATAGCACAGCTCAGCAGCTTCAAGTGATGTTACTAGAAACTCTTGGTTTCTTGATGTTATTGAGAAGCAGAAAAATGCTTTTAGCTAATGAAGTACATATTCAGAGACCTCAAAGGAAGCTCCTGTAATTCAAATTTTTTTTTTCCATTTTAAGCCCTGAACACTATGGCACATCACTTGACTAAACTAAGCAGGGTCTATACGACAAAACAAAATACAGTGAAGCACGACCTGCTTCTTGAATTGGGATGTGACCTGATGTCCCTTGCAATATGCCTCAGGTTATCTTCATTGTCCACGGGGGATGAAGAACACAGCCCTGCACCACTTCCAAAGCAGTCGCATTCTCTAGACACAGTCAAAGCTAATCTGCCAATGACCCAACAGAAGCAGGGATTGCTCTTTACTCATCTGCAGAGGGGATTCAGATGTTTATCTTGTCAATACTGCTTTCCAGTCCTTGTTAAATTATTCCAACCTCTGCTAAAGGAAAAGAATAGGGACACCAAACAGTAAACAAACCTCAAGTTCTGTTTCACCTCTACAATATTTGGATGAGTAACAACAACAAAGATGATGGGGTTTTTCCTAGGATTTTTTAATTCCACAGGTTATAGCTCATATTTTTTGGCAAACTATTCAGCTGCTGTTGGGCTCTTTGTAAACAAGAACTGATCTTCTACAATGTGTCAGTACCTTTCTCTACTGTCCTAGACAGTGTGTTGGACGAAATCAGTGTAACAGATTTGGATGGGTTTTTTTTACTTTTATGGACAATTTATCATAATGAGGTGGAGCAAGAAATAGAAATAATCAACGTGGGCTTTCATAAATAGCAAAGGGAATCATCCTGGTAGCAGGAGTAGCAGAGAGGCTTCAGTGATCTTGCTTTGACATTTCAGGTTAATTTCTCTACAAAGGTGGAAGAGATAATTGGGTTTTCTGTCTTCAGAGCAATTTGCAGCACTCATTAAATAATACAATAACCTCAGCACGACACCAATATCTTTCAGGAGCAAAACCATGTTCCCCACAAAACCCATCACCACCACCACATTGACTGTGAGAGAGAATCTCCGTCCACTGCTCATGGTAGAAGGACTTCTCTGGCCAACACTCAGAAGATTGGGCCATCAATTAAGACAACAGAGTGGAGGAAAAGTCAGCTTTTCCCACAACTCTTGTGCCTGGGAGGTGAGACCTATCCATGCTTCTTCAGTGTGTTTTGACCCTCCCGTCACCACTGAAATGGTGGGAAATGTTCACAAAAATCTGTGCCAAAATTATCCACATTCTTAAAGAACAAAGATCTACATGATTTCTGTCAGAGACCCCCACCTTACTCTCATAAATAGCAGCCATTTGGCTTTTTTCCCCTCATTGAACAAAGAAAACGGCTAACAGGTTTTTGTGTCCAGATCAAGGCAGTAATTACATTAACAATAAATGGATAGACTATATTGAGCACACAAGGAAAAGGTTTCTCGCTGATAATACTCATGCACCAACCCTCTAGTGACCTCGAGACACTGATTTCAGGGAAGCTCCCTACTGCACAGCATCCTAGACCTGTGATCCTGAAAACAACCTGTAAAGATGCGAACCCCTGGTGAGGAGAGCATACAGTGCCAGTAGCCTTTATAGGGACATTTACAGTTGACTCCAAATATTCATTGCAGAATATTTAAGCAGCAGATTCGCACCTTCAGTTTAAAAGCTTTGCAGTTCTTCCCTGTCTCCCATAAGTGATATTTTCTTCTTTGCTTGATACAGATTAGTGTTTCACAAATACAAGTTCAAAAGTTAGTTCCAAAGTTTAATCATATTATCAGGAACGCAGAAAAGAGTTCAGTAGGCAAAAAGCTAATTCTGCTAATATCCCATGAATGAAATTTTATCTTTCAATTAAAGAAGAAATACTTCCTCTTCTTTTTAATGCCAGAGAGCAGAATCAATGCCACAGCCCAATTTCTATCATACAATGTAATAACACAATTATGAGGTTGAGAAAATCCTAAAATTTATTTTGCTTGGCCTCCAGCCTGACAATTTTCAGAACTCTATGCAATGCATGGATATGTTTCCCATTATAAAATTATTTGTTAAGCTCCATTCATTCAATATGCAGGAAGAGACAACTCAATGGCTTATCAATTTAATCTGAACATCACTTGACTTTTCTGCTTGGCCTGCACTCGCATTACAGTTCCTCTAAGTAATTGCAACAGCCCATATTGAAATAGAGTCTTGTACCAGACGACAATAAATTGAAGACCTGACAAGTCTTCAAATTTCTTGTGCCAAGCATGGGACTCCCACAGCCTCCCCTCCACAGCTGGGCTGTTCCTTTGGATGTTTTATGTGCAGCATCATACCAAGTTGACTCTGTGCCCTGCTAATCCACTTCATCTAGCACAAATGAGGAGATTCAGCTCAAAACTGAAATACCTAAAGACAAATGTCCCCATGTGGCTACATGTACACTAGGTATCTGAGTTTCAGTCAGTAATGATCTAAGGCTCAGTTTGGTGCCATTAGAAATGCCCTAGGACATCCCACATGACCTTCAGGCAGCACTCCAGAATAGCCTGAGTTCTTCTTGGACCATATTTTGCAGATCCATCCAAATATCTTGAGTATTCAGAAGTATCTCACCTGTTACGAAACCAAGCCTTGCCCTTCACCTTAATCCCACCCAGAAACACAGAGGATCAGAGCTTTTCAGCTGGAGAAGGAATCCAAACTGCACCCGACAATGCTCATTTTCCTTGCAGCAAAGTGTTGGATTCATTACACCCCATTGGACTGTGTTCATACACATACACAAAAAAACAAACAAACAAGCAAACAAAAGAGAGAGAGAGAGGAGAAAAAGAAGGGGTTTATGCTGTAAGCTAGTCACATTCAGAGCTGGCTCAACATTTGGAAGTCTTCAAGACTGAAGTCTGTATGGATCTGGAATACTGTCTCCCTCACACAGAAAGATGGGGTCTTTCGGAAAACTAGAAATTCAATGTAGACTCATAATACTGCTGAAATTGTGGGAATATTGGAATATAAGGATTGGGTCGGGTCTCTTTCCCAGTATTATAAAAATATTTGAGACAGAATTCATAAACAGAAAATTCTATTAAATGAAGTGCACAGGAAACAAGTAATAATAAATCAGCTGCTGTATTTGAAATAGCTCAATTTTTTTCCTGAAGCTGCTCATTTTATCTCCATTTTGGCTGCTGTTCTGCCCCATTGAGTGTGATATCTGATTAGACTGCTTGTGATACTTGTCTTCAGGCCAATGCTTTTGGTGTGGCCATTTACAGTACAGCTTATTTTCATTGTCACATGGACCCCAACACTGGCTTAAACCAACCAGACAGTGAGCATGGGAGAACTTGTTAGCAAAGACTTTAACTGGGGGAGTAGGGTAGGTTGTGGGTAAGAGTCGGGGTCAGGCCCCAGCTCCCCAGGCAACAAGCACCTCCATGGGGCCAAGGCCGTGTTGGGATATCAGGGCACAGCCTGAGATCAGGACCAGGACAAGTGAGGAAAACCAGGGTCAACACAGTTCAGGAATGGCTGGAGAGGACCATAGGTATGGAAAAGGACTCCATGGGGCCCATGGCTGGGCAGGGAAGACCAGGGCTCTAACAGAGCTGGAGGCTAGCATCCTCCAGCATTGATGTAGGATCAGCCACTACCTAGACCTCAATTCAGCTACCTACACATAGGGATCTTGTCATAAAGGAGTTGCCATGGAACACAAGAGACTTCCACAAACTGCTGGCAGATGTGATATAGGACCAATTTTAAAGAGACAGATGAAGAACATGACCTAAAGTATCAGGGGCCTCTCAGGAGTTGTGTATGAGCTACTGAAGAGAGCTCCTGACAACATACTGAGTCAAGTGATTCTGTTCACCATAAAGTGAGTGCCTAATTTAAAGTACTGAATCATTGGCTTCTGGAGAAGTAATGTGTCCTGGAAGCCAGAACGCAGTGACACCTGAGCACAGCTGGACAAGCAGAGTCACAGGAAAAAGCATTAAGCAGAAGAACAATACGTGGCCATTCTGTTTAAGGAGGCCTGTCTATCACTGAGAAGGATGGAGGTCAGAGGAGTGATAGCATGAAGATAAGGCAGAAATAGGACGTGATAAAACTGTTAGGTGCAACACCCATGATGCTGAGCTAAGCAGGAAAAAACATCAGGAAATATCCAAAAATTTTACCAGTGCAGACAGAAAACTCCTGGAGCTGATATAAAGGCATAAAAGCTCTGACATCAGAAGTTTAGGCTGCTCTTTCTTTTTTCCCCTCCCCACCACTCCCATGGATTTTCCTAATCAGAGTGGGGGCTTGCTGACTGCTTTAGTAATGAACAGTGTCTTGGTGTCTTTCATTAACTCTTTTGAGAGAGTAATGTTCTCCAAACATAATATTCAACCACACATTGGTGGCTTATGACAGTTCTTTTTTTATTTCCCTTCTGGTTTGCATTTATTTGGCCTAATTAATATTCAACTTGAGAAGTTCACTTTTCACTTACTCAAAAAATGGAGCAGAAATCATAGCAAAGAGGACTTTTTTGATGTATCCAACAATGGATCTTCAAATGTGCATGTCCTTGCTTTCTCAGGTAAGAAATGGCTCATAGCGGGGTTGAAGTTCTGGGTCCATTGCAATGTGCTGCATGAGCACAGACCACAAACCATTTTTTTTAAATGAAGCATTTCACTTTCCAAGGACAGGCAAAGGAGAATCTGGGAAGCTGGCTTCAATTTCCAATTCTGCCACACCTTGGCGGGGATTGAGCTGCTGTTCCTGGGGTTTTCAGCAGGTCAACTCAACTCGTATTCACCTGCACATGTCCATAGGCTAAGGTGCCTAGCAAAAATTTGCCCAGATTTTGGCATCAGGTAACATGAGCCTGACCTAGACACTGCTCCAGATGTTTTAGTCCTTTCCGGATACAAAGCCAGAAGCACGGATACTCTCTGGATCCATGGCACAGACCCAAGCAGGCTTGCTGCCCTGACACCTTGGATGACACCAGAAAGTGGCACCAGTGCTCCCTTCTCCCCTGCATTCCATCCTCCTGGGGTCAGGCAAGCACAGTGTGCAGTTTTCTCAAGCAGCAGGAAGGCCTGATCCGCAGGATCCCACCTCCTGGCGAGCAACCAGCCATCTCTGGCACAAGCAGCAGGGCCACTTCCCTCTGCTGGGGAAAGCTCAGTTCAGTGTCACATGTGTGATGCTCTCAGGCAAGAATCCAACTCTTCAGGGTGGCCTTCAACTGCGTTAAATATTGGGGCACATTTTCTCTAAAATCCCTTTATTTGGTCCCTCCACACTTTCCAAATTTTGCAGCTAATGAGGCTTGGACCCTACAGACAATAGCATTCAGTCCCACACCATCTCAATTATTATTTTTCAACCTACATGCTGCATGGAGCAAGGATTTTGTGAAAGAAACATGCAGTAGGGTATAATCTTTTTCTGTTAACTATCCCTATCCCAAGACGGATTAGTTCTCCTTACTTATGGGTCCTTTGTCAACCAGCCCTGAGAACTATAGCTTTATTACTGTGAGTTTAAATAATTATGGATGTCCATCCTAATAAGAGAAAATATGGTTTGGATTTTGTAACAGGTGATCTTGAGGACTTCAAAGCTGCTATGTCACTGCAGTTGGCCATCATTCTCAAACTGACTAGTTTTATTATAAATTTAAATTATTAAATTCTCGTTAAGTTCTGAGCTTTCACTGTGGCACACAGATCTTATTTACTTGTTAGTGACATTTCTGTGGGGTTAATCATGACAATATCCTCCTGATGAAAGTACATGCTGTCATCCCAGTAGCTGAGCATTGCAATGCCAGGAAAAACTTTATCAACCCAAACATACTTCCTAGGTTGGAGGAAGGCAAATCCCTCCTATATCATCCAAAGACTGGCAACATCAGCACTGAGTTGCTACTTCCTCCAGATTTAAGCGGTCAGGTCTCTCAAACAGGAGATTAGGCTGTTCTTACCCTACTGAAATATGGAAAATGCCTCTGACAATGTCTGGGTTGGAAGATTAGTGCTGTTAAAGTGACTTCTTGACTACAGTTTAACCTATGGAAATTTCTGGATGAATAGGCAGTGCATGTAGAAACTTAACTGATCTAAGCACACAGAGTTTAACCTAACACATTTGGGTTGAGCCTACTGATTTTAGACTGACCATTGTCAGGGGAAAAGTAATAGATGTGTGGGTGTGAAAACTGGGATACTTTCAGAGCTTTAGAGGTACTTATGAGCTGAGTAAAGTCCTGAACTATCGTTGTTGAATCTCATTTCTCTTTGGTACCTTGTAATTGAGTGATTGCAAAGGTTTACAATAACCAGCATATTGTAGCACAATACAAGACTATAAAATTGCTTTATTTTCCTGCCAATTATGTGGTGAGATATATATGGCTGACATGTCTTGCCACATAGGGAGAAAAAATCATTTCCCAATTATCTTTGTATATTTTTGGCTAAGAAGTTTTCTCATGAGTCACAAATCATTTTCTCATGGCATCAGTAACCTTATTACACATGCAACTAATTTTATTCTGTAATCTAAAGCAGCAACAAAATGAAATTTTCTGATATCTCTCCTGGCATTCAGTTATGAGAAGCTGCAATAATTTTTCCTTGTCTACGAATAGAAGTAGGTAAAAAGGATCTCAAAAACAGGAATACAATCGTGTTTTTAGTTGGCAATAAGAAATGTAACGAACAGTATGTATAATGATCTTGACCTCAGCCAATCAGTCACCACTGACTATTTTCCGTCAGAGCTGCAAAACAATGCCAGCTCAAAAAACATTTCCATAGTACTGTTCTTTTATTCATTTATCACATGGAATTAATATTGGTCCCACCCTATTTACAGTAAGATCAAGAGAGAGTTCTAAATTGGTTTCAACTAAGGAGAAATTAAAGATTCCTTTTTCATTTGCTGACCCTTGAAAAAGAGAGAATAGTAGTAACCACATTAAATAAAAACCAACATAACTACTTGACAATCGACAATCTTATAAATATGAAACGTTTAATTTTGATGAACATTAGAAAATCTAAACATAGTGATCCCTGCTTGCCTGCTTCTTTTGAGTTTGTTTACCTCCCCCAAGAAGGGGTCTTGCTGTCCTCCATGATCGATCATCCACTGTGAAATACATTTTTACAAAGAAAATCACTTGACAATAAAGCTTGTGTTACTAACTGGCTATTTTGAAGTTGAAGTCTTTGTGATGAAAGTGTCTTGAGTTGCTGCTCTTTCCATGGTCTGATTATTCTGAATCTTCCCTGTCGTAAAGAGATGTCTCATGCAGTCTAAATACATTTTTGAAAAACAAACTCCTGACCACCACAAAGATGATCACAGTGTCAGACCAATCACGGGTATGTGGGAGTTGCTGTACTAAACCTGTAAAAGATCTAGAGTTTTGAGACAAAGGTAACTTACCCTGAAAGTCTTTGAAAATTTCTCACTGCAGCCCATAAATGAAAAAGCAGCATGACCATTTCACCATGCAAATTATTCTAAAGGTTTAACTCATAACATTTACCTAAGTAGGAATAACTCACCTCAAGCTTTCTGAGTTCTTAAACATCTCTATACACTCTGCTTTCAGCAGAGGCCTTTGAATGGATTAGTGATACATATTTTCAGCTCTGATTCTGAGATGCTACAGAAGATTAGAGGTATAGCATCTCAGATATTATGTTCAGGGTGGAGGGCAGGCCCTGGCAAAGTCACAGAGAGCTCTGCCTTTCAAATTACACGACATTACACAGGAGGCCATTGCCTCAGCTTTCACCCTGTACACCCAGCACCTCAGACAGCCTCTAACCATGCTTTCGTGTATAAGAACTGACCCATGGGACACACCAAGTGAGTTCTTCACATTGTCTTTCTTCATGTGTGTCAGCTGTTTTAGCAAAGATCTGTGGTGGCTGATCCATTAATTAGTGTAGACTCCATAATCCAACTTGGGTTTATGCTGACCCAGTGAGGGCACAGGTGCACACATGGACATGGACACATGTTCATCTCTGTGAAATGGCTTCAGAGTGGCCATGGCTCTTGAGAAGAACTCGCTTTTTAACATTTTTCCTTATTTTAGAATGGAGGGGGTTTTTTTCCCCTCTTCCCTTTTGGAGACTGATGTTCTTTGCACAACATCCAAAGAGACTTTACAGACAGAGTCACCAGCACCATCAGTTCCTCTGCTCTCTGTCCTGCCCAGCCTGGCAAAGCTGGTAGCAGCGAAGTATCAGCTGAGGACAGGAGCTGAGACAGTCCAGCTGCAAGGAAAGTGTTTTGCTGTAAGATCAGGAAAGACCAGTCCTAACAACTAGCTAGGACTGTGCCAGTTCCAAAGGGTACCAGACTGACTCCAATACCAACTGGCTCAACAGATCTGGAAGGGTCATTAGGATTATGACACTGAACCAAAAACCACTAATGACTTGCTTGTTTTTACTGATGAGGAATCTGTTTGTGTGTCTGTGACTGCTGAGTTCAAATTCTTCTGTAAACCAGCATACTTTGAGAAATTAAAAAAAAAAAAAAAAAAAGAACAGAGACAGGAAGAAGTTTTAAGGCAGGCAGGCCTCAGAAGGAGGGTTCACTCCTGTTGCTCAGAGGTATTTCAGCTCTGCCAGTTTTTTGCAAAGCCCTGGATGCTCCAGATTCTCCAAGCCCACCTGGCTTCCAGATACTGGTGAATTTCAAGTAGGAGTATGATGCAAATCAGGGGGTTTTCTTATCAAGCATCCACCCAAGTCCACATCATAGCACTTACAGTCACTAATGGCTCAGTTCCAAGCAGTGACAAAGCTAAGGGCCTGTTTCATCTTAACTAACTCACACTGACTAGCTTTAACTACTTCTTGGGGATTGACCTTACAGCTCTCCAACTGTACTTTTTCTGCCAAAATTGTTTGTTTCGATGTTTTTCTTTCAAGTGTCTCAAGAGCACAGTTCATGTGACTCCATATAAATCTCCAAATTTACAGCACATCCAAGTTATACACAAGATGGTCAGGAAATTATGCCTAATAGAAAACTGTCAGCAGCAGATTATGAGAGAAGTGTGTGCAACAGGTAGTGGTAAGGCAGGAAAGAAATGCAAAGGCCTGCAGGAAAACAAAAGAAGAAGCAGTGGGTTTGGGTACAGATCACCAGCTGGCATTTTTGCCAGCTTAATCACATCAACTGTTAATCACATTTTCACAGCATTTTTCTCTTTGCAAAAGCAATCTTACCAACATCAAAATATTATATATTTCTTACCTGGAAATTATATGTTCCTGTATTTCCAGGAACTTAGAAAAACTGCACGAGCCCCAAATACCTATTTTGTTAGTTGAATCTGCCCCTAAATCTAAAGTTTACTAAACTAGACACCCTACCAGTCCTTTCCTGATGCAGGGATGGAGTCTGAGTGTGTAGTGGGTTTCTGTGGCTGGGTTTTGGTAGTGTGGAGGGCTACAGGGCGGCTTCTGTTAGAAGCTGCTAGAAGTTTCCCCAGTCCCGTGGAGCCAATGCCAGCTGGCTCCAGGACGGACTTCCTGCTGCTGGCCAAGGCCAAGCCAGTCAGGAGGAATAGTAACGCCTCTGTGATAACATGTTTAAGAACAGAAAGGTATTGCACAAACAGAATTCCAGCTGGGGAAGATCGGATGGAAACATGAGAACAACAATGGAGCCACCAAGGTCAGTGCAGAAGGAGGGGCAGGAGGTGCTCCAGGCACTGGAGCTGTGGCCCTGCAGCCCGTGGGGGACCATCGGGGTGAGAGACCCCCCTGCAGCTCATGGAGGAGCCCACCCTGGAGCAGGGGGATGCATGAAAGAGGCTGTTATCCCATGGGAGGCCCAGGATGGAGCGGGGTCCTGCTGGAGACCTGTGCCCCATGGAGAGGGAAACCCACATTGGAGCAGGTTTTTCCCGTGTAGGACTTGTAGCCTCTGTGGGGGACCCACGCTGGTACAGCTTATTGGTGAAGGACTGAACCTCATGGAGGAGTGACCCATGGGAGAGCAGTTTGGGAAGAACTGTTGCCTGAGGCATGGACTCACACTGGACAAGTCCATCAAGGACTGTCTCCCATGGAAAGACTCCTCTCCCTGAGCAGTGGCAGAAACAACTGACCATAACCTCCATTCCCCGTCCCCCTGCACCGCTGGAGGGGAGGAGGGAGAAGATGGAAGGAAGGAGGGGAAGGGGGAAGATGTTTTTTTAAGATTATTTTACTTCTCAGTCTTTTGCTCTGATCCTGTTAGTAATAAATTTAAGTACTTTGAGTCTGTTTTGCCCATGAAGGGAATCAGTGACTTCTCCCAGCTCTTATCTCAACTCCTGAATCCTTAGCTGTTTTGGGGGTTTTTTTTATTCTCCTCTGTCCAGTTGCAGAGGGGAGTGAGAGAGTGGCTTTAGTGGATACCTGGCATCCAGTCAGGGCCAACCCACAACAGAGTATCAGCAGGGAAGAGGAGAAATTGTGTAAAGGCACTGCCCACTGTCCTTCCCTCAGAGAGCTCCAGCATTTTCAGTCTGAGCTTGTGATGGGTGAGGACATGGCAGTGAAAATGGGCATGGTGGAGCCATGCCTGATCTTAGGGTAGATGTGCTTAAGCCTCCCTCCCTCTCTCCCTTTACAGACTCTGTACCATTGGTCAGAACACCCTCCTCCTCTGCAGTTGTATTTCCCAAGATCATTTCTCTGACCTGCCAAGATTGACAGAAAGGAGGGTTGGTTTTAATAACATGGCAAACAGGAAGAACATTGCCCAGAGGATCTATTTGTGGAAATCTTTGACACCTTCCCCTTTTAACCTCGATAAGAGGTGAGCAGAAAATGGGTGAGTGGCTGGGCAGAGAGGCTTTTACTGGAGAAGGGCAGGAAGAAACCTTCCAGTGACAGAAGAGTGAGAAAGGGACAGATATGAGCCTGGCAATTCAGAAAAAGACATCAAGAGGGACATGACAAAACACCAGTGCTTAGAAGTCCAGCTGCCTGCTCCCCTCCCATCCTGCTTGCTCCGGTGCCTGGACATTAACGCAGAGTATTTGTTCCTAGCCTCCTCCAATGAAACTAAGTCTGTTTCCAAGCAGGATCATGTCCTAAGGGAAAACCCTGAGCAGTCCTGCTGGGCCAGGACAAATGGTCACAACTTTCTGCAGCGAAACTGCTTTTTGCAACCCAGGCAGTGATAGAACCTTTTTCCTCTATTAAACACTTCTGTAGTTAGAAGACATTCAAGGCCAGGTTTTGGTAGAGTCAGTGGGTGCATAAGGTTAAGCCACACTAATGTGTTTAGCTATTTCTTTTTCCAAGTGAGGAAAAAAAAAAAAAAAAGGGAACAGCTTTTAAATATAGGCATTGTCTCATCCTTCCCTAGTATGTAGTTGTAGTTAGATTTGGCTCCCCAAGCAAGATATTTATTCAGCTGACTTGAAGTTAATCAGCAGTGTTTTGAAGTTAAAGCAGCCTTGTTTAGTCAATCTTGTTGTGAATAAGTTTGGGGGGGTGGAGCAAAAGTTAATCCTATGCTTTTTCCACTGTGAGACCAAAAAACAGCAACTACTGTCTTTCTCCCTTCAGCATTTTTTTTCTTTTGCCTTTCTTTCCACAGGTCTGGGATAGAAGATCCGTATCCCCATCCCTCAGAATTTTTGTTTCTAGTAGGTTGCAAACACTAAGTAAAAAGCAGTGATTTTTTTCCCTGCTTCCCCTCAGTGAGCTGAAGCACAAAACATATTCTGCCGTCCTCTGGCAGAAAAGAGAAGTGTCAGGGAGCCACAACAGAGAGATCACCAATAAAATGGACCCAGAAAATAGAATATGCACTGCCCAGAAAAGGACACACTCTGGGTAGTGTCAAGGCTTTTCTTTGTGTTGTGGCTATTTTAGCTATTAATATTTGAGATATTAGAGCCTTGAAAAAAAAAAAAAAAAAGGTTCTGAAATAGGGATCGGGATCCCAGGTCGTATCTTGAATTCTCTGAGCATTTCCAGCTTGAAGACGAGTGAATGGTGAATCAAGTCCTTAATACAAATGCCAACAAGGAGAAAATACGGCCTTTCGTTCCATGCTTATGTACTTGACCCCACACACACTTTTTCCCAGCTGGCAAATTAGAGCTTTTATTTGCATTTGGGTCCCTCTAGTGGATAAAGGAGGAAGCCCGAGGACGGCTGTAAAACTTGGGTGGGACCTGCTGCATTACCGAACAGCACGGACACTGTTTCTGCACCATTGTTTCACCATTTAGCACCGGCTTATACCGTGACTTTTGTACAGATTAAGCTGCTGTGGTGGTAGAAGCCAAATATCAGCCCCCTGCACTCTGAGTGGCATTACTCCTCCCAGCCTCCTGGTCACCTACATACCAGGATATTTATTCCACTTCTCTTCCACCATTCAGGTGTGCTGGGATGGAGCAGCCTCACACAACTGTACAGACTGGGAGACAGATGGCTTGGCAGCAGCTTTGCAGAAAAAGACACGGGACCCTGGTGAATACCAAGTGCAATCGAGTCAGCAGTGCACCCTTCCCAACTTCATTCTGAGCTGCTGCCAGACTGAAGCCTGCAGGTTAAGGGAGAGATCCTTCCCTTCTCGCAGCACTGGTGTAGTCACAGCTAGAAAACTGTGGCCAGATGTGAGCTTCCAAACACAATTCGGATGTTGACAGACCAGATGAAGTCCCACAGAGGGCCAGCAAGGTAGCTGGGGACTGCAGCACACTGCCTCCTCCTCACAGGAAGAGAAACTGACTGAGATAATCTTTTTTACCCAGAAGAAGCAGCTCAGGGAAGACCTTATTGCTGTCTGTACTATCTAATGTGACAGAAGGTGAAGTCCATTTCTTCTCAGGGGTGAAGGGTGAAGAGACACAAGGCAACAGACACAAGCCAGAACAAGGGAAATTCGAAAGAGATACAAGGAAAAAATATTTCACTGTGAGCACAGTTCAGCAGTGGAGAAAGTATCCAGAGAGGGTGAGGAATCTGCAGCACCGGAGAAATTCAAGACTTGACTGAACAAGGCCCTGAATAGCACACTGATTTCAAGACCCTCTGCTTGGAAGAGGAAGTTGGGCCACATGAAGTCTAGAGGTTTCTCCCAATCCATATTATTCTGGATCGGATCTCTCACCCGCTGAATAATTCATTTGGGCCCTGGATTCGGTGAAGATGATTTTGAAAAGGAGTGGTGACTATATGAAAAAATTGCCAAATACGATAATCCAGCATATGAAATTGTGGAACAGAACTGGTATGTGAAGGACAGCTGTCAGCCTGCATTTGTCCCACCTAACCCTTGGCACCTGCACTAAGAGTATGGCCATCCAGTCTCAACCCATTCTGAATCCCTTCCTATCTCTCTATCACTGAAGAAAGAAGCTAAACCACAGAAGAATTCAGTGACACATTCTCATCAAGAGCTCAGCAGCTCTGGAGAACAATTCTTATGTGCTTCAAATCAAGGCACACGACTGTGCAGATATCAGAGGATAGTTTTGGTTGAAAGAGACCTTAAAGATCATCTAGTTTATGTTTTAAGCTAATTCTGCTTACTAAAAGCTTGCCATGGGGGCCCTGATCCCTTCAGCTCCATGGCATGATGTCTGTCTCTGATTTCTTGGCAGCTCTATGCCCTTGTGGTAGTTCCCCACAACTGGGTCCCAGCACACTTACTCACAGCAGCTGTTGTCTTGCTTACCTCCTGCCCACAACTAACATACATCGGGTTCACACTGGTCAGGACAACTTTGCAGTCTTTGCTGCCTGACAGAAACTGGTCCATCCCTCCGCCTCTGCCACTGCCTGTCTCTGTGGGATCTCCATGGTGGCACTGCTTTATCCCATGATGGTTAGTGATCCAGAAAGGCTCAGCAGCCTCTTCTCCTTTCAGGGGATGTCTTATCCACTCTTCCCTACGTACATGAGAGCAGCCAGTCTGGCTGAGAGTACCCCTGGCATAAACCTCCTGGGCAAAGGAGACAACTGGAATGCTAGAGCTGGCCCTTTTGGCCCCGGGGTGGCATCTGATATGACAAAGTATAAAAGAAATTCATGTTTAACAGTGCCCTCAATTAACCCCACTGACCAAAATATCACCTTCCAGCTAGCAAAAACTAAAATGCCAGAGTGGGGAGATGTAGGGGTGCCTTAGCTAAGCTGGGACAGGGATTGCAACCACATTAGCAGGAAGTTCTTCTCTTTGATGGAGAGCTGTCTATTACTCTGACAGTAATTTTTGGAAGTATTTACCTAAAATAGAGGTTTCAGGACTATTTTACACCAGGTTCTACAAGGGACATCCAACAGGTTATAAGATATCATGTCCCTCATTTCTCCAGGTCTGCTATTAGTAAAAACTGAAAGGTTGGACTCCACAGTCATAACAAGTTCAGAGGGTTGGTAAAGCAGCAGATAATTAAATTAAGAAAGAAATTATACATTTATCAAGTTTGGCTATAATTCCTGAGAATAAACAAAGACAAATCATGATATTAAGATCATTTTGGTTTTTTGCTCCCAAGACTAAAAGTAAACAAGTTTTTCAGCAAAACAATTTTACAAAAACTTTGACATAAACTTCACCCCAAAATTTAGATTGCAACTGGCTGAAATTTTCTTCCAAAAAATCACAGTCCAAGGAAACAGAAAAACTGATGAATTTCAGCCAAAGTATTTTAAGTTTCAAGGAGTTTTAAGTAACAAAAGCAGGACTTAGAGTGGAAAACTGTTTGGCAATACAAGGATAAAACTGCTACCAGCTCCACCTATAACATTCAAATTAATGTATACTGCAGAGTCCATAGTAAAACTTAGATTAGTGAGCCCAAGTGTTTCCACTATTATTTGCATTGATACTTGCCCTGAGAATAGCAATTTTTCATGTATGAATAAAAACATCAAGTCTAAGCCTTTCTGGCACTACATGTAACACTTCCCTTTTCTCCCACATGTTAACATGGAGATTCACAGGCAACATGCCAAGAAGACCAGAGAAGCGAAATTCACTGTATAAATAATTCAGGATCAAAACCACTGGTGGTAAATCTGGAAAGTCACCATCTGACCTACCATATGTGGTTACTATGGAAATTGCTTTCTCCTTTAACTTAATGTACTCAGTAGTGGGAACCATTTCCTCATGATTCACATGAATCTCTGGCATGTGCTCCACTGCTAAGTGCCAGTGAGAAGCTGTTTGTTGCAGTGATATTATGATACCTTGACAGGACTACAAGACTGGAAACTGCCCCAAACTGGGTTTGAGCTAGCCAGAGTGAAGCTGGAATACCTGTCATTAAAAGCAAATCAAAATAGGACCTGGCACCCAGTATTGCTATGTGATCATGTCAAATGCTGGTAATATCAGTCCCAAGTCAGTAATAAAACTGTAGCTCACAACAAATAGGCACAGCTTGTTTCCAACACAGAAATAAGGTTCATGGCCACCTGCTTATAAAATGTGTTCTTGTTCGGATTTAAAAAGGCCAGGTTTGTCATATGAAGGATTAAGTGCAGTGTAAAAATTCAAGAAGTCAGGGCTTCTCACCTGCCCCTGTTAGTGCTACATTGTCTTCAGAAGTAATTTCACTTGTCTATGCCTGAAACATTTAAATACTTAATTTATTCCTGTGCATACAAATTGGATATCCTGGTGATTATAGCATCAGTCAGGAAGAAAAGCAGTTCCCAGACTCCTGCAGAAAGGCCTTCCCTGGCCCAGATGTGCCTGCACATTTCTAGTCCTTCCAGCAGCTGGCCGTAGAAATCTGTGTAGAAATCTGCAATAGGCTAGGAGGATTCACCCTGATATCAGCTGTGAATCTCCACATGAGAAGGTGTTGGGGGGCTGGAACTCTCAAGAATCACACAGCTCTTGAATGACATCAGCTGTGATTCTTATTGTTTTTAATAAGTGCTGCTCATTATTATTTTATTTGTTCAAATACCTCCATTGTGGCCAAAATGTGGAGCACTAGTGCTCCACAGTTTTTTACAGTTAGCGGGGCCTTTCAGTACTGTTCAAGATTCTTCATGTCTGGATATATTGAAGTGTAACATGTTTTTTTCTGGATTTCAAAATCTTTTCCCCCAGTAGCCAGTTAGTTATGATAGAGATTAAAAAGCTAGCAAAGGAGTCACTAGTTCTTTGCAGAGCCTGCCCCAGCTCTGTAATACAGAGGCCATCACAGTGTAAGATTTATACCCCATTACCTCCAGCACCAGTATGCATTTTTCAAACCCGGGTAAATGGAGTCTGATCACACCTATTATTGTCAGCAAAACATGCATCAAGAATGAACAAAAAGCTCCTCACTATGGATAACAGTGATGAGGAAGCTTTTGATTTGGTCTCACCTTAGCATTGTCCTTTTCCAAAGTGCAACACACAGCACACTGTATTTTGGAGTCAGATTCCCTGCACCTATCCTCAAAACAACATTTTTTAAGTGATAGCAAGGATACTGTGTGCCACTAACTTTTATCAGGGCATCAGCCTGATTGTAAGGGGTGATGCAGAGCCCAAAACAGCTGACCCTGGAAAGACACTTTGCTCTCCACTCCTGGAGCAGATTGGCTGCTCTGCTCGCCCAGAGCACAGGAAAACTATGGTCCCAAAGTGCTGAAAGCCTCCTAAGAGGAAAGGTGTCCCTTGCACCTTCACACATGGCACAGCTGCACTGGGGACAAGGCTAAGAGCTGCACCTCAGCAACTATCTCTGGCCAGATGCATTAAAAGGCCCTTCTGCTCTCTCAGTCATTACAAAGACATATAATTAGTCAAGTGAGGTGCAAAAATCTGCAATAGAAGCTGCAACCTTGTAGCTATATGTGTGCTGAGGTATAATGGTCATAGAAGTAAAATTTTTATTCTGCCAGGGCAGCTAAGTCACAGGTACTGCCTCATGTGTGGGGGGGTAATCTCAGCCTTGGACCCAGCCCTCAGTCTGAGCAGAGATTTACCTGGCACCTGGTAAGTTAGGTGCACCTCTGCAAGTTGAGGTAGCCTTGCTGTTCCTGCACCTCAGCTCCTCAAACTCTGCCTTCATACATTTCATACAGTGCTGGTGTTCCTGTGTCTGGTCCTGCCTCATCCTCTCGATGCAGTGTAATGCAAATAGACTCACAGCAGCACTTCCAGGGTCCATAAGCTCCATCTCTTCATGGAATACACCCAGTTCACCCCCTTCCGAGACCAACTCAAACCTGCAGACCCAACCCCATGGCCACACAGCCCTGCCCTTGGCATTAGTAAGCTCACCAGTCCCATGTCTCTGGTCCAGCTAACTGCAAGGCATCTGAGTTCCTCATGGATGATGGAGGGGGAATGGCACTGCACTCCCAGCAGACTGCAGGGCCAGCTGTCTCAGCACTTTGGATGCTGAAGACCCCTCTTTACCAGACAGGCAGATAGACATGTTGTAATTAAGTAATGAGGCCCAGCACCTTTCATTATCTTGCAATCACACACTATTATGCTGACTCTCCTTACCTTCCCTAACTTTCATGTAAGAACTACTCAGATGCTTAATTCTGAAAATGATGGATGATCTCTAAATGGGCAAATCTCAATTTCCTTCCATACAATTAATACTGTCAGGCCTAGGCAGACCTGAGATATCTGAGAACTCTGCACAAAAAGCTCTCCTTCCCTACAGCCCACAGAAATTCAAAAGCTGTCTCAACATGTCCAAAGTAAAGAAGACACAGATGAGAGTTTTTGCACCATGTTTTATGGTCTTTATGTCATCTAAAGCAAATCTTTCAGTGAAGGAATTTGTCTGATTAGCAATTAATTATTTGTGTCAGACAAACTCTGAACTCACAGTTGTTGCTAAGTTATCTGTTTGCATGACCATGTCCTCTCATTTCTGTAGGGAATGCATAAGAATTTGCATTACTAGGAAATCCAAATGTTTATACTCTCAAAAATAGCCCAGAGAAAGATTATTTTGTTTTTGCACAAAAAGATTTGGGTTTCATCCACTGAAACAAGGGAAATCTTTGGCCCTCAACCGAATTCACAGACAAAAACATTTGAACCTGCAGTTATCATGAACCAAACAGAAATAATTATTTGGCCTTTACATTGTTTTGTTTGTTTGTTTGTTTCAATAAAACCAGGAATTTTCCTCATCAGTTCTTATTTTGACAATGAAATGATTTCTTTTCAAGCAGTGTTTCCAAAGGAATATTCCAACTGGCTTGGGCTGCTCACATTTTTGTCCAATAAAGAAAAGGAAAAATGTCAGTGTAAGACACAAAAACTCCAGTCATACAAAGACGACCAATCACTTACTTGGCTTTTTCAAAAAATCCATTCCTCAGTAAATAATTCTGAGTTCTTGATCATCTACAGATCTCAAATAACACTTCTAAGAGAAGCATTTATCCTTAAAATAAAAATTCACTCTTTTCACATGCTTTTCAAAAAAAGGATGTACATGCACTTCACATGCAAAATTATTTCTAGCCACCCACACTAGCTTCAGTAACCACATATTCCAATTTCCATAACCCATTTTCTTCCCCACAATCTCTCCTCACTGAATCGTCAAATCCTTCATTGCACTGTAATCTCCTTTTCCATACAATTTCCTTTCAAGAACCTCATTTATTTTCAGATCCTATAAAATAAATAATCATTTTCTAAATTGATCACCCAAGCTAAAATCTGGGCTTGCTGCTGCTGTCATTTTACTCATAGTTTACATACACACGTGTGCACAAACCTTAAGAAAATTAGGAAAATCTGGCCCTAAAATTTGAAACTCATGGGATTTCAGGACCTATACTCTTGAATTTTACATACTCTTAAAGCTGTGTTTGTGCTTGAAGCAGGAGAAGTTCGCTCTATTTCACAAAAAGAGTCACATTGCATGCTCCCAAAACACCATATCTGACAGAGTCCTGACCGTGTTCATCCAGCTGACTTAAATCCCCATTTTCCTGTCTTCCAGGCTCATACTGGCTTCTGACACGCAGTTTGAGGCACCTGGTACTAAAATCTCTGTAAGACATTACATAGAGCGAACATCATATATCACATGCAACACTACAATAATAGACACAGCATACTCGATTAGCAACTGAATTATTCATCCTCTTACTTAAATGTTCTATCTCCATTCTTCAGTATAAATGAAGTTGTTACAGAATCCCTACCCCACTGCAGCCATATAAGTTGGTTCAGGAAGTTAGAAGAGGGAACCAGAGGATGACAATCCCAAAAACAAACACTGAAAAGGAAGATTCAGCCTTCACAGCATCTGAACTTCCCCTAAAACAGTGGGATTTTTCCAAAGTATTCCAGTCTGGTGGAACTCTGCTGCTGTTTTCTACCTTTGACTTCAAGATTAGGCGCTCCAGGTGCATTTGGCAACTCATTCCAGAAAATCTGCCTGGATATTCAGCCCAAGGCTACACTTACAGAAGTAGCTGGTTACTAAGACCTCAATAAAGTATTTTAGGGGTCAAAAATATCTGGGTTTGTCATAATTTATGCATTTTTTAAAATCGGTTTATTCGAACAACATTTGTCCCAGAAAGAAATTGTACAACACTTTGTGAAGTTCATGTATCTTATTTGGTCTTTTTGGAATCCAAGTTTTTATTTTCCTTCTCCTGAAATGGACTTTTGAAACAAAATTCATTTACAAAATATTTAAATTTAGACCAAACATTTTGTCTCATTCATCTGCTTTCTGGGAACTTCACTTGGAAAGGGTAGTTTTTCCTTTCCAATTGAGAAAGAAAAATCAGAGTTTCCTTGAAACAGAAGACCTATTCCCCACCCATATTATTTGCCTTCAAATGTGCTTATAAATGTTAGAAAAGGATTTTCAAATAATCAAAACCATATCAAAATTGTTCAGAGTTTCACTTGTGTTACACAGAGGAAATAGTGCTGTGGTCACTGAGATCAGGCTAAGTCCCCACATTGGAGCACATGGATCCAAATGGCAGGCCTTTCCTGGTGTCTTGCTGCATTAAAAGACTTCCAGATCAACCAAAATGTCAGAAAGAAACACCCAGCTTTCACAGAGTTAGGCAGGAAAACATTGATCACATCCAAGAGCAGCAGGAGCAGCTTTTACAAAGAGTATTAGTGAGCTTTTATGTGATGAAACTTTGATCTGTCTCAGAAGGACACACTTCTGAAAGTCACTTTTAATGTAATCCTGGGAGTATCATTATTAGTGATATCACTTCAAAAACCAAAAAGGATAAAGGGTTGAATTTGTTGCACAAATAAGTCAATGAACTCACTGACGCTGAGAGACTTCAGATCACGCAGTGCCAAAACTCTGCGGTCTCAATCTTCCCTTGTAGTTGTCCTACCAAATGACGTAACTGGAATTTTTTTCCGTCCCTGAATAATTACAAAGACGGACATTCTCCACTGGGAGAAGATTAATGAGTGTGTAGTACATTGAGAGGGATGTTACCACACCCAAAACAAATGAGTCACAGGAGAACACTTTGAAGAACGTTACATTTTATGACATGAGATTCCCGCATCTTCTGGAGTCTTTTAGGACCAGAAAAAGATACCTGTGATGTCACCAGGCCTGTTGGGTACTTCCAATTTGAGCTTTTGCTGCCAAGTATTCCTGGAGTGGTGTTTTAATTTTGGCTGTGTCACTGCTGCTATGTCAGCTGTACTGCTGTGAATGCAGTTCTCATGTCTTTCCAGCTGGGCTGTTGCTGTCCTTCAAAATCCTTGTCACGTGTGATTCTAGGAATGGACAAGTCAGCAAGGTGATAATCACAATAATAAATTCTAATTGCATGTATCAGTACAGGAAGGGGAAGATCAGTAATGTTTTACTGCAGACAGCAGTTCTTGTGGGGCCAAGTCTGGGCCTGAGAAAACCGAACACCAGCCTGAATAAAATGAGCTTTTTGCAGATTCATGCTAACAAGGTGTGTATATGTTTCCTTGCTCCCAACCCTGGTAGAGTGGCTCAATGGGGAAAAGCCATTGGTGGGTTCTTTTCCTGGGAGAAAGAGGCTTCTGTCCTGATGTGGATCCTCCTAATCCAAAGGAAAGCTTATTTCTGTGCTCTCCACTCCAGCAATTAAAAGAACAGACCAAACAGGACCTTTTGAGACATGATGTACATAGAAATACTAAAGTGTGCCAGCTTTTCATTGAAACAGGAGCACAGTAATTCTCCCTTGGTAGTTCCAACGACATGGAGCAACTTCTACCCCTGCACGGGCTTCCAGGGCCCTCTGTGGCAACCATCTCCTTAGCTATAGACTGCTCCTTCTCCAAAGCTCCACTAGCACACTGTGACTGCCCCTCAGGCCTCCAACTGCAGTTTGAAAGAAAAATGAGGAACATACAGATAGTGTTCATTCTGGAAGACCAATATATATTGAGCCAAGCATAAAATTATAAATGGAGAAGCAGAACCAGCATTGGAGAAAGCAGTTTGCAACAAAATCAAAAGGGAGCAATGTGGATGGATGCAACAACATTCCATGATAAAGTTCTTTTTCATCTATTTAATAGTTGTTTTCCTGCAGGGACATGTAAAAACTTAATCACTGGCCATGCAGTAAGCTGACACCCATTTTTTAACTCACAGAAATCATCTGACATCATTCAGCTCCCTGGTGGGTGAAATGGAACCAGGGTGTGAATGCCACAGAGACAGGACCTCTAGACCCCAGCAGCCTCACGTTGGAGCCTGTCATTGACACAAGGGTCTAGACCATCCAGACTAGCACTAGGAAAGGACCCACTGCCCCATCTCCATGCCACAGTGCAGACACAACCTCCTGGAGTCCCCTGGGACAGATCTTCATCTTCCTGAGATTCCAGAATATGGACCATTCAATGCCCAGCTGAGCTGTTCTAAGTTTCCACACGCACAGCCTACAGATAAGTGCTGTAAACAGTTCAAGGATGCTTTGCCTTCACAAATCTTTTCCAGCAGCAGACAAACCACCAAGCAGCAGAAATCTGCCAGATCAAACACGGATCTCTTCCAGTTTCTCACTGTACTGAGGAAAATTGTGTCCAGAAAGAAGGAACCTGAAGCAGCAGTCTCCAGCTCACTCCTTTTCTGCAGTTCAAGGAAACAGGAGGCAGCACAAGACAGAAATCACCAAGTCATAAGTCAAGAGCAAGAAAATCAGTCACGCTATCCTGATAAGGAAAGGGTGAAAGGTTTCATTAGGAACAAAAATATCAAATACATATCCACTAAAGGAACCCTCTGCTTATACACTGACCTTACGAAACTGAAGTTAACAAGAATTTCTCTGCTGACTAAAATGTCACTATAAACTCCTTCCAGCCTGAAGTGACCCATTTGCATTGCAACAGCAGAGAGAAATCTAAAACTGTGAATTTATGTGTTGACAAAATACAAAGGCTGGACAGCCAGTTCTAGCTGTCTGCTGGCAACTGCAGGCCCCACATGTCACTAGGACGTATACTCGTCCATTTTGGGTGGCATAACATTACTAGACAAGATCTGACCAGCACACAGTTAAGAAGCTAAACCAGTTAAAGGAGTCGATTTAGATCCACATTAAAATACAGGTAACTATGGGGGGTGGAAGTTATAACACCCCCTAATAATTAAGGACCATGAGCGTCCACCCTGCATAAAATTCACTCACACAGTAAAAGACAGGATGGACCCAAGGTGGAGGACAAAGAGCAAAGTGCGTTTTTTCCCAAGGGGTTTGCTTACATCCTCTTGGATTTGGAATTTGTGGAATTTTGGGAGGATACAAGATAGGCAAAATCTATAACTGGAAGATTCAGTTTAAACACAGCCATTAATGGGTAAGGGGAGATACAAAGACAGGGAAAGCTATAAATTTTGGGTAACATTAACCAATAGCCAAAAGGCTTACTAATCAATGAATAGAAAAGGGGTTAACTAATTCAAACTACAGACTACATACAAAGCAGGATTCTTTCTAACAACATTGTTACTAAATTGATTAAACATAACACTTCTACAACATAAAAAACAGTCTCTGAGGTAGGAAGCTATCTGTTATCCAGTGTTGCTGTATACCAAAGCTTATTTTTTCAGTCCTCTCTCTCTTCAGAGGTTTTCCTCCACCAAGCATAGGCCTTGTGTGGAGAACTCCCAACAGGTGACCAACAAGGCAATGGTGAAAACATAACCACACAATGTACTGGATGCAAACCAGAATGAGTGCCTGCTATACAGCATGTTTTATTGATAGAATGCCTTGTTACTCACTGTGTTTCCTAAACAGAGAAACTGGAAGATGAAACCCATTCTTGAACTGAGGCTGGGGGCAAAGATGACAAAGTGAGGCAGGATGTCCTGGTGAAAGGCGACAATGACTGTCAAACATTCAATATTAACAGAGGAAGAACCAGTCCTGACATAGTCAAAAGCTTATTGCTGTCAGTGACTGTTGGATTCTTCCTCTGCAGTCACTGATTTCTCTTATTAGACTAGAGGGACAGTGATTTTCTCTCTGGATAATTGCAAGAATAATTTCCTTGTCCCAGAATTTTAATAGATTAAAATTCATGTACTTGGGGAGACTTCCATAAGGTCTCTGGAGCCTCATGATGACAAATTCCCTTGCTACTGCAGTCTGCTTTTGAACTGATAGTGGATGGTGGGACTTTCCTCTTGCTCATTGCAAGGGCTCAAGGAAACTTTTTCACAGGCGTGAATCAGGACAACTCATAGACTTCAGTTCCTGAGGAGAATTAGCTAGATCACCATTTTTAAACTAAGATTTTAGGGAAAAGAAAATTGTTTTAAATGAGTCAGAGCAAAATCCACCATCCCTTCAACACTATGCATATTTCGCTCTACTCTGTAATTTGAACTTTGGAAATTCCAGCAATGTCAATCAGGGCAAACTGAGAGTCCCAAGGAATAATGAAATAAAACAAAATATTCAGTCTTACATCCATCACAATTTAGAAAATATCTAAAAAATGAAGTGGAACCTCTATAAAACTCTGAAAACAATTTACATTTTGTAGTATCAGCAAAGCAGGAATAACCACCCTTCCCTCCACAGAAATTCACATAGAGCTATAAACACCTACAATAAATATTAGAATTGTGACTACCTCTTAAACTGACTGTGTTGGAGGGGTTTTGTTGCAAATCCTAAGGTACTCTCAGTATTATTATATTTTATTATACTACTTAAATAAGCTTTAGAATTTATACATTAGACTAGGCACATTAACTTCCACAGTAGCTGTAATCCAGTAAAGAGTTTACAAAAGAAACAAACTTAGCAATTTTTGTATCATTTTATATTTCAATAGAACAGCCAATATCAAGTCTGTTAACCTGGATATTATGTGTTAGATTAAAAGTCTGCAGTAACAATTTCTTGATTTTCTAGGAGTTGTAAGAAAAAAAGCTAGACTCTTCTATATGAAGGGATAGCTGAAATAATAAGCACTGCTAGCCTACAAATGGCACATGCCATCGCCCAACATAGAAGCACATACAAAAGGCAAAAGGGATTTGCTTGATATTCTTCTGTAACGTGCATATTTAATCAATAAACAGGGAGATCAAAGGAAACAGAAATGCTGAGAATACACCTTGAAAAACATCTCCAGCATGGCAAGGTAAAATAGAAAGAAGTGCCAGGGAAAGGGTACACGGCTTGCAGAAAAAGCCACTGCCTCTTGTCATCAAATTGTAGTCATAGAATGAATCAGAATGAATCACAGAATGGGTCAGAAGGGGCCTTAATGATCACCTAGTTACACTCCCGTGCCATAGACATCCAAGACTTAAAAGTTCAGAAAAAAATTGATTTTGTATGTTACTTGATAGTAAGCACCCCTGTGTGAGAAGAGAGGACGACACTCCTTCCTCAGCTTCTCCTCTTCACAAGGGCCCATCTCTGCCACCCAGCAATTGCCTGCAGGTCTCCATGTCCAAGCAGGTCCCCTGAGGAAGAAGAATTCGTAGGCACCGCTCAGACCATGAAGACAAAGCACTTGCAGGCTCAGCATGACATTTCTGCCAACTTCCAAGGTGCTTAATGTTAAACAGCCCTGCTAAATCAATAGCTCTGCTCACATTTGTACTCTTGCTCACGGCTCCCCTGGATGTTGCATGCTCATGTCCTAATTTGAATAATCAAAACCAATATAATCAGTGTGGGATTATGATTACAGAAGTATAACATGAAGGAGACAGTGGTGTAAGAATGAAAAACTGAAGGAGTATACTGACATATTTAAACAAGCACTCTTGGGAAAAAAATTTAGAAAAAAACATGCTGTTGTAAATCTTCAAGTCCAGTGGCAGTAAAATGAAAGAAAATTTAATGTTTAATTCAATTATTATTCATTAAATATTGAGACTGTGATAGGACTTAGAAACCAGCTGTGTTGGCCTTCACTAGGTTGTCAGTCTGGGGGCTCCACCACCACCAAATACCCCAATTCAAAGAAATACTGCAATTCAAAAGCTCTTTTGCAGACTGCAGAGTCGTTCTCCCAGTGAGGCTTTGGGAACCCAGGAGACACAACACTGAAGAAGAAGCAATCCTGCATAAGAAGCCTCACAGCTCATCTTTTTCTGACCTATTTGTAAAAATTCCCCAATGAAAGAAGCTCCCCAGGCAACCTGTTTCATCGTTCTCACAGGGGTGTTTCAGCCAAGCCAAGTGTTGCTGCAGGTTTGCAGCATCCCTCATCAATTGCAATGTGTCTTGACCTGGTAAAACGTGGATTTTGTCCAGAGGCTTTGTTGTTAATGTCATAAAAGTCCACATGAAAAATTTATCAGGTGAAACTGTGTAAATATTCCAGTTGCATTAGTTTTGTTTTCCACTCTCTTTTATTTAAGAAGTCATTGTTTATTGGCATATTAATACTGGTATCTATTAATTTAGATGTTTGTCTGGAGAGTTAGAGTTAATTTACTAACTTGTTTTATTATTTCTGTCTGTGATGTCTGTTTGATTGGAGTCCCCATGGTGTCTCCCCACTAATCTCCATCTTACTTTGAAGGCTCCAGACCAGTGTTAGACCCCATGTAAACTCCTGTGAATCAAATGCAGATGATATTGGTCTCTTCTGTCTGCTGTGTGCCAGCTAAAGTGACAAACAGGCTACAGAGCCACATAGAAATCATATTTTCATATTAAGCTGCAATTGTGATATACAAGGGAGTTCAATGGGCTGATCAAAAGTTGTCCTAGGGCTGCTGTCTTGGCTCAGAGCAGTGATGCTTTAGCTCACTGTGACATGCCACTCTTAAGGAGAAGGGAGCACCCAAGATTCATAGATGTTCATGGTCGAAAGGAATGACTAAAGCCAGAAGGTCCACAAAACCTCACAGAGTTTTATCAGGAAATTACACACTTGGCATGGAAATTGATACATTAGCCCCTCACCTCTTATATAAGCACATGACAGTGGGGTTTGGATAATGGGGTACAGTGAAAGGAGAAAGAGAGAGACACAGAGAGAGAGAGATGGACTAATGAGGGGGACAGAGAAAGAAAAGAAGAAAGAGAGAAAAAGATCACCAGTTCTGGCTCCAGAACCGATCCAGCTGGGATGTCCAGGGTCTTGGGGCACACATGCAGAGCAAGCACACGGGGCTTTCTGGGGGAACCTTTGTACAGATAAGTTTTCCCCACCCCGGGGATAAGTTTTTCACTTTCTATGCAAAATAGTTACCATGCACAGTCTGTTCTTCCACACCTTTCTGGGAATAGGTCAGAGGGCTTCGGGGTCTTTGGTGGTCTCTATCCACCCTACAGTAGGTACCTTTTTCTCAAACTCATTCCTGCGCTTGTGCTGTACTGTTTTGTGCTTATGTCCAGGAGACACAACAAGGACATTTGTCAGAGAAAAGTGCTGTCCTACCTCTATATGGCCCCCTTCTCCAGTCATATCCTGTTCTCCCTCACAGTGTGTTATTATCAACAATCCTTGGTTGTTATTACCTACGCTCCTTAATTGGCTCCACAGCCATCCAGCTGTTGGTGTTTGACACATACACATTAGCCCCCTTATCTTCTAGGTTTCTACCCTCACTATCCTGTCTTTTTTAGCACAGCAAGTCCCATGTACTTCAGAAGAAATCTTTTAAATATCACACAATAGATTGATATGGATTGCACTAAGCTCTGTGCTAAATCTCAGTCTTAAACCTAATTTTAATGACTGGATTATGCCAAAAGAGCAAGATTTAGTAATAAACCGCTAAAATCTGAGAGAGAAAAAAATGTAATAACAGCTTTAATGTAGAAACTAATTTAGTAGTGATGGATAAAACAGTATTAGCAAGAGATAGGTAGGCTCCAGCTGTCATCCTTTCTGATCTCAGATCCAGATTCAAAGACACATTTGCATTACTAACTACTCTGTAGATATGGAAATCTCTGTGAGATCAGCAGGATCTGAGAACGCAGGTGGAAGCCAGACACAGACTTGCTCCTTCTACACCAGTTCAAGGAAGCATTATGTTCCGCTTGGACTTTTGTAAATCCTGATTCAGAAAAGATTCATGCATGTACCCAATTTTAAACCTCAGCTGTACTGACCCCACTGCAGTCTGGCAGAGTCCAGTTCTGTATAATGGCTGGATCCCAGAACCACAGGACAGCTGAGGTTGGAAGGGACCTCTGGGCATCATCGGCCCAAAGCTCCTGCTCAACCAGGGCTACAAGTAGTCTGTCTTCACTGAGACCACTTCCCAGGTACAAAGCTAACTATTCATGCATACCTTTTTATGTAGGAGCCTCCAGCAGATCCCAAGGGAGGATTCCTGTTCTTACTGTAAAACATTTAATTTAGAACAGACAAATAGTTTCTACCACGGTAATTCAGTTTTTCAATGAGCCACCACCCAAGAATGACTGCAGGCATCCTCTCCAGTGGAATGCAGGTATCAGCAACGTTACATTGCACTAAGATCTATCAGCAATCAGCTACTTTCTGAAGCAAGATCGATGCGAAGATGTTCTTTGTACTTGACTCTAAGTAATAACCAGCTGTGACAAAGACTGGGAATTAGAGGTACCTAACTTCTGGGGTGGAATTCAGCTCCAGATTCATAGGGAGAAATTTAGCTGTCCACAGCTGCATTAGTAGTGCACTCACGTTGCTGTCAGCTCCAGGACTTGATCTTGTTGAATAAATATAGCTGTGCAATGTTTGATATGCTCCAGGGCATCCGGTAGATCTACACAGGGGTGGATGACATGACACTGCACCCATGAGATGTTCAGTTCCTCCTTGAGCAGTGTCAGAGGTCAAGCATGATCTCCTAAGCTGATAGCCCAGAGCACCCTGGACCATATTAATGTAGGCTGTCCTCATTCAGTCACCTAACACAGGCACCTAGTGCCACCTAAGATGCCTGTCCCAGCTACAATTCTAAATGGTTACAGGTGTCCTTCAGATCCTACACTGTATCTGACAGCCCCATGCAGGCATTGGCAAGTACACGACAGCATGTCAAATGACACTCGGCGCATACATGTGGACAAATGATATCACTTTACTGTCACTGGAGAGAAAATAGCAGTTCACACCAACTACTTTAGGCAGATTCTTTGTGATGACATGAACTGCATCACGGACATGTCTATTCCTATTTAATGGGTATAAAGGGGCTGTAGATTATGTGCTCAGATACAGACACATCTTCATCTGATCAGATGAGAAACACTTCACAGAACACAGTTCCTCATATTACAGGGGTTTCCTCGGAGATTTTATTCTCACTGTGTTAAAAAAAAAAATAGTAATTTTTCCAAGGCTGGTTTAAACTTTAATATTCTTAATTATGAAAAAGTTGTAAATACCTTTCTATCTGCAGAATACTTTCTTAACAGTAAAGAATAGAGCAGATCATTTCAGGAGGGAAAGTCTTCAATTTTTTCACAAAATATAGCATGAGAGTTTACTAAATTAAGTTGCAATCATGGGTGAAAGAGAGTTGGAATTATTAGATCTCTTAAACTGCAGTAATACTTTAAGGAATGAACATAAATAGAATTACATGCCTCCTCACAGCCTCTACCAGTGAATATTCTATCCAATCAAAGTGAATACAGGCTCGATAGGATCAAGAAAAATGTTATGAGGGGGGTGGCTAATTATCGAATGGAAGTCTGGCAGTGGAACAACTAATGACATCTCATCACTAGCTCATTAAAATGGGCATCTCAATCTTGAACTGAAATCTGTAAAAAAAAATTAAGACACTTTAATAAATTCTACATTTAAGGAATTGAATTCAACAGAAGTATCTAAGGCTTGTTGCAGACCCACTTTTGATGTTTTTGCAAGTGGAAGGTGTTTTTAGAGGAAAAGTCTTTTGGTCATTAAGGGTATCACAAAAGCAGTTCACATTATGCTTCTCTGACTTCCCTATGTAAGTTTGGCATGGTCCTTTGTTTACTGCAAATGTGTGTGTTTATGTACTCCTCAGGGGTAAGACATAATTGCTGAGGAGAATGACAAGTCAACGGTTGTTTAAATGTAATGAATAACATTAATTTTACTGAGCAGAACAGCAGCAAAAGTTATTTAGATGGATTTTTTTAAAAAATTTCTAAACCAGGAAGATGCAGATATCATGCCAAACTAAGCTAAACACAATTCCCTAAAAACTAGGAATGGGACAGTACTTTTGCTTCTAGTTTTCATATCAGATTGTAGTCCACAAATTTGACTGGTTAATGGGGGTGGCAAAAGGTTTCTCAACACGTAGAAACTTATTGCCTTTAGCCATGTTCCTACAGAAAAAGGGGAATTTATTTCGTGCTTTCCAGAGGACTAAGTTATCTAGTCCAGTCCCCCTGCCATGGGAGTCTCCCTTGGAGCCCCACAATACATGCACAACTGGTTACCACAGTGTAGCTGAGTGTCAATTTCCATGTGGTGACCAAGTCCATCATCCGCTGGGCAGTGAGGGGATGCTGCTGAAAAGGATTCAAGGGTTGTGGTGGACACCATCTGACTATGAGCCAGCAATGTATTCTCATGGGGGAAATGGGCAAGGTGTATTATTAGTTGTATTTGGAACACCAAAGGTTCCAGTCAAGGGAAGTAATTATCCTCTTCTGTTGGGTATTTGAGTACTGGGTCCGGATCTTGGCCCCATCCAACTGAAGGTCATTGGAGCTCAGGAACAAGACCTAGGAGGAGATGCCGAGGGAGATGAGCCTGTTCAGTTTGATCGAGAGGAGTCTAAGAGACGATCTGACAGAGGTCAGCAGTTACCTGGTGGGAGTTACAAAGGTGACAGGCTTGGATCAGGTTGGACTGTGTAGGCAGCATGGGAGAATACTGCCCAGAAAGGTTGTGTACTTGGAGGTTTTCAATACTCAGACGGCAAAACCACATCAGACCTGGACTAAAATTCTTCTCCTTTGAGAAGGATCTTGGACTACAGACTTCCAGAACTTCATGTTGTCAGCTTACCTGGGATCCCTTGCTTCTAACCATTCTTCAAGTCTGATCCTCTGCTCAGCTTACTGGTTGACCAGGGCCCTGGGGAATGCAAGCAGGGGCAATAGCATATTTAAAAGAAAATCTCCATAGATAGATGCAGGTTCCCCTCTTTACTGGGAGAAGTGGTAACAACTGTCTTTGTATCAACAGCCTCTCTAAACTAGCATATAGAGATGAAAGCAATACCACTCTTCTTAAGTCATTTGTCTCAACAATTGCAAGTAATACGAGCTTGTAATATTTTTGTTTGTGTTTCTCAGGAAGAAAAGACAGGGGAAGGACTGGCAATCAGAGAAATAGCTGCTGTGGCATGAGTGGGAAGGCATCACATATCTTCGGTCTTTTCAGCAAACTGACCTTCCTAGAAAAGTATACCTAGTGACAGTTTGGAATTATGCTTTGAAAGGCAAAATTAATTTTAACTATGTGGCAAGAGGACAAGAACAGTTAAACACTGTTCTTGCCTCATTCACACCTGTAAAGTGCTCACAGAAATACACTCTTTTCCCATTCTCACATGAGATGTCTCCAGATGCATATTAAAGCACAACATTCTCACGTGCCTGCTGCAAGATGCAGAGCAGAGAACAAAGACAGCTTCCACTGTTCAGAAAATCTTACACTTTTGGTATCTGGCCCTTCTGAGTCAGTGCTCTCTTCATTGGTGCTCAAAAGTCAATAGAGAGGGGGGCACACGGCATGCGCAGAGCACCATTCAAAACTATTCTCAGTCTGCCCTGGTTATTTTGTAGGTGCACAGATTTGAGACTTCAGATGATGACAAAAATCATCTCATACAATTTGCAGCATTGCGGAAACCCAGGAGTCTCCTTGCGGTTCATGTAGCCTACTGGTTAATCCACAGTGGAACTCTGTGATAGCCCCTCCTTCCTTTCGAGTGTAGAAAGAGAAAGCATCAGCCATGCCCAAATGCTGGAGAGCAGTAAGTGCTCTGTTCTTAATCTCCCCCACATGTATGAGAAAGTAAACGAAAGCCAAGTAAAGAAAATGGGACACAGAGGACCATATTTTCATAGAGCAGCTCTTAAGCTGTCAGCCATTACAAGCCCCGTGCACATTAGACCCATTTATGTCACATTTGCACTTGCAGATTGAAGGCCTCTGGTGCAATAACTGTTCATTTTACACCAGCAGAGCCTTGACACCTGAGGCCAACATAGCCCTGAGAGGAGCAGAGACAGCTCTGTGAAATCCAGGTTCTCTTTCACAATAACTAAATCAGAACCCTCTGCTTATCAGATAGGATCCTCTTGTTGTATTTGAGATTTTGTCCATGCATCAGAAAAACAATTCCTGTAGCTGCAGTGGGTCAGGGTTTTGCTGTGTCCGTAGGCTCTTTCTATCCTGCAGCTGTGATACATGCAGGCAGCTGCACTGGAGTAGCAGGGAAGAAGCAGGACCACCTCTCTGGTGGCAAACCACAGTCCTAATATGATGCTCCAGCAACTGCTTCACAAGCTGTTGAGAATGAATCAGTACCGTTTGCAACACAGGCTACTAGAGTAAAATGGCTTCAGTCTCGGGAATTTGTAGCATATCTGGCTGTAATTCACGGCAGTTCAGCTGCTGCTGCATGGATGACTGCATCCCAGCAAAAAGTGGTGGGATTCATTCCAACTGTTTGAAAATAAGCTGGACACCAGGAGGGGCAGTGCTGCCCTATTCCAAAAGGCCAAGACGAAACATCTTCCTGCACAAACTCAAATATCAGACCCAGAAAGTGACTGGGGGAAAAAATCAGAAATTTTTATTGGGAAACAAAGGAAAATACGTCACAACCATGATCAGACTTACCCGGTCTCTATGTGTCCCAGATGGCAGAAGGTGAAGCCTATCTGTGTTAAATGAAAAAGTGTTTGGAGTACAGACATTTTTAGTTGAAAACTTACACTATGGAAAGAATAATCTTGGCTGTATTTTGCCCATCAAGCTTAGTGAAGTGCTCTGGGATAAGGAAATGAGTGAGAGAATCCCTGGCCAGGTTCCACCTTGGCTTCTATTTACTGCAACCAACTTCACCCCTAATTCTTGTGCACCCCTCGCTCCATCAGAGCATTTACTAAATATCTTTAAGTACATAACTATCCCACTCCCATTTAGGCATTAAACAAACACTCAAGTTTTGCTGGCTCGGGGCCCATAGTGAGTAAGAATACTCATGGATGTAGCAGTAGCCAACAAAATTAACACCTAATTCTTTGCAGCGAGGCCTCTAGCATGAAGAACTGTTCTTCAGAGTGAGAGCAGGGGTAGAGATTGCTCAGACCTCACCAAGCTCTCAGGTGCAATGGTGGGATTCAGTTCACCTAAAGGCAAACTGTTCCTACCCAGGTGTTGACATGACTTTATCACCTTCAACTCCTTTTATAGGAGGAGGAGAGAAAAAATGGGGTTTTGCACTGTTCTTCATCTGATCACTCTGGAGGTCTGTCCAGGGGATTCATCACATACCTGTTCAGTAGCATTCTGTTGACTACATAAGGGCCAACTCCAGATAGAAAACCTCTTTTTAGGGAATTGATCCTTCCACTTATCTGCAAAAGGTAGGCACTGTCCATCCTCTCAGATCCTTACACTGAAACTGAGACCCAGCCCAGGTGAGAGGGTCAATGAGGGACCATGGCCTAGCCCAGTAAGTCTGGGGCTGCTGTGCCACTTCCAGGGAACAATCTAAGCAAAAATCCCTGCCTCTCAAAAAAAAAGCCTCTCTGAAGCTCAAAATAAGACAGTGAGCCTTGTCCCCAACAGGAGCTAATCCTGTCCCTGGATAAGCAAGGTGACTGCTCCACAAGAGGGTTCCAGGCAACAGCAGAGCCTGGGAGGCACCTCTGCCCCTTGTACTGCTTACCCAGGGAAGCTGAGGAATCCCTCTCCTGTCCCGTTTCCCCAGCCCCGGGCCCTGTGGCAGTCCCAGAAACTGTCTCCCCTACTCCCATCTGACACAGAAACAATAAATGATGTCACCATGTGTCCCAGCACTGCATTCTGGGGCCCATATCCTGAGGAGGTGTTGGGCTGACCCTGTGTAACTCCATGTGGAGGAGACAGAGAAAAGACATCCAAAGAGCACTGGGTTAGGAATAGTGAAATTAGTGAGTTACTCCCAAGGACTCCCACACCTCAAACCAGTCCCTGAGAGAGGGCAACTAACCCCCCACCAGCCCCATTCATTAATGGGGATGCAGTGCCCAGTGCAATGACAGTGTCCTGAGAGAGGATGCAAAAAACAGCAGGAAATTATGTGTTTAGCCATGGCCTTCCTACAGCACAAGGATTGCTTCTGTGATTGCCAGGGCTCCAAGCTGGAGGCAAGTGAGGCAGATGTGCATGTTCACAGCTTGGGTGGCAGACTGACCAAAGCAAATACCCCAACAGGAACTGCTTGACAGCCTTAAACAGATATATCTTTAATGTGCTGTGGGTTTAATCCATCAGTTCTTGCTGAGTTCCCACTTTCAGGTGAGTTTATTCTATTCTTACTCTTGTGTTGGCCTCTCTGTACTCAAGCTGGTTTTTTTTACTAAGATGGTTTAATGTGCTTGCAGCTTCTATCCTCAGAGTAAGTCTTGGATGTCCTTGGATACAGTAACATGCCCATTGAAAAGTCGAAGTGCAAACAGCCAAGGCAGAGAGCATTATTCCCCTCTCCTGTTATGGCTGGAGAGCTGAGGTCCAAAGAGACCAACTAGCCAGTGTTATATGTGAAGTCTGTAGCAGCAGATATAACACATTCCCCCTGACCTTTATCCTCACAGCATCCTAATTAGAGCAAGGACTGCCACCCACCTGGTTTCCACTCTTCTTGCAAGGTTTCATGCTTCTTGGGGAAAGAGATTTATCTCCTGGTTGGAGCTGTGTTGCCAGCTTGGGCTGCATTATGTGTATGTGCCTATGCTGTGTCCACCAGAAGCTGGTTTATAGTGTGTCCCAGCCTGCTTATGAGAGTCTTCATCAAGTCATGCTGAATACACTCAGTGCAACTTATTTAAGAGCTGCTGGATTTAGATGTAATCTAGCTCAGAGGCTGTGGCAATGTTGTCCAAGAAGTTCATGAAGCTTGTGAAGGGAAGCAAATACTGTGTTTTACTCAGGTCAGTTCCGAATCCACTCCTCGTCCAAAGCACCTGCACATAGAGGTGCTGAAAGAGTTCTGGAAAGCAAGTGCTCCACTGACAACTTCCGGGTATCTCCCCAGTGAGCAGGGAGGCCCATATCAAGCGTCAATGGCACATGTGAACAGCTGTAACAGGAGGAAAACGCTCAAGTCATGAGGTTTGTTTTCAATTCTTTCCTCAAACTCAGCTCCATATGCTGTTACATTTTTCCAGCCTCTGCAAAGTGATTCATGTGGCATGTTGCCTAACACTGCACGAAGTGTGCCCATATGAGGTCTCACAAGTACACGGGAAGAGCTCTGCACTGAAGCAGGTCCCACCTCACCAAGGGCAGGGAGAACCCACATCACTGCCTGTAGTACTCCTGCCTTTCTTCAGCTAAATATGGGATATGAGTTCCTGCATTTCCCAGCCTGCAGTGCCTCAGGGAAAACTATGTTTGAAGTTCCCATCTCTCCTGCAGCTTTGGTCGTGATGTTGCACCCAGTTGAGAGAAGACATTGTAACTCTGGCAGCAAACTCTGTCCTGTCGTCTGTATAAGTCCTGCAAACAATTGGTCTCTGACCCAGTGCCATGCCTGATGCTCCCACATTGATCTCTTTGCCCAAGATTTACACAGCAACATGATGTAAACAGCATCTTCTATCTGGAAACATAATTGCAAACTCTCAGATGATTTTGTGCCAAAAAGATCTACCATAAAACTCTAGTGGTCTATTAATGAGAAGGACATCAGCAGTAAAACCCCATATAAGTCTGCACATAAATATGAGTGAGCATTATGTGAGCTGGAGACAGATGTGCAAACCCTGCATGCAAACTCTTGAGGTGATTTTGTTAACATTTGGAGCTCTGGTTAATAACCTTTCACATAAATACTGCAAGGCTCCACTACATAATTATTCCATCTTGAATGTCATACTCTGTATTTTCCTCAGAATACAAGTGGTTTGGATAATTGGAGGGAATATTTGGGAGTCGGTTGCTCAGTACCAGGTTCAATTGCTTTTACAGCAGTATGAGCATATATTAGAGGAATGTCAACTCCAGGGGAGGTAGGGAGACAGAAAGAATTTGATCCCCGCTAACACCACATCCTGAAGATGGAAGGAGTCCAGTGCAAAGTTGACTGAACTTAAACCTAAGCCAAACTATTCCTGAGCTAGTAAAAATATGTTTCCTGTGACGAGGTAACTGGCACTCTGGACAAGGAGAGGGGCAGGGGATGTTGCACCCCTTAACTTTTGATGCAGTCTTCCATCATGTCTTTATCATCAGATTGGTGGAATGTGGGCTGGATAAGAGTACAACAAGTAGGGTGGAAAATTGGCTGTGTCACCAGGTTGAGAGAGGTGTGACCAACAGTACAAAGTCCAGTGGTCAGGCAGGAACTGGCAACATCCCTCAGATCAATGCTGGGACCAGTATTCCTTCTTGTCTCCCCTAATGGATTGCATGATGGGACAGTGAGCGTTTTCTGCAAGGATGCAGTCACCAAACCAGGGATAGGGATACACTGGAGAGCAGGATGCTGTTTAGAAGGTCATGGAGAGACTGAATTAGGGGCCTTGTCCCCATATTGCAGGTTCCCATGTGATCTCCAAAGATCTTGCTCAAGTGTTTAAATGCCCTTCATCCAAAGTTTTAACTGTCTTGCGTGCCCAAGTCCTTCCCTCCGATGCACAGTATCACTGATAAGCCATCCTTCATCTCAGGCAATGAGACTCTAAATAACTTTGAGGGTCTCAAGCTGAGATGCTGAGCCTGAGGCTCCTTGGTTTTAACTGGCATGAGTGTTGGACCTGGGACAGCCCTGCATGGGGCAGCTGGAAGGATTCAGCCCTGATTGAATAGTGACAGGGAAAAAAAGGGGTGAAAAAGCAGCCGGGGAAATGGAAACCAAGAAGCTATTCTTCACCTGCAAGAAACCCAAAGCATGACTGGGTTTTTCCTCATCTCAGAAAGTCATTTTGGGTGCAGATTCATAAGAAGTGAGAGCTTCTAACCTACTTCTTCTAACAGCAGTGTCTAACATTCAGATATTCCTGACACTCAGGAATTTGCCTCAGCTGCAACACTCAACCCCTAAATAGCATAAAATGGGGATGTAGCTCCACAGGGTACTTTCAGACCAGAAGTTTCTCCTACTTCTTGCATTTTCAGGGCATGTTTTGGCAGGAGGCAAAATGCTGTGCGCAAGCAGATGGAGGGCATGGGGACATTCAGCTCCAGAGGGGAAACCAAGGAGACTGCTGAGGCTGCCCTGAAGATCCACTGATCGATACCTACCTTAGGAATCATGTTGGGGCAGAAAAAGAAACTAGCCATGAAGAACAGGGCCCAGAGTGTTCATTCATCCAAGGAGCACCCTGCACATATCAGGAGAAAGGATGGAGCCCGTCCCTACTCACAGCTAGGAACTAGCTTTGCATAAGAGCATGGCTTGACACCTGGGCATTTCCCTCCACTTGAGCAGGTGTCTGCAAATCCCAGCCTTGGGCTCCCACTCCCACTATGAATTCCCAAACAGGAGGCCTGAGTTCATAGGATAGCAGGTCACCTAAACACAAGGCTCAAAGCTACACAGTGATGCAGCATTTGAGTCATGGCATTGAACCGCAAGATTTCTTACTTGATGCATCCGTCTGCAAAGGGAGACTAAGATATTCATACCTCCCCATAAGACTCCTGAGAGAACATGGGGCTTTGAGGCCAGGGGAAGCTGTCCAAAACATCCCCATATATAAGGCAGCACGTCTTGCTAAGGGAATGGGGTAGTTTTAGCTGCGAAATCAAAATTAGGAGGAAGGAAAGTCAATTCTCCCCCTTTGCCCTCTCCAAAATACAGCATTTTATTTTTTTTTCAGTGATGAATTCTCAAAGAAACTACTTGTTTAAGACAACAAGCTGAGGCATTTAATTACAGTGATGCCATTCATAACATGACAGTTAAGCATCTGTTGGCTTTTATAATATAATCTTTATTCTACACCAAGAAAAAAAAAATCTCTGGGCTAATCTGAGTGTAGGGCCCTGACCCCATTCCCCAGTAACAGCAAATCCCTCTCTCTAGTAACTCAGATTTGTACTCTCTGCACCACATACAGTTTGCATGATCATCCACAGCTTTGAGATGGGTAAGTCAAGCATCACAGAAGCCTTCATTACATATTGCTTGATTTTGTTCACATCTGGTGATTTAGGCCATATTATAGTAACTGCCTAGTCCAAAGTTTTTCAAACTTTCTGTATTACTGGACATTCAAGTGGGCTTCACTCAACCCCACACACTGTTTGCACTACCATGGGCTTTCCCATCTCCATTTTTCTCAGCCTGTCAATGGGAAATGGCTAAAAGTGATGTGGTTCTGCAGATTAGCTGGATCCCTTGCCATGGTCTTAGAGAGAAATCCAGGCACAGTTTAGGAACATTAAATGGGTGCCAAATCAAATCATATTGGCAACCACAGCTCTCAAATGTCACCACATTTCCATGGTTCTCTTCTGTCCATGTTGAATACTTCCAGAAAGAAGTTCTGAGAGAATGATCATTGCAAAAGTCGCCAAAGGTACTGCACTATGAGAGTGCACTGATAATGTATCATTAATGAAGAATCAAAACCTGCTGGATTAAACTGCTTCACTGTGCAGGTAGGACAAGCTGCAAACCAAGCAGAGAACTAGCAGAGCCCTCACCAGATAACCCACATAGCCCTGTCTACCAGCTAACAGGCTCTGCCTTAGTAACTGCCTGACAGATGTTCACAATCTCTCCCTCCTCCAGACAGGTAGCACCTATGTAACTCCTGACCCAGGCCACGGTGGCACAGCAGTTTCAGAAGCAGCAGTGGCACTCCAGGGTGGCACACATCCCTCCCCTTCTTATCTCACTTTACAGCAACTCCTCACTTTACAGCCAAGATATTCAGGTAGCAAGAGAGGATAAGTGACTTACCAAAAAAATGTGGTGTAGGGTTATTATTGGTGGAAACCATTTCTCTGAAGTCCTGTCCCAACACTATTTTAACCATGAAGCTGCAAGGAAAGCTAAACAGCCACTAACCTTCATCAGCTCCATCCCTACAGCCCCACCACTGTGACGTACCTGTAAAAAAAGAGCATTGTCATTTAAAAGATGGTTTTTCCTTGACCAACTAAAAATACCTACCTGTGAGATGCATCTTCATTTATTTTAAATGCTTTCTGGAGAGATGTGCTCAAGCTATAGTGTGATTGGAAAGATTTTAGAGGTGCAAACAAAAAAAAATCTGCTCCTCAAAATCAAGCAGCAAAAGACAACTGGGTTGGCCACTACTTCCTCAGACTGTGCACAGCTCACAAGGGCCAGAATTTCCCTCTCAGCAGCAGAACAGCTTAGTGAGCACACACTCTGGCAAATATGCACTGAGAAGAACAAGTCAAAATTCAGCTATTATGGACTTTTTAATGTGAAAAATAATACTTTATTACAGGCAATATCCTAGGAGACTTCCTCACACACATTCATCACTTGGAGCAGCTACAAGGAAGTTATGCACACTTTCCATCCTCACATTAATCGTAGGAGCACCTTGGAGTCCCCACAAGAAAAAGCCAGACTGCAGTAGGCACTTTGCATGCATACAATAAAGGAGACAGTCTGTTCTCTTGGAGTTTACAATGAAGCAGATAACAGAAATAAATAGATGAGCTTTGAAAGAGCAAGCACCTAGTGAAATTATAACACTTTGAGTAAGCTGTGAATGCATGGAAATTGCTTTCTAATTGACATATTTCTGAAACCCAGACTACACTGCTTGCCTTCAAGTGGACAGAGCAGTATCACAAAAACCTTCAGTACATTCAGCATAAGCTTGACAGCTACAATTAACCTATCTATTAACTGAACAGCTGAGGGAAGAAAAAGGGGCCAGAGCATCATGATCCTCAGTGTTATTGTGTTGATTAAAGTCTCTCTAAATTATGGCTGCATCACCTGTAACAGTTTTCTTGCTTACTGTTTCAAGTTCCTTTACTCTTTTTCAGTTCTAAGAGAAAAATTTTCTGATTACATCAGAATTCTAAAAAATAAATTTTCCTTCTTCAGTAGGCGTAGGAGACTCTTCAGCTGACACATATATCAAAACAAAGCAGGTTTTTCGGGAACAAAAATGCCATTTTTATGCCATTTGCTCCACTGAGATGAGGTGGAGATTTGTATTTGCCATCTGAGGTCAATGAGAGCTTTCTGATGGGGCTCACTCCACACAGCTTTATAAAAAAATCATGTATTCAGTCTTAGTTTTGAAAAATTTGTATTGCTGTGTCTTGCATTCACTTTATCATGCTGATTTCCAGGTCACATGCAAAGTTCTCCAGCTCATGAAGTGAAGTTATAAAGACTCCATTTGCACTTTCAATGGGAGAAGGTTTCTTAAGAAAGAAGGGAGAAAAGATGAGGGAGGAATTTACATTCCTCCATTTTATTTTGAACTACAGAAAACAAAGGAAGAGAATAAACTTGAAAGGACAAGGATCAATTTCAGAAGGAAAGGATATTTCTCAGAGAAGTAGTGGAAGTACTCAGAACAGCACAAGGGAGTGAGAAGGAAGCATGAAGCACAGAGGACTGGGGTGCATCTCCTTGGACAAATGAGCATCCCACAGTAGGCCTGCAAGGTGCCCCACAGTGCACCCTAGAGCATGTGCTGGGTGTTTCCCTGGGTACCAGCCGGGTTTCCCAAGATTCAGATTTAACAGCATGCCAGCGAGGAGATCAGAGCCTCTCACCACTGCAAGTTCCACAAGATGAATATAACACACTCGCGGACTGCTCATTAAGGTGGTGAATGCAACCAGCTTGGTTCACTGGGAGAAGTCCATAAAACACAGGAGAGGAAAGTTATGTTAGGAGCTTGTGGATTAGCATCCATGGCGTCATTTCTAGAAGTGCTACACACTTACCACCACTCCCAGAGTTCAAAGGGAAGTGACAGCTTTCAAAAAACCACAGTATAGGATTTTAATACACTTTTCCTGATTCAGAGCATGTGAGGATGTCTCATCATTACATGGATGGGGAAGAAATTGCAACTTTTTCAATGTTTTGGCAGAAGAACAAAACTTAGATTAAAAGATATAAATCAAGATTTTATTAGACAATCCTCAGTATGAAAACCCCCAAAACCGTATCATTTTAGAGAAATTGGTCATCAGGAAAGGGCATTGTTATATTTTTTTAAGCACATTAAAAATGGATAAAAATGAGCACACAGCCCTCCAGCAGCTTCCAGCCTGCCCACCCTCAGGGGTTCAGTTGGAAAATTGTGCTTGGAAAACATCTACAAAAATGTTGGCAACTGTATATCAGCTTTTCCCCAAAAGACCTAATGGGTTTTTATTATCCAAACAGATCAGATGGCTTGGAAAATCCACATCTGTACCAAGCTGCAGAATGGGAAATGAGATCAAAATGTGAAACTAAGAACTTCTGATACTTTCTTCGTGACATTAAAACCAGAGAGAAGTAGGTTTAGCTTTTTCATTCCCCCATCATTCCCTCACGTCCTGAAGCCCCAGCAGAAGGAGGCTGTCAGTGACAGAATAAGCTCTGCACAGGACCACTGAGCCCTTTCCCAGCTGAATACATGGGAAAGAAATGAAGAGCTTTGATTTCCATGGCCCAGCCCTTGTGATGGTCTCAGTACCAGCATTATATTCAAAGAGACAAATCAATCCTTGCAACCAAGAGGGAGAAGGAAAAATATAAACAAAGAACTTTCCACTGGTACTTTTTTAAACCAGAGACAATGCTTTTAATACAAGGCTTGTTTTCATGAATTTAGTTTCATTTTTTAAATATAACTTCAGGCCTATTAGCAGGAATGTTAAGACTAAACTCAGCACACAAGTTTCTCTGCTCATAGTCTTTCCACCTCTGGACAATATGAAAAAAAATTGCACACTTCCTTTTTTGCTCTGGCAGTGACTGCTGTTGTTATTATTTTCCTCCCTTTTTGCTGATGCTGCCAGTTGAGCATGGAAAGACACACGAATGGAGAAAACTGACAGGAGAAAAGGCTTTTGGAGTGAAAGTCACCTTATATCACTTAAAGTTGCTAGGATTAGCTCATTTGAACTCCTATGGATTTGGGAGGTGTGGTGTTTGAAGATAAATCCAGCTTTTCTTCAGTGATGTGGTTCATTCACTACAGTAAAGTTTCCACCAGAATGAATTTGAGTTTAGCTTTAGGCTTCCTAGTTCCTGTTGTTGTATGCTAGCACAGAGTGCTCTGTGCAAACTTGTGTGTTTCCTTAGCAGTCAAGAAGGCAGGTACTAACTCAAGCTGAATCCCTCAAAATATAACCAGAGAGACCATTTCCAGGATACAGAAAAAGTTAGACACATGCTGCCCAGAGCAATAAAAAATAATGTGAAGTGGGAGGAGTTTTTCTGTGCAAACAACTGACTACAGAGACAGAAAAGCCTCATTAAAGAAACATAAAACTTACAACTAATTTGATCCACATAATTATTCCGATCTGCAAAAGTCAAGACAATCCTGAGATAAGCTTTCTGTATAGTAATCTTCTGATGTGGAACTGTGATAAAGCACTTGGAGTGAATAATCACCTTATTCCCAGAGCCAGATAACAGGCCATACACAAATATTTATCTTCATCCAGTTATCAGCAGCAAAGCCAATACTGAATTCCTCATTCCCTTCTCCCATAGTCTGGGTCTTTTAGGGAATGGGCAATCTTGTAGCCCAGATATAGAAACAGCACAAATGTCACACTTGTGCCTCACCCCAATGCTGGGGGGGGGCTTGGGCAAAGAGGGAACATCTTGTAGGTGCAAAACTCACCTACTAAAACCCAGGCAGACACAACTGAACCACGTTATGGAGACAGTGGACAACATTTAATCAGGCTGGACTTGAACCTCTATCTGGGCCAAGCTACACAAGACCACTAAGCTTTATTCATCCCCTTAGTGATCTAAAGTTGTGTCAGCTTACAGACTATACTCCCATTCTTTACACAGACAATGACCTTGGTGTTCTCTTTTTGTGACTCTTTTTGTGTAGGTTCAGAGTATAAACAGTGCATAGGGCTAATGCTCAGACTGCATAGAGCTAATCTGAGAATTAGCTCCTGTCCCACTGGAGGCAATAAGGTATTTGCCATTTTGGTTCACGGGGACCAGGATTTCAGGCAAAGAGCTTATGAAACTAGGAAGTAAGTTGGAAGAAAGGAAAAAGGGCCATCTATATGGCCCAGGCACTACCTATCTACTGGCAATAAAGGAAAGCTGTAGCTCCTGTGTTGTAACCATAGCTGGAATTGCTAAGGTCTGTGGGTAGAAACTGTGCTGTCCAAACGTCACTGGAGTTTCTGGTAGGACTCAGAGCAGCTGTAGTTGGAGTGGTGACACTCCTTACACACATCTGCATGTGTTTCTAGCACCCAGCATGCTCAGATCCACTTTCCCCAAATCTCCAAGGTGAAAACCTACTACCAGTCAGAACTAGGCAAGAGTACTGCCATGGGCCCTCCTCAAACCTCTCACACACATCCATACTCATTTCTTCTTTCCATAGCACATGTCACTAGTAAGCCAACAGGGAATTACCTCCTAACCATCGTGTTGTTTCTTACCTTCAGCATCTGCTCCATCATCTTCTCTGGTTAACTTCTCTCCAGCAATTAATTCAGAAAAACCCACTGTGGCACCAGCTTCAATGTTTTAATTGTCCAAAATTCAGATGAGATTCAGAAGTACCTTCTCAGCTGGCACTGCTGTGCTCTCAGCATTTTCCCTGTCCATATGGTGTCAGATGAAGGAATCCAAGAGTCTCACCACTGCCTGTATTTCTTATCATCTCATTCACATTTTTTTTTTCTGTAGGCTGAATTTTTAATCATGGTTTTCTACCTCAAGTGCAGTCTCACATTCATGTGGTCACACAGTTTTCAAATGATGGTGAATCCATGCATGGCCAGCTTGGTGCCCAGCCAGTGGGACCCCGTAGCCATCCACAACCTGCTGAGTTAGCATTGCTGCATCCCAAAGAAGCCCTTCACTGAAATCAACTCTGATTTCAGCTGACACCTCTGGGCTTTCTCATAAGACAAATATTTCTCCATGCAAGATCTGCTGGGACCACAGAAGAAGATGAACTTGCTGCATTAGGCACCTGTTTTCCACTGCAACCACGTTGTTTTTAAATCACTTACAGTTTTTGCAGGAGCATTAGTTTTACCGTCAGCTTCAATGGGAATTTCTATGCCAGAGGAGCAGATGAGGCAGTCCACCATGCCTCCCCCCCCTTTTATTTTTAATTTTACAGTACACACAAATATTAACATATCATTCTGATAAAGCTTTGTTTACTGGCTCAGTGCCAGCCCCTATGCAGTGCCTCCTGCTTGGCAGCTTAATCTCCTGAAGTTCGAGGGATGCAGTCCAAGTCTCTTAGCAACATTAAATCTCATTCAATTAACTTTGTTGGGGGACAAAATTATTTTGTTACTGCTGTTTGCCAGTCTGCCATATACAATATGCCATCCAGCAGTCAAGCCATTCAGCCTTTAGATATGGCAAGGAGACACAGCATGATCCAGCACAGGAGCTCTGGCCAGACTGGGCATCCTGAGCTGCAATGCAACCCATTAGCCAAAAACTCCCTCAAGTCCTCCGAAAGGTCCACAGTGGCAACAGGTCCAATCCACTGTTTGTGTTTTAATGGCTTCTGTTGATGGCCTCTGTGGTCTGCACCTAGCAGAGACACCTGTTCCAAGGCATCATTGCTCTCCCTTTGGATTCATATGCCATCCCTGGCTTGAGAGACACTGGTGCAGCAACACCAAAGAGATGACCTACACAGCCTGGCCCTGGGTTGGAGCCAGTCAAATCCCCTGCCCACACTAAGTGTATGAATATACATCTCCATGTGGCACTGCTCTATGAATAAAAGGCCATTATTGCCTCCAAAGGATGCTCTTTTGTACCTGTTAGAAAGCAGGGAAGTATATGAGGATATCTTCCAGGTCCGCAGAGAAGAAAAGGAAACTACTACTGAACTCAACTAGAAAACATTGGGTGCTGTACTCTCTGGGAAGTGGTGGGTTAACATCAGAAGCCTCTCCTATGTGTCATTTTACACGGTATTTATGCTTTGTTGCAACACGTGAAGCTTTAATTACAAGTCTAAGACATTAAAGGGAAATTAGTTTAGTCCAAATTCCTTTTCTTTCCAGAACTACTCAAAAACAACCAAAGAAGCAGTAATTTGTTTCCACCACACAGCAGGTGGCATTATATCCTTCATTAAATCATAGAGATATGACTAATATTAATCTTCATTTGTATCACTATGCATCAAATTTGATATCCATCACACCAGCCTTAGCATACTAATTGTTTTTAAATGTATTTCATTAATATGTTAAGACACAAGTAAAAGCAATGAACAGAAACTGGGCAGGAATCAACCCCTCTCCCACCTCCCCTCCAGACTGTAGACCCAACACTTCTCTGAAAGGTCTGCACCACTATTACAGCCTAATGAAAACATATAGAAAATCTACATTTATTTTTCGTTCTGTTGTTGACTTCCAAAAACCACTGCAAATTAATTCAATGTGCTGGGGAAGAGGGTACCCTTATCTTCATATTTTTTAATTTTGAAAGGAGTCATTCTGAAACCAGATGATAATTTTCCCGCTCATAGGCAGCAAAATGCATACTTTTATCAGTTACCCTCTTAGTGTGTCCCCTCCCTGCCTTTTCCAATCTTCCCCCTGTATTGCCACCCACTTATTGTAAAAAAAAAGTGCAAGAAAATCAGTATTTTACAGAGAGCATATAAGTTGAGTTTAACCATCTCTGCTGAAAAATGTCACCATAAATTTGTCACTGGACTAGGGTGACATTTAAGGTGGCTACTGTGACAAAATATTTTGCAATCAGAAAGCTGCCTTTCTGGGATTTTCAAGATCAGGGAAAAAAAGCATTTGCCTTTAGCTGTAGCAAATACACGTAGCCTAACCTGTAATTTACCATGTTATCCAGCAGCTAGCTTTGCAAATCCAGCTTTCCAAAACTTAGAGAAGCTATTACTAGCGTGGCCTTGCAGCAAAACAAAATCCCAGAGCTACCCTGGCATGCAGGGAAAATCTATGTGCTGAGGATCTACGGGCACGTCTCTTACTAAGAGGATGATACGAACTCTTGGCTGAGCCCCGGTAGGATAAAGACTACAATTTGTTTCTGTGAGCACTGTGATACTGCTTTTATACTTCTGATGGTGGGATAGATGCACTTTTCTGTGAAAGCAGGAAAATTCCTACTGCCACTGCTGAGATCCAGGCAGGTCTTATAAATATTTACTGCAACACACAGTAAGCCCAGCTGAGCCTTTCTGTTGATGTCAGCAATGGGGTGAACGATGTGCAGCACAGCTAAGCCAGTGGGTTTAGACTCCAGGGATCTGGCTGTGCCATGAGTCCCTTGCATGGGGTTGACAAAAGTCACAAGAGCCCCCACGCTGGCATAGATTTTTATGATTGTTTGTCCACAGCCAAAGCTGCTGGAGACTTTGTCTCCAGTTTCCCCAAGCCCTGTGTTCCCACCAGTAAATTGGGATAACCTCAGGGGCTGATACTATGAGTGTGCTGTAAAGCTTATGAAGTTAATATTCTAAGTACCTTGAGACCCTAGTATAGACAGAGCTACAGAAGAATTGTTATTTTTGATCTTGCACAGCCAAAGACCAGCAAACTGATAACATTCACCTTCAGAAAAGAGGTTTTTATCTTCACACATTAAACTTGCCCAGGGTAAACCTGCTTCTGTCCTCCTGCTGGTAAAATATGTTGCCATAACTGTTTAGTGTAACATTTGACCTGTTTCTCTCGAATCTTCCTAGATTACGGTCAAGCCATTTGCACTTCAATAGTTCAGGGGCTGCATTGCATTTTCTGGGGCTGGAAAGTAGCTCAGCTGTAAAAACTTGCTGGAGGCTGTAAAGTGGCATAAAGAGGCTAAGCCAGGGAGTACGTTTAAAGACAGTTTTGGAGGGAGAAAATCATTATACTTGATTCCTTCCCCCTCTGACCCCTTCTTGGTTGTGAGCCTAAAAATTATGAAGGTCTTGAAGGTTATATCTCCAAAATGGCTTAGAGATAAAACTACAGCAATCATTCGCCATCTCTGTGACTCAACAGGTAAAGCAGAGAGTCATCAGTGCAAAATTAAGTGGTCTGGTCAGTATAATACACTGGTGCTATACTGATTCTGTATGTTCAAGAAGGGACAAGGGAGGAGTAGATGTGTGAGGACTGTAAGCCTTTTGCATCAGCTCTGCCATCAGGGACAAGGGAACCTATAGAAACTAAGGGCTGTGTGCTCTTCTGTCACCATACAGACCTTGGCACAGCAGACCCCCTGTGGTCCCCTAGATTGTACCATCCTGTAGAACTGGCCACAAAGTCTTAATACCTGAAAATCTAATACTAATGAAAGTCTAATACTTCTCTCCACAGTGTGCCACTTGGAAGTGCATAATTTTTCCCAGATTCCCCCCTCCCCTCCCCAAAACCCTTCTCAGCTTTTTTAATATAATAAATAAAAATACTATTTAATAGTCATCCATTGTTTAAGTCCTCATAAACAGCACCATGTCTATTCAGCAACAAATAAAATAGGCAAACTAGGATGCCTGTTAACTTTCCACATCTCCAGAGAGGTAGAAAATTGTACACCAGTCCCTCTAGAATTGCCAGATATCCCCATCAATTGTGTTTGCACCACCAGTCTAAAGATGCTATACTCTACTCTAAGGGACAGATAAAGACACATTCTGAAACGCATACTACAGTACAGATAAATATACAAGCTGTCTCAGTGAATTAGTTACATGTGCAAAAGCTTCCTGAAAGAGCAGGCTCAGTCTGACAGTTAAATTCTGATCCAAAATCAGCAGGAATCACAAAAAAAAAAAAAAAAAAGAAAGAAAAAATTCCCCCCTCCTTTGAACCAGGGACTCTGAACCAGGTCCTTGGTTAATTGGAAATGGATAACACTGGATATGACACCTGCTGGGCAGTCTTTGGTCACTAATCCACTCCAGTTGTCCACAAAGGCTTGCAATGTTGTCACCCTTCACGCCAGGCTCAGCAGGGAGGTGAGAGATGAATGCCTCAGAAAGTCAAACCACTCACCCCAGCCCTGCTATCTTGTGGATGGGGTCGGGGCAAAGCCTCAGGGGAGCATAGGTGAAGTATGCATTGCCATCGGCCATGCAGCACCTGCCTCCAAATTCTCCAGGACTTTCAATCTATGGATACACAGGAATAAAAAAAAAAAAAAAAAAAAAGAGAGAGGAAAAAAAGTCTTTAAAATTCCAATAATTTTTATTGAAATAGTGCCATAAACTGGTAGAAAAGACTTCTCAAAGAAAGTAACTTTCTCTAGGGAAAAAAATACATGATTTCTCAAGTGGATGCCCCCCGCTAGCCCTAGCACTGAAGTCCTGTAAAAAGCTCCAGAGAGGGTTTTAGCCGAGCTTTTAGGCCAGGCCAAATCCCATTGGCTTGTAGCATAGCTCACACTTTTGTTAGTTCAGAAGTCAGTTTTTATTCCTTCTGCCAAAGCAACCCTGCCTGCCCAGTCCCGCAGTGAGGTCATAACTCAGGGCTGATCACATCACAGCACGTTGCCATGGCGATGCTTGAACTGTCACAAAGGATGTGCGCTGTGATTTCACAGCAGATGGGCTGTGAGGGAGGAAGCCCTCATTTAAATTTTAAAAATTGCTTTAGTAATTAGCAAGAGCAATAGAAAAAAAAAAAAAAGAAAAAAACATTGAAAAGAAAAGAAAAATCCCCAAACTACCATTCTCAGCAAAGGTTACAGGATTCATGTGGGATCTGCAGGCCATCCACAGGGAAGGCCAAGCTGCTGCTCCAAGTTCACTGAATTCATCAGCTCTTTGGGTCGCTGATAGGTGCAAAAATGTTTGGAGCCTGCCTGGCTACAGGAGGCCCAGGGCAGCGGTGGGTGAGCAAAGCCCCCCTTTGCACATCCGTGCATTTCAAAGCACTCCGTCACTGGGCCAGCCGCCCTTCACACGGACCTGATGGCGGTGGCAGAGGGAAGGCGGAGACTGCCGCAAACTTTATTAAAACACAAAGTGTCTGACAGGAGGGGAGGTATAGTGGCCTGACTTCACAAGTTTTCATCAAGGCTTTGGCTCAGTTCTATGGCCCTCCTTAATACAGCACGAGGAGCACAGAGTCACACAGATGTGCTTGCATCCTTTCAGGGACAAGGTGGGGTGTTATCCCTCAAAGGTAGGAGTGAAACACCTTGGCCCCCTAATTCTCACAGCCCAGCAGTGCTGACCTCACAATAGCCTACACTGTCCTTGTCCTCCATCCTCAGCATCTCTCTGGCAGAGTGATAACCCATTCCCACCTATTGTCCTGGTACTTGGGAACTAAGACAAGCAGAAAACAATGGAGGTAGAGCAAAGCTTTCCAGACAGCCGTGGTGCAGCCCTGCTCCCTCCTTAGCCTTCTCCATCCCCGGCAGAGGTGACCTTGAGGAAGCAAAGCCTCGGGTCCCCATCCCCACGACCTCCAACATTTCATTGCAGAGACACCAGCATCCCCTGGCTCACCACAGCAGCTCTCTTCCACATCGCAGCAGCTCAGCAACCTCAAGGCAGAATTAAATGTCTCTCCCTTCTGCCTGCAGCAGGCAATGCACGTGGTGTTTCAGGGACCTTGGGCTGAGTCCTCATATTTAATGGGGAGAGCAGACTTCAATGCAGCTTGTTCCTTGTTCGTTCAGTGACTAACTGTTGATCTCTCCAAGAATAAGCCAGATGGTTCCTGTGATAAGTGATCAGCTCTCCTGGAGTTTTTGAAACAGAAAAAGACAGATGCCTGTGTGCCTCTTGCCAGGACCCATCTTAAGCTCAGGCGATGAGTGCAAATGCTTAGGGAGGTTGTGTTCAGGGGATTCTCTCCATCCAGGCTTAGCAACTAATCTTCCCCATCAGCCCTGCGTCCTGGAGGGGAGGCATCTTGCCTTCTGACAGCTTCCCCTGGCTTAAGGGCACTACAAATGATAAGAACAGCCCTTATAATTGGATCAGACTTTGATATTGTTTTCCTTCTCTGTGCATTTATATTAACATCTCATTTTGCAGACAGCACATCAGATCGCTGCTTACTACTTCAGCTTGTATTTGCACACCCCAGCAACTGAGAACACTGATAGGAGAGACAAAGCATTTTAGCAAAGGAGAACCCTTTTTTTGGGAAGTGTTTTGATGGGGTGAAAAAAAACCAACAGGTTGTGGAATGAGTGGCAAACACACAAGGCTAAAGAGCTTTGTTTCTCAGCCACTGATGTGAACGGCACCAGTCAAGCACCACTTCCTGCTCTCAGCACAGTGATCAAGGTCTCCACAAGAAAGGGAGAAAGGCAGCAATGTTTGTCTTCTGACTTCTTTTTAATTTGTTTTTACCTTAATTTCTACCCCTTATTGTATAGAAAGTCTGATTCTACTACTGGGCTGGCATTGAAAACACCAAGTGAGAGCCAGTGAATCACTATACCTATGTAGGTTTAGAAGAACCAGGAGGAGAAGAGGAGTTAGAAGCAAGGTGTAAAATTAGCAGTGGAAGCTGAGCTTGGTTCTTCCCAAAACCAGCTCTAAGGCAGTAGCTTGGCCCACTAGGCTAGGTCTGGTTCACCTGCCCTGGGAGAAGCAAACACATCCATCCCAAAGGTCACAGCCTCCCCATTTGCTGCTGTGTCTTGTAGGCAAAACTCCACCTGATCTCACAGGATTAGGCCAGCATAAAAATGAGCAACATGTAGGAACGCACTCAACAGAAAACAGTACTTTTATTTACATGCCTCTGTTGTGGTTCTTAAAGGATGTACATTCCCTTTGAGGATATTTATGCAGTCTCTTCAGAGAGAAATTCGGAGCTGCACCTCCAAGACAGGGAATTAGATCTGTAATGCTGACTCAGCCTGCAATTTCATAGGATTGAACAGTCAGAAACAAACCATTAAGCTGAAAAAGACTGAAATGTATGTGGCAATACATATGTCAGGCACTCATCTCCTCATCGTAAAAAAACCCAAACATATATACATATCAGTACACAGTTCATTACCTCTGATCAAAGTATTATTTCAATACAAGTTTGAAACTTCATCTGAGGGCTTTATGAGCAGCTGTCACTTTAAATCCAGAGACAGTGCACAAAGAGAACAGAGAGGGCACTAGATTTAGAGCAAGTAAGTGCTCTGCCCTCACTTTCCTGGGAAATTGTTCATATATATTCACTGTATTTTGTAATCAGCATGGCTTCCATTGTGTTATTAATTTAAAAGAGAGCCCTTATGCAAAAGAAATTTAAAATTGCAAATTTCCTTTTGCATATTCTGTAAAAGCAATTTCCATTTTGTTATGTTACCCTGCATCGTGGTAATGTTAGGCTTTTATAAATGAATTACATATCGAGACTTCAGAGTTTTCAGATTGCACTCACCACTGATACTTTTTTTTGCATGATTTCCCCAGGAATCAAGGCTTTTGTAATTATAATCTCTAATCTTAAACACAGTTCTCCCCTCACTCACTAAACTTTTTATCGTTTCACTTAACTTCAATTAAATTTGAAGGAATCGAAGCTAACAGACTAACTACAAGTTTCCTAAAAGACAGCATCTGGGTGGAGACACCACACAGCCTGCTTGTCTCACTGCTCAAGATTCAGGGGAGGTATTCAATGACCAAACTGAAAAACACTCACAAAAGCAATTTCTGTGCACTATATTTTGCACTTCGATGTGAGAAAATGCCAAGTCACACAAAAGAGACTTAGATTATACAGTGTGAGCAGCCTTTCTAGCAATAATATTGAATACACAGGTGCTCAGAAAGTTGTCCTTAGTTTGTTCACATAGGATAGTAATAACAACTGCTCCAATTTTAAACTCATATCCTCCTCATTTTAAACACAATGAATTATGCCTCATTTTTAATGATCTTCCAGCTCCTAATTTGTGTGACATCATCCACAGTCTTGCGGAAGGCGGCTGAGTCTCACTGCTGACCTTACTTGGTGCACGGATCTCTTTAGTCTCAGGTTAGAACTGTCTTTGTTACAACCCGGGTTTTTAAGGTCTGAAACCCCACACCTGGCTTCCATTGTCAGCCCTTTTTTGCACTTGAAAGGCAGCATTAGCCACCATATCACCTAATCAGTCAAAGACCCTTCTGCATTTGGAAATGCAAAAAAAGTTTAACAGGCCTTAAAGTAAGTGTCAGTTAGGACAAGAGCAAGTAGATGATTTTTCACCTGCTTTTCCACTGATCTGCCCTTCCAAGGATATTTTACACTCAAAAGTATAGTAATCTTATTAACACTTAGCCTTTCTTTCTTCCAAATAGTAGAAAAGGAATTTAAGACAGTATGCTGTGGAAAAATACCTTTGAGCCCTAAAATAACTCTTCCCTCCCCACCTCCCTGAGCATTCAAAATTCAGAAACACTTACAGCGATGGGCAGCTACTGAAGAGTTAAACAACATGTAATCCCTAGTATTTATAAGGAAAAGGAATAATAAAACAAACAAACAAAAAACCCCCACACAAACACAACAAAAGCCCTCAGAAACAACAACAACAAAAAACAATCCTTGGGAGGAAAACCGGAATTTGATGAGCATCAGCAAGCTCTCATGGGCATCTTCCATGCCTGGAACAAGGGCAGAGGGGATGCCCACGCCCGTGTTTGTCCGTGCCTAACAGCTTCGATCTGAAAAGAACTGGAAAAGTTAGCAGAAATCTTGGGGCTGGTGGCAGAGAGGAAGGAATCCATCCTGTTATCAAAGACTTACAGAGAGAGACTGTACTCTGTCAGGCAGTCAAAAACACGCCTACTCAGATAAGGGTATCCCTGCAAAGAAGTCTTTTGACACTGCCTTGACATATTTAAGTTCTTCCGCGATTATTCAGTTACAATAACTTAGAGCTCCTCTTCTGATACTCAAACATGAGACAGTCCCCCCCAGTCCTACACGGGGCAGGGAAATAAAATGTTGCCCAGCGAAGTTGCTCAGCTGGGTTGAGCGCTGCAGCCTGGCCACCCCGATGGTGACACGGGGTAGGGAGAGAGCCGAAGCAAGCAGAGATTTAAAGCCTGTGGAGCTTTAAGTACACAATTAAAAGATTAATCTAATGCGATCTAGTCAAAGATACCGCATCGTAGATAGCACACCCCTGAAGTTACAGTGAGATTATGCTACTCTTAAGTCCTATTAGCCTGGACTTGTTTGAAGATCTGCTATCTAGTAGCAAGATACAATCGGTAAATGATTTCTTTTAATTAATTCATTGAAGTAAACAAAAAATAGCCTCGGTTCTATCTGTCTGCATCTCTTTGGGAGAAAGGCAAAGAGTTCAACGACAGTTTTAAATTGGGAAGAGGATTCCTGCGATGCAGCAGAGGAGCGGAGATTCCGGGAGCATCCCTCGGAAATACACACCACCTTCTGCAAAGCAACAAACAACCACCTCTTGAAGCCCACCCCAAAGAGGGTGACTTGGAAAACCTCTATCACAAGCCGAGGATGAAGAAGTGCCTCCCACCTCCCCAGGTAATCTGCCCCGTTTCGGAGGGGCAGCCTCATGGCAACAGCCTCATCCAGCCCCTCGTGATTCCATCGCTGTCCCTATAGCAGGGGTTCAGCCCCCGCCTTCTATACAGCAAGGATGCGATGCTGAGATAGTGGTCCCGTTCCTACGTCCTAGAACGAGGGTCCAGCCGCTGCCATCTCCACACAGGGAGGTCCAGCCCACGCGATACCGGACCGAGGGTCCTCACTCCCAGACCCTTTACCAAGGGTCCACAGTCCCCCGGCACCACCACCGCTCGCATCTCCCGGGGCCGGGGCGGGGAGGGGGCAGCGCCCCCGCTGCGAGCCCCGGCTCCACCCGGAGGATCGGGAGGGTCCGCGTGGTTCCGCCCGTGGAGCGGGATGGGGAGTGCGGCGGGGACCGGCGGAGCGGCCGGAGATGCCACCGGGAATGGGCCGACGGTGTCACCACGGGGGCAGCGGAGCCCCCTCGGGCAGCGCTCGGGGCACGGGGCCGGGGGGTCCCGAGGGGAACTGGTGGGGCTGAGCCGGGGGAGGCGCGGCCAGGGCCGGGCGGGCGATGGGGGGGGACGCGGCCCCGGCGCGCAACTTTCGGCCGCGCCGAGGGACCCCGGCGGCCGCGCCGGCGGTGGTATCGTATGCAAATACGCAGGCTGACGTCAGAGATCATGTGGGGTTTGGCGTAGATCCCCGCCGATCGAGGGCTCTTTTTTTTTTTTTTTCCTTTTTTTCCCTTTTTTTTTTTTCCTCCCCCCTTTTCTTTTTTTCTTTTTTTTTTTTTTTTTCCCTCGGCAGGGCCGGGCCGGTGCGTGCGCTCGTGTTGCCCGCGGGCCGGCGCGGCGGGGGCGGGGGGCGCGGGGTCCCGCGGCCGCGGGCGGCGCACGGAGCGGAGCGGCGGGAGCGGAGCCCCGGTGTCCGCTCCGCCCGGGACAGTCGGTGCCGCCGCCGCTGGGCGCAGGTAGGAAACTTCCCAGGCGGGGTCCCCCCCCTCCCCCGGTGCGCGGCGCTCCCCGCCGCCCCCTCCCTGCGCTCGCCCCGGCCGCTCGCACCCCACTTTTCCTCCCGCAGGACACCGTCCCGTTCCCGGGCCGTCGGCGGGGGCCGGGCGGGGGGGGGCGGGGGAGCACGGGGTGGGGGGCG
>JAWMRA010000078.1:138870661-138962618 GCA_035584735.1 Pseudotriccus pelzelni
GACAATCCTACCTCAAAACTCTGACCCACCCACCTTCCCCAGCCCCTTAGGCAGCTCCTCTCCCAGCCACCCCCTCCCAGCTCCCATGTGGGATTACAGACAGGAGGAGGACAGGTTAGCTGCAAACATTTATTACATTGGGAGCATCCACTGAGCAGACAACACATCTCACACGAGGGGAAAACGTTTCGGACACGAAGCTGCTGAACCTGCGCGGACACCGGGCCACTCCAAACCCCCTGGGAGCTCTTTGTGGGGAGCAGCCCCCATGTGTGGCTGTGGCTGTGCTGGGAAATCCCAAACATCCCCTCTGCCCATCGGCACTGGGAACGGGCTGTGGGATTGGGCCGCTCACAGGGGGAAAATCTGCGCTCCCACCCCCTTCCCCCAGAGCAGGGCAGAGCCTGGAAACCCCCCTCCTTCGTGCCCCAGCACCACTTCCAGCCCCTGCCCCTGCCCCTGCCTGTGGCACTGCTGTCCCCACGGGGCTGGGGCGGGCTCGGGGGGCACCGGGGGCTGCGCAGGGCAGAGCTGAGGAGGATTAAGGCCAAGCAAGGCTGAGTCCAGTGGGCAGCACTGCACCAAGAGCGTGTCCTTCCCCAGCTGTCCTCGCCACCCTGACACCGTGAGGAGCCCGTGCCAGGGATCAGGGAGCTGGGGGTGTCACTGGCTGCCACCACCTGGGCTCTCTCCCTCCGTCAGGGTCTTGAAGTCCATGGAAAGGGCCAGCTCCTCAGCCAGCGGCGGGCGCTTCCACTCCTCCCGTGTCACCACGTAGCCCACCACCAGCCCGAAGGCCACCAACATCACCCCCAGGGTGTTGGCCAGGACACCCTCGGGCACAAAGTGGCTGTAAGAATCGCTGCAGGGATGGAGGGGGATGCTCAAGCCTCGGGGTTTGGGTGGTCTGTCCCTCCCTCAGCTGGGACCCCCTCCTCATCCTCATCCTTCACACTCCCGGTGACAGCACAGTCCTACAGTGGGGCTGTTGGCAGCTCAGCACCTTCCCTGCCAGATGTGCTGCCCCAGCCAGAGGGAGGTGACTCCTGGGGTGCCCCACAGCCCTGTCCCCACAGTCCTGGGGCTGGGAGTGACCCCAGCCTGCCACTGGGGACATCACTGTGTCCTCCAGCTGTGCAGGCAGAGGCTCTGGGGACATGAGTGTCCCAGGAAGGTTCTGCAACCACCCAGCTGCAGGGAGGTGACACTGGTAATGTATTCCCAGCCCCAAAGAAAGCTGTCACAGGATCCAGCCCTTGTTAAACATCATCTGGGAAGTGACTCAGCAGCAGAACTAAAGGCCTCCAGGGGAGATTTAAGAGCCACAGCCTGAGCAGGGGCCAGACTCTGCCCCAGGGGGCTGGAGCAGCCAATTGCCGGGGGTCAGGACGGTCTGGGGGGCCACCCTCCCCCCCCAGCTTGGTCACCCACCTGATTTTGAAGAGGAGCATCTCAGTGATGCCCAGCAAGCAGGAGGCGATGGAGAGGACGAAGAGGGCGACGCCAAAGAAGATGTGCTGGGGCTTGTACCGGCCTCGCAGGGAGAAGGAGGCGCCGGGGAACAGGAAGAAACCGCAGCCCAAGAGCCACTGTGGGGACACGGGGGTGTCACAGGTGCTGCAGGGTCCCTTTATCCCCCGGGGGGCGGAGGGGGGGGTCCCCAGCCCTCACCTGCAGGAGGTAGAGCACGAAGGCGGCCATCCCACACCAGGAGTGCAGGCTGTACATGTCGGGGATGCCCTTGGCCCGGTGCGACTCGAAGACGGCGATGATGCCTGCGGAGAGGAGGAGCCCGTCAGCACGGCAGGGTCGGTCACATCCCGCCCCACGCAGCCTCCCCAGCCCCGCGCTCACCCACGAGGGCGATGACCAGGGCCAGGCCGTGCAGCAGGGCGTGCAGGGCCTTGGTGGAGCGCTTGGCTTCGTGCCTGAACACCCGGTACACCAGCAGAGCTGCGGGGAGACCACGCGTGAGCATCCCCGGCCGTCCCCCCACCGCCGTGCCACACACGCGGGTGGGGAGGGCGTCGTGGAGCATCCTCCCTGTGTCATTTACCACCGCTTTTCCCCCCGTTCTCTCCCTGCCCGGCCGCAGCTCCGGGGCGTTTTTGGAGGCTGCAGGCGGGACAGGGCGGCTCACCGTCACCTTGGAGGAACACCATGCCCAGCACCATGCACAGGGGGTGGGCGTTGAACTGCAGGGGGCTGTGCCAGGCCACGCCGCCCCGGTATCGGCCCAGCCAGGCGCCCGTGGTGGCCAGGAGGGTCAGGCCGAGCAGCTGCGACACGGCCACGAACGCCGAGAGCCCGGCGGGGCTGGCGGGCGGCGGCGCCCCGTCCATGGAGCCTGCGGGGACACAGAGCAGCGGGCAGAGGAGCCGGCCCCGGCCGGCCCGGCCTGGGGCAGGGTCCTGCTGTGGGCACTGTCCGGCACCTCCGCCCCGCCCTCACCTGCCGTGAGAGCCGGAGCTTCCTGGTGTGGCTGCGTCACCCGCACCTGGAAGTGGCTCCCGGCAGCCACGGCACACCTGTGCTCCTGCCCCTGTTCCTGCTCCTGTCCTTCCTCCCAACCCTCCTGTCCCTCCCACCCTGCTCCTGCTCCCCTGTCCAACCCTGCTGCCCCTGTCACCCTGCTCCTGTCCTTCTTCCCAACCCTCCTGCACCTGCGTGCTCCTGCCTATGCCTGCCTGCCCCATTTCTCCTGCCCCAGCCTTCCAACCACATCAGATCCGCCCCCAGCCCCAGCCCTCCATCCTCGTCCCTCCATGCTCTGTCGCTCCGTTCTTGTTCCTCCATCCCCTTCTCTCCATCCCCATCCCTCCCCGTCCCTCCTTCTCCATCCCTCCCACTCCGTGTCCCACCCTCGCCCCCTCCTCAGCTCTCCCACACCCCCAGCCCCACAACAACCCCCACACCCGGATACGGGAAGGCAGTAGAGGGATCAGCAAGGCTGCTGGGACCCCCCTCTGTGACAAAAGCAATGGCCCTTGGGGACAGGGGTCTGAGTGAGACACCGTGCTGGGAGGGGAGGGACAGACACGTGCAACCACAGCCACACCAGACACCCATCCCACGGCCCCCACAACCCACCTGCACCTGCGTCCAGCTTTGTGCTGGGGTATCCCGCGATGGATCAGAGCCACCTCCACCCCCTGCCACAGCCGCCTCTCCTGGTCCTCGTCACCCAGAGCCGGCAGGTCGCAGCCCCAGGGTCCCCCCCTATGCCCCAGCCCTGCTGCCTCTGGGGAGGAGCACCGGGCAGACGGACCCACGGTGCTGCCAGGACTGGGGGGAGAGCGGAGGTTGGGGGGTGGGATGCATTAAGACCACGCACACACTTTATTCCCAGCCACCTTTATTGGATCAGCCAGATAAGTGGGTTAAGGGAATTGGTTTATCCCATTAAGTTGCACTGCAAAGGCTGCCTGCCCGTGTCCAGCCTCACCGCCCGGGGCCATGGGCTGCTCTGTGGGACGAGCAGGGGGACCAGGCTGGGGAGATGGGGGGACATCTGGCACAGGAACAGGCTCCTTTCACAGCACAACAGCCGCCCCCAAACCCTCACCACGCCGTGGGGCTGCTGGTACCCGCGGGGGTCCCAAATGGCTGCCTAAGCACCCTTTCCTGCCCACACGTCCTCCCGCTGCCAGATGCAAACATCTGGCCCTGCTGGCACTCACACAGGGGGCACAGGGGGGTCAACCCCGTCCCCAACAGCACTGAGGATGGAGGGGCAGGGAATGACCCCCCCCCGACCACGGGGACTGGCAGTGGGACACGGGGAGTGTCTGTTGGGGACGGGATCTTCTGAGTTGCCACAACTGAGCGCCAGGAAATCTGGAAGTGACCAGACTCGTTCCCCGGGAGTTCCTCATCCCAGGATGGGGACCTGCCTGTCCCCTCCCAGCCACAGCTGCATCCCCAAACACAAGCCCCGTCCCCTTCTCCCAAATGCTCCTCTTTTTTTTGGGGGGGGTGAGGGAGTTTCTCTGCTTAAACCGCCCCCCCCGGTGGCCTGGGGAGGGGGATGCCGTGAGCACATCCCATAGCCCGGCAGCCCCTCACAGTGATCTCTGGCTGGGACCCTCCAAAACCCCTGGGGGGGGGAGTGTCAGGGGGTGTCTCTTCTCTCGAAGGGGGCTGTGGGCTCATCCAGGAGAGAGGGTTCACTCCAGTTCTTACCCGGGGGGGCTGAGTGGTGTATTGGGAAGGGGGGGGTTGGAGACAGACACCCACGCAGCCCCCCCACGCCCCCAGCCCTACCTGTGGGTGCCGGGTGGTGCCGCCTGCGCCAGGCCCAGCAGTGACAGTGTCTGAGCAGGGACAGGGCGTTGTTGGCAAGGCAACGGAGTGATGGCAGAGCGAGGGGGGGCTGCACCCCCAGCATCGCTGCGGAGGGAGGGTGTCACTGCAGGAGGGGCGGGGAGGGGCTCCGCAAAACTGAGAGGGGGGATCACCACGAAAGGAGGATCTGTGTTTTCCAGGGACAGTCCCCAAGAAACTGAGCCACTGGCAGTGTGTGTGACCCCCCTTCATCTCTGCCCCTGCGCCCTGTGACACTCCACCTCCAGATCACGACCCCCCAGACCCCACTGGATCAGCCGCGGGGACTGTCCCCTGCGCGGGGGCTTTGCCACCATTTAATTTGTGTTTGGGCCTTGCGTGGGTCTGGCTCGTCCCTGCACCCCCAGCAGCACAAGGGGGACGTACTGGGAAACATCCCCTTCTTGGATGAGCCCGTGGCTCGGGGGATGGCAGAGGGGTGACGTGTCCCCAGGGACCCCCAACCCCGAACTGCCCCACAGGAGACCCCCCAGCACGGCCGGGCACATCCTGCGCTGCCCATGGGATATCCCTGCGGGAGAAAAGCCTGGAGAAAGGATATAACGGGAAACGGGGCGAGATGGGGGGAGATGGGGAGGGTCTCCATCCCGGCTCCTGCTGACCCGGCTGCGGGTAGGGATCCCCGGGGGATGCAGCGTTGAGCACCGGGGACAGCATCACCCCCGGACCGCGTCCGCCGTGTCTGTGTCCGTCTGGTGTCCGTGTCCCTGTGTCTGTCCGTGTGTCCCTGTGTCCCTGTGTCTGTCCCTGTGTGTGACACCACTAGATGTCAGCAGGAGCCCGCGGCGTGCAGAGCCCTGGGGAGGGAGGGACCGCCCCGCCCGGAGAACTTGGAGCATCCTCGGCCCTGGATCACCCGTGGGAGTCAGAGGGACCAGGCACGGACCGGGTGGGATCGGCAGCGTCCTTGAGGCTGGATCCCCAAAGGGACTGGAGCACCCTCTGACGCAGACCACTCATGGGAGTCAGAGCATCCCGGGACCTGGAATGGCTGGTGGGATCTGATGATCCCCTGATGCAGGAGATCAGGTGTAACCGCCTCTGTTGGGGTGCAGGGCTGCTCCCCCAGCCCTTCCCTTGGGCTGCTCCCACCCACCCAGACCCCCTGAGCAAAGACACCCCAAAGGCCCTGCTAAGGTTCCCACCAACATCCCCATCACATTCTCCTCCCCACCTCCACCTCCACCAGGAACCTGTTCCACGGGGCACAAACCTCAGGAGCTGCAAGCTCACCACCACGGCGTGATTCAGCAGGGCTGAAATCTCGGTGCATCCCCGGAGCCTGACGGAGACCTGACACATCAGCAGCAAAGTCCAGGCCCCACTGCAGCCCAGGGCAGAGTCCTGGAGCCACCACCCGGGAGCTTTGCCCGCAGGAAGGATCCCGTGGCAGCAGGAGGTGGGGTGTGGTACGTGGGATACGGCCCTGTCAGAGGATCCACTGTCAAATTCCAGCCTCTCCTCAGGCTTTATCACTGGTTGGGAAATGAATTACCAGAGTTAATCTGCTAAAGCCATAAAAGCCACCATAAACTGCAAACCTGGAGCCCTCAGGCTGTGCCCGTGGTTAGGGCAGGCTGGCTGTGCCTGGGATGGGATGGCCACGGCTGGGCAGAGCAGGGGCAGGATTTCCTCCACCACGGCCCAGCTGAGAGCCTTGGAAAAGCCTCAAAGGGGATGAGATTTGGGGATTCATCCTTTAGGATACTTAGCAAGACAAAAAGCTTCCCCCTGCTGAGAGCAGCACTGTGTAACCCAATACCAAACAGCTTTAGAAATGTTTATAACTGTGTCCAGCTGAACTATCCCAACTTCCAGCAGCCAGAGAGACAGAGCAGCCCTCAGTCCTCCAGGATCACATGGACATGGATCTTGTCCCATCCACACCACAGGGACAATGGCTGTGTTTGCTGAGGGGCCTCGGTGACAGCCAATCCAAGCACAAACGAGCCCCTTCACTGCTGAGTTCCTTACCAGGGAGCAGCAGCCATTTGTAACCAGCTCTTTAATTAAAGGCATTGCCAGGGGCATAAAGGCTTTATTAAATCTGCCTGAGTTTTCCCCGAGCTGGTGGTAATGAAATCCTGCTGGGATGGGAACGTGCCAGTCGGGGAGCAGAGCCAGTGCTGGCTGCCCTAGTGTGGATCTTCAGGGCCAGGGGGTGCTTGGGACAGCTCGGGGATGCTCAGGAATGCTCAGGGCTCTTTGATGCTGCTCAGGGATGTCAAGGGATGCTTGGAGCTGCTCAGGGATGCTTGGGGCTGCTTGAGACTGCTCAGGGATGTTCAGGGATGCTCAGGGATGCTTGGGGCTTCTCTGGGCTGTTCGGGGATGCTTGGGGCTTCTCTGGGATGCTCAGGGGTGCTCAGGGATGCTGGGGGCTGGCACAGCTTCCTTCAGATCAGTGAGCTGAAGTGGCTCAGCGGGTGCTGTTCCAGCTCCCCAATTATCAGCCTGGCACCTGCTCCAGGTTTGTCATGAAACACCCAGGGATTGGTAGGAGCACCATCAACTGATAATTCACAGTAAAACCAGCAGTTCCTGTTCTTCCCCAACTGCTCATCCCCTACCCTGGTGCAGGTGTCTTCCCCTCCCTCCTCCACAGATTATCAAATTACCATTTTGCTGATCTAATTTTTTTTGGTTGGTTGGTTGGTTTTGATTTGTTGGTGTGTTTTTGGTGGGTTTTTTGTGGGATTTTTTTGGTCTCCTTCCTAAATCAAATTTTTATTGCTAAGAAATGCTAATTTGCAAGATGCCTCTCTGGAGGATTGCGACTCAAGAGCCCAGCTGCCCCGGAGGAGCCGAGCTGGTGCCTGAAACAACCTCAGCTGCTGCTGTTCCATGAGAAACCCTAAACCTGGGGCAAAATAGACAGTTTTCACTAAATATAATAGAGGAAAAAACCAAGGCAGTCGTGTTGGAAGGCCCCGTGGCTGCCAAGAGGGTGACTGAGGGGTGGCTCAGGACTAAGCACTGCGTCACATGATGGGGGGGAGTCAATCCCCAATTCCCTGGGGCGCTGGGAAGGCTGAAAAATAGGTGATTCCCAGCTGGGACGAAGAACTTGGCTCCTTCCCAGGCTGCGAATCAGCTGGAAAAACCTCTGGTTCTGTTCCTGGCAGCAATTAAAGCCACCCTGTCCTCCTCCTTGCCGGGAGCAGAACTTCGCTGAGCGGGGCGGGCGATACGATCGCGGCGCAGCCCGTGCGAACACTTAATCTCTTTCAGAGGAGGCTGAAGGCGCGTTTATGGTGGTTTTTTAATAGCAGGCTGGATAAACAGCGACGATAACCCGCGCTGGGCTCCCGGGGGATGATTAATGCTCCCGGAACAGTCACGCTCGCTCGCCTCGGGGCTGGGATCTTCTTCGGTTATTAAAGAAAAGGGGGAAAGAAAACCAACAAAAAAACAACTGGGGGAATAATGGACTTTGCCATGTTTTGTTGGGCTGATGGTTGCAGAGGGAACTCTTTGCTCACCCTGCATCAGTGCCTGGCTCTGGCTGGCTGGCGAGGATGGAAGAGTGAAGGATGAGGGCTGAAGAATGAAGGAGGAGGGATGAAGGACGAGAAATGAAGGAGGAGCGAGGAGGGATGAAGGAGGACAGATGAAGGATGAAGGACGAAGAACTAGGGATGGTTTCTGGCCAGGCTTTTACTCCTCGTCCTGTGACACTCCTGGCCCCATGCCCGGCACTCTGCACATCTCCTGCACTGTGGCTGGCGGCTCCTCAGGGGCTGGGTTATCGGGGTCTCGCCTTTATTTGGGACCCTCCCAAAACACAAGCATCATGTAGGGGCCCTGCGCCCACCACCGCCCCCGGCATGCTGTGTATCCAGGACCTCGTAGTGTCATTGCACATCCTCGGGGGCCCCCCCTTGCAGTGGGCACGTGCCTGGGCTGCTGGCACTGGTCCCAGCCTGGGGATTAAGGCTGAAGAGATCTGATGGCGGAAACCACGTCTCCATCCCCTTCCCATCCACCTCTGGCCCCACGGAGCTGCCCAGCTGGGCAAGAACACATGGTCCCCCTGGGCCTGCCCCGTGCTGCCAGCCCGGCTCACGTGTGTCCCCACACCTGCACCAGGACCGGCTTTCCCGGGACAATAAACCCTTGTCCTAGGGCAGGACTGCGCTGGAAAAAGGTTGGGGTTTTTTTTTTTTTTTTGGGGTGGGGTAGAAACTGTGACGATAAGGAGCCTTCTGCTGAAAAGCTTTTCTTCATCACACTGAGTGTGCACTTCTGGTGATAAAGCAGAACTCACTGCTCCGGGGCCGGGGTGAGCTCCCACTGTCCCCCATCCCCACCCAAAGGGGACACACCAGGCTTTAAACACATCCCTCATCCAGGGAAAAACTGGAAACAGCCCCACAGCATTGCAAAACTGCTCTGCTGAGACCTTTTGCAGTCAGACAGCAGGAGTGAGGACTCCTGGGCCCCTCCTGTTGTCGCAGTCCCCAAACCCAGGTGACGTCGAGGGGCTGCACCAGCCTCAATAGTCACTGTCACAGTTCAAAATTATTTTAGCAAGCACAGGCCTGAAATAAATGGCAAAAATCCCAGCTGCTTGGGGTGTTTCTTTTATTTTTTGGGGGGAGAGATCAGAATAAAAGCTGTTTGTTTAGATGAAAAATTTGGACTGGAGAGGTGGTTTTTCCCATCTCCCTCGTGGCAGCGTCACCACAGCTGGGAAAGCGGCTTAGTGAATTATACACTATGATAATTGATTGAATTCATGAGTAAATAAAGCAGCAGCCTCTAAACTCGGGGTCTGGAGAGGGAGGAGAAAAATTCTCCACACACTGATTTGTACCAGAGGGCGCAGGAGTCGCCGTGCCCATGAAACCAGAGCCACCAGGAAAAGTGACACATGAGGCTGCACGTTCGATTAAAAAAAAGCTCTTTTTTAGGTTTAGATCAGGAAGGAATCCTTTCTCACCACAAGGCAATCCTTTCTCTCCCCTCTGGAAGATCTGTGGTTCCTCAATCAAGTTTTGAAGCACCCTCGGACCCTCTGAGAAATGGGATGGGGAAGCCAAAATTGTGGTTTATAATAAAAGAAGGGGGAAATGAGCTCAAGGCAGAGGTCTTAAGGCTGGGATATACCCAGATAAATCACAAAATCTTCCCAGCCAGCATCTGGACCATCCCCAAATGCCTGTTTCTTTGCTCCACCACCCCTGCTCACTCTCTCCCATCACACCACCACCACGGACAATACCTTTCGTCTCCCCTGAGGAACATTTGCTGTCAAAACTCCGTTTTATCTTATTTTGGGGATTCTGGGTTGCACCAGTGAGTGGCCCTTGCAGCACCGTGGGCAGGGAGATTTTGCAGGTCTGGCAAGCCAAGGAGCTGATCCGAAATGCTGAGAGCAGGTCGTGCTCCTCCTCGTGTGAGGCACCGCCGTGACAGTCTGGCCATCGCACGCGTGTCCACGCACACGCAGCCGGGCAGGGGGAGGACAGAGTCTCCACACAGGGATGATGGCTATGAAAAACAATGGGAAGCCTCCTCCTGGGCCGGGGCAGTCGCTGGGGACACGACGTCTCGCCCGGCGTCGTCCCCCAGAGCCCGCGTCCCCCCGAGCGGTTCAGCATCCGTCTCCGTGGCAACGCATTTCTCACATCCCTCGGTATTCCCTGTCCCTCTGGTCCGTGGTGCTGGCAGCCCTGGGTACCCTGCATGCTGGGAGCAGATGGGGGCCCATGACCCATCCCAGCACCCCTGAGAGGGGTGAAGAGAGCAGGGATAGATCCTCCTGCTCCGCAGGGTGCCCACGGGGGTCTCTGAGCCCATCCTTGGTGCCCCAGCATGGATTCGGGGCAGCACGGAGGCACCAATGGGCATCTGCCAGCTCTGCCTTCCTGGGCTGACAATCACATCACCTGCCAGAGCTCTCCTTTGTGTGGGATATTTTTCTGCCTGATCCCAGCTGGAGTTTTATAGCATGGATGACACAGAGCCGTGGGCACCCTTGGAGATGCAGCCCTTGAAGAGGAACCTCTTCCCCAGCACAAAGTCCCACAGCAGCAGCAGCAGCAGCTTCAGCCCCTCTTGCACCAGCCCTCACATGTGAAGCGACACGGAGAGCTGCCCTTCCCCTGCAGAATCACCCACTGGACACATCCACCTTGGAAAAGGCCTCCCTGGCTGGGTATTCCGGATACCAGTGACACTGCGCAGACTGTTTCAGCCTCGCTGCTCTCCCAAAACCCCCACTGGTGCTGGAGACTCCACCACAACAACCCAGAGCGGGAAAACCCCTCCCTGGCGCAGCTGGAAACGGAGGCTGGAGGGGCGCAGGAAATCTCCATTCATTGGCGCTTGAGCTCCAGCCAAATTGGAGCCAAACCAACCATTTTTTTCCAGCTTCCCAGTAAACTGGAATTTCCACAGAGCTGTGACTGGCGGGGAAAGGGGCCAGCAAGGGGGGGATACAGGTAGATGCCGGCTTTGCCCTCAGTAACATGGTGTCCAGGCTCACATGTGGTGCCAGTGTTGTTGGCACTCCCCTATGGGATTGGGATCAGGGGGATGAAGGATTTTTGGGTGTCCAGGTCAGCCTGTGCAGGTGGTGGGTGGTAGGGCAGGGTGGGAAGTCATGATTTTTGGCAGGAGGTTTAATAGACACTAGTGTTGTGGTCTCCTAAGTCCCTGTTTATATTCTTTTGGAAATGGCCCTGCACACCCTGTAGGGTCCCCAGTCCTGCCAGAAGGACTTGTCTCTTGTCAAGGGGTCACTCTGTCCCCATGGAGTCACCCCCTGGGCTCACCCCAAGGGGCCATGGTGGTGCTCAGCTGCCTCACAGTCCCCAGCAGGGTCAAAAAGTCAAGGGGCTTCCCTCTCTCCCCCCAAAAGAAGCTCCCCCTCCATGGCAGGTGTCTGCTGTGTCCTTATGGGGTGGTTGTCCCAACAAGGAGTGATGGGCTCAGCCAATTCAGGGCCTAAGCTCAGCCCAGGCAGAGTTCCCAGGGCTGAGCCCAGGCCCTGGGGAAAAGGGATTTAGTGGATTAAATAGAAAACAAAAACAAAAAAAAAGAAAGAAAGGAACTATCAAGCCCACCACCATGGGTCTGGTTTTCATTTTGAAGGAACAGTTTGTTACTTGTTTGTCATCAGCCTAATTCCTCCAAGTCCACAAGGCTTGGTGTGATGTGATGTGATTTCCCTCACAGCCAGGAGAAACACTCAGTTCCTTGGGAAATCGAGGCTATGCCGGGAAGGGGGTCACTTCGGCAGGAAGCAGTGTAAGATGGACCTTGGCTGCGTCCCACAGGAGTGTTTTCCCTCCTTCCCTTGTCCCTGTGCCCTGCGGTGGGTGGCCGAGGTGCTGCCAAGGGGCACCCGCCGCGTGATGCCAGTGTGGGGAGGAGGTGTCCTGCCAAGCCCCGTGGACCAGTTGAGCTGGATCCCCCCGCGCCAAGCCGGGAGGGGACCGGGACCTTGCAGGGATGGAGCTGCCTCCCACCCTCCCCCTCCACCCCAGCTTTCCCCCTTTCTCTTTTTTCTGCCTTCCCTTTGGTTCTCCTCTTGATGATCCTGCATCTCCTTCCCTCCCTCCTGTCCCAGCCCCTTCCCCTTCCCTGCCGGCAGGGCCGAGAGCCAAAGGGACTTTGCACCCCAAGGCAGCGCTCGCTCCCCGCTCCTTCCCCGCCAGCCTTGGAGCCGCCGAAGGGAAAGCAGAATGCTCCGGTCTTATCTGCGAGGGGAGGCAGGCTCGGTGGGCAGGGTTTGCGCGAAGGCTGCTGGCTTATAAGCAGCCGGCAGCGGAGGCAAAGCTGTCTCGGAAGGCACCGAACGGGGCCCCCCCTTCCGCGCAGCGCTCCCGCCGCGATGCCCCCGGCGCTGGGGCTGCTGCTCTGGCTCAGCCTGGCAGGAACCCTTCGGGCCCAGCCCGAGCCCCCCAACCATCCCAGCACCGAAGAGGGGGCCGCCCGCTTCGCCCGAGACTACAACAGCACGGCCGAGCTCGTCCTCTTCGAGAGCGTCTCGGCCAGCTGGAATTACAACACCAACCTGACGGCGGAAAACGCTGCTCTGCAGGTGGGTGGCGGGACGGGGGGCGATGCCACCAACGGGGGTGACCCCAGAGCATGGGGACTGGAGGGAGCTGGGGCGGGGTGGAGACACTTGGGGGGCTTCCCTTCCTCCCCGCGGGGCTCCTGTCTCAGCACGTCAGGATGGCAAACCAGGGCTGGGACTTGTAGTCCGGGGATCACAGGGGTTTGCCACAGATTGGTTCTTCGAGAGGCTGTGCCCCAGAGTGACAGCTCTGGTCCCAAAACGGAGTCCAGGTTATTTTTAGAGATGATTCCTTACTCCCAGCACCTTCCACTTTCCTTCCCCCCCTTCCCAGATCAGGGGTCAGGTGTCAAGTGTCCCTGTCCCCATCCCTGCCTGCTGTCACCACGTCCCGGTGCCGGGGTTTTCAGTTTGGGGCAGACTCCGGGAGCCCAAAGCACACAAGCAGCTGGGTGGCATCGTGACTGAGGCTGCCATCCCTTGTGCATGTGTCCCCCAGCCCACAGGGACAAAGCCAGCTTTGGGAAAGCACTCCAGGCTACTGGGAATTAGACATCAGCCCAGCTACGTGCAGGCAGAGTCCCTGTGGGGACCAACTGTGTGTGCATCCCACAGGCATGTCCATCTCTTCCCAGCGGTTTGTGTGTGTTTGGGCTGGATTTAGTGGGTCAGGGAGCTGGAGAAACCCAGGGGTTACTCTCACTTGGGCGAGCTGCAGCTCAGCCCAGGCCAGGGGATGGCAGTGCCCGGGCAGGCTGTGGAGGTTTCCCTGGATCTTGCTGTGCCCAAGGAGCTGCTGGTGGCCCCAGCACAGGGTCGTGGACACGTCACAGCGTGTAGCTCAGGGATACACCTGCCACCCCTACAGCTGTAGGTGCAGCCCATACACGACCAAGGTGTGTTCAGGGACCCCAATATCACCCGAGAGCTGCCACACAGCCCTGAACCCCACAGATCTGTGGGGATGGGAGCGCAGCATGCCCTGCTCGGGAAGGAAACACCTCTTCCTGCGCAGGGGGAAAGATCGCTGCCAGCTCTGGCCACTGCCAACTTGGCAGGACACCCGAGAGGGCCCGAGTTCCCCTTCAGCCTTTTTTTTTGGCAAGCTGACGTGATGTTTGGGCAGGCACCCAGCACTGGCTCCAGGTGTGGTGGGGTCAGGGACCCTGGGGCAGAGCAGGAGCATCCCAGCCATGCTGAGTCCAAGGTTAGAGCCAGGAGAGCACCTTGCACAGGCTTTTCTCAGAAGGTATTTCCAGTCTGGCTTTTACCCTTTTCTGTGCTTTAAATGTGTGAGGATCATGTCCAGGAGCTGCCTGTGATGTCAAGGCTCCTAAGCCAGCCCAGGTTGAGGTGTGGATATAAAAACCCCTGAGGTCAGCCCAGAGTGGGGCAGCAGGGAGGTGTGTGGTGGGATGGGGAGGCACTGACTGCTAAAGGATTAGCAGCTGGGCAGCAGGACCCAGAAGGCTGAATGTGGGGGCTTTGGAGAAGCTATAACACAAGAGGGCTATAACACAAGAGGGCTATAACACAAGAGGGTTTTAACACAAGAGGGGTTGTACCAGGCCAACATGGCATGGGCAGCTCCAGGGCCTGCCATGAAGAGTGGCCCTGAGACAAAGTGACGTGGGGGGCAGGAGGCTGAAGGCAGGGATGGACAGAGGGATTCTGGACAGACAGATGAACCGTCTCCTGCAAGCTGGGGCTCTGGGAGAGAGGCTGGTGATGGTGTTTGGGGTTTGTGAGCTGCTCATGGGTGCAGAACTTCTCCAGGTGTCTGAGGCAGGGCAGTCCCAGTTTCCTGGGCTGCATCCTGAGTCTTCACCAAGAGCAGGGAGAGATCAGGGTGGGAGATTTGTGGGCTGCTGATGTCCAGGGGCCTCTGAGCCATGCACAGGGGCAGCCCCCCAAGAGAGAGGTCCCAGCTGTGGAGGCAAAGGGGCAGGGCTGGTGGCCATGGCCACGGCGAGAGGGTCTCGGGCAGCGCCACTGGGCTCAACTCACTCCACCGGAGCTGTCAGGAGAGCTTAGGGTACGATTCACTTGGCCAAACACAGGCGCCCGTTCAAGGAGAAGACAAAACACAGCTGGACTCTGCTTCCTCCTGCTCCCCCAGCTCTGTGCAGGGTCTGGGGAGGGGTAAAGATGTCCCCTGTTCAGCGGGATGATGCAAGAGCAGGGCGTCCGTGGGGCTGGCACATTCTGGCGTGCTGAGGGACTGGGGATGGTTGGTACCTGGAGTGATGCTGTGGGCACTGGGATGCCCGAGGGAAGGGTGGGAGCCTGCTGCTGGGCTGCCAGGGGCACCTGGCACCTCTGGCATTCCCACTGCCGTGTCCTAGAGCTGCGTGGGTGTGTCTGCCCGGGGCAGCTCCAACCCTGCTTGCTCCACGACTCCCTTCCCTCCCCGCTGCCAGCTGAGGGAATGTGGAGATTAAAATAAAACAAACCAGGCGTGTTGGAGCCGGGCTAAAAATGCCACGAGTCACAGCTAATGAGCTCCATAAATCACACCGGGGTTGGCACACGGACACCAGCCAGGAGCTCTGCACGGTCTCGCTCCATCCTGTGCTTCGCCTGGGCCGGGACACTCTCAAGAGCTCCTTTTCCCAAAAAACACAGCTGACACTGGCCGGGCTGGGGTGTGACCGCCCACAATACACCCTGTCCCAAAACTGTGGCCACAGCTCCAGCTGCCTAAATAACCCCCACGGCTCAGGCAGCTCCCTGACACCCCACGTGCCTGGGAAGAGAGGTTGGGGCAGGCAGATGGGTGACAGAGGGACCCAAAACTGAGGGCTCGGAACGAATGGGTGCCCCTCTGCAAGGGGAAACCCAGATAAGGCACTTATAGGGCACAGGGTGCAGACACCCCAAAGAGAAATGGATAGAAATAGAAATGTACAGACTGAGGAAGGAGGTACAGGAGGGAGAAAAGCAAATAGGGCGTCTTTGCAGCTTTCATTTGGGCTCCTGCAAAGGTGAGAAACAAGCAGGAATAGGAATAAATTGAAGGCAGACCTCAGAGCTCCTTCTGCAACCAGGGCCTGGCAGCTGCCAGAGCCAGCCCAGGAGCACCTGGACACCCTGCCCACACAATGCCAGCATTCCCACCCCATCTGGGCCACAAGACCCCGGAGCTGCCTCCAAAAGATCCTCAAAGGCCACATTAGTGGGTGTTCATCAGGAGCGCTGCAGGCGAGTGGGGGCTGCAGACACTGCTGTGTGGGCTGGAAGTGACGGCTCTATCTGTGGACACCGTGGGCTGGGGACAGCCCTGCCTGCCACCTCACATCCCATCACCTCTGACTCCCACAGACCCTGTGGCTCTGACCCCGCTCCCCAAACCGTGGCCTGGGTGGTGGCATGTCCCAGGGCTGGGCCTGAGCCCCCGTGTCCCCCTCTCGCCCCGCAGGTCAAGGCGTCGCTGAAGGAGCAGAACTTCACGGAGCTGTGGGGGAAGAAAGCCAAGGAGCTCTATGGCAACATCTGGAGCAACTTCACGGACCCACAGCTGAGGAAAATCATTGGCTCCATCCAGACCCTGGGACCTTCCAACCTGCCCCTGCACGAGAGAGAGCAGGTAGGTGAGATGTCAGCATTGCTGGATGCTGCGAAACCCCCTGCGGGGATTTTTTTCCAAGCATCCAGACTCTGCCGTATTTAGGAGGGTGTCACTGCCCTCCACACAGGGAAGACAGTGAGGGAGGGGGGAGATGGGGTGCTGTCTCCAAGGGGTGTGGGGTGCCAGCCCTAACCTCATCTTGTTGCTGTCCCAGCGGGAACTGGAGATTTCCTGCTTACACAGAGAGCCTTGGGCGTCACCTGGAGACCAGCCAGGCTGTGCCCACGGCCAGGGCCAGCTCTCCCAAACCCTCTGGGCTCCTTAAGGATGCAGCCCCCTGAAAAGAAGGGCTGCTGCAGCCACTTGGCTCCTGAGCTGCCCGTGGGGCAAGGAATGCCTTGGTGACACAGCTCCGTGCGAGGGACATCGGGACATCCTGAGCCTTCCCCGTCACAGCCCTGAGCTTTCAGGGCAGTTTGCCCAAATTTTGATTTCCCTGCATGAAAATATTGCCCAGGCCGAGGCTGGTGGACACTCACCTCTGCACGAGCGCAGGGACCGTCCCCTCCATCCTGACCCGTGGCTCCCTGCCAGCCATTCCCACCGAAACCCCGGCAGAGCCCAGGGATACAATCCTTTCCGGAGAGCTGTCGGCGCCGGTTCCTTCCAGGAAACCCATCCCTGCCTTCTCCCAAATAACAGAGAGCATCTTGTCTCCTCCCTGCACATCAGTCATGTCTCGCTCCATCCCACAGCCACCACTGTCCCCATCCCCGTCCCCTCCGCCCAGCTGGAGCAGAGGGATGGGAGCAGAGAGAGAGAGGGACAGGGCAGAGGAATTTCCTTCCCTGGGAATGGGTTTCCCGGGCATGTTCCAGGAAACCTCCTGTTGCTATTGTTTGCTGTTGTTGAAGTTCACAGAAAGAAATCCCCCTCCTCCTCCTCCTGCTTTTCTTCTCGTATTTTTTTTAACCCGTTTAGATAAACAGGCTGTGCCGTGGCCCCGCTGACAAACAGCTTTATAAACAGCCCCTCTCCAGAACACCACTGTGCAGGGATTGTCTGTCCCTAGAGAGCCTCCCTGCTCCCACCCTGCCATGGGTGCAAAAACCCGGAGCGATAACACTCTTATCTCACCAAACGTGCTGTGTAAACAGAGTGATCCTTCTCCACATCCCTCCAGACACACAGGGCCTGTAGATCCCTCCTGAAGGGTCATTCCTGTCCCCCTTCCAGCCCCAGCATCTTTTCCTTTCCCACAGTACAACACCATCCTGAGCGACATGGACAAGATCTACTCCACGGCCAAGGTGTGCCTGCCCAACGGCACCTGCTGGGATCTGGAGCCAGGTATGGTCCCTGTCCCCCCAACCCTGCGGGGTGCTGAGCACCCCATGGCCGTGACATGGTCCCCACAGTGGGTTGGGGTTTGGCAAATCCCCCCCATGTTCATCAGGATTGTCCCAGGGTGAGGAAGGATCTGGTGTGGTGGTGGTGGCATCTCTGCAGAGCTACCATGGGATACGCCCCTTCCTCCTCCTGTCTCTCTCTCATGTCCTGCTTGTCCCCTCTGTCCCAGACCTCTCGGACATCATGGCCACGTCCCGCAGCTACAGGAAGCTGCTCTATGCCTGGGAGGGGTGGCACAACGCTGCGGGGAACCCGCTGCGCCCCAAGTACGAGCAGTTCGTGAATCTGAGCAACCTGGCCTATTCGGCAGATGGTACGAACACGGGGTGGGGGGGGATGCAGGGGGTGGTCAGGGGTGGGAACAGGGGCTGGGACAATGCCCTGCTGCTCTCCCCACCCCCCCACGCAGCCACAGATCCAACTTCCATTTTCCTCAGTGCCAGCACTATGGGCAAAGGAGCAAAAATCCTACTGATGATCCCTGGTCCCAGCTTTTGGTGTGGGGAGGATGGGGGGCAGCCTCTGGGGGCTGGAGCCAGAGGCCATCCCTATCTCCCTGGCAGGATTCGAGGACACAGGCAGCTACTGGCGCTCCTGGTACGACTCAGACACCTTTGAGGATGACCTGGAGAGTATCTACAACCAGTTGGAGCCGCTCTACCTCAACCTGCACGCCTTCGTCCGGAGGAAGCTCTATGACCGCTACGGCCCCAAATACATCAACCTGAGGGGTCCCATCCCTGCTCACCTCCTGGGTAAGAGATGGGACCCCCGCCCCAGCCTGTGCCCAGAGGTGGTGCTGGGGGGCAGAGGGGCACACAGACCTACCACCAGCTCTGCTCCAGCTGTTTTCTCTTCTCAGGGAACATGTGGGCTCAGCAGTGGAACAACATCTACGACCTGATGGTCCCCTACCCTGAGAAGCCCAACCTTGATGTCACGAGTGCCATGGTGCAGCAGGTGATGGGCTGAGGGACTCACTGGGGGCACCAGGGGCAAAAAAAATGGGGTTGTTGCCCAAGGCTGGCCCATGACATTGACCCCATGGGTTTACCGGCATAGGGGACAGCAGAAAAGCCACATCCAGGGGGGAAGGGACAAAGAAATGACCTCACTTTGTCTCTGGAAGTGAGTGGGCAAAGAGGAAGGGCAGTGCAGTGGGATCGGTGTCAGCCCCAGGGCTGGGGGCTGTGCCCACACCATCACACAGCTCTGAGCACCCCTGAGGCATCAGCCCTGCTCCCTTCTCCTGTCCCTGCTGGCCACCAGCACCATTGCTCGGTGCTTCTTGGGAGGTCCACACCAATTCTGGGGCTGGGACTCCCCACCACGGTGAGAGGGGCTGGATCTTGATCCCTGGGAATGATCCACTTCATCCCTGCGGTGCTGGGAGAGCACCAGGGGCAGTGCCCTGGGCATGGGCAGCCCCTTCCTCAGCCGTAACCCCCTGCCTGCTGCCCACCAGGGCTGGAATGCCACCCACATGTTCCGGGTCTCTGAGGAGTTCTTCACCTCCCTGGGGCTGCTGAAGATGCCCCCGGAGTTCTGGAACAAGTCCATGCTGGAGAAGCCGTCGGACGGGCGGGAGGTGGTGTGTCACGCCTCGGCCTGGGACTTCTACAACCGCAAGGACTTCAGGTCTGAGGGGGCACCAGGGACACAGGGCTGTAGAGTAGGACCCTCCTCCACCCCCCTTGGTGGTCACCTTTTTGGGGACCCGCAGCCCGACCCTGCAGCCCAGTCTGGCATCTTCTGAGACAAGATCTTGGGTGACCACACTGCCCTGCCTTCCCCTCCACCGGGTCTTTCCCTTAATCCATGGGGTACTGTCACCTGCTCTGAGACTTTGAAGGGTGTGCACAGACAGCCGTGATCCCTCATCCAGCTCTGTTTTCACCTGCAGGATCAAGCAGTGCACGTCGGTGACCATGGAGCAGCTGTTCACGGTGCACCACGAGATGGGCCACATCCAGTACTACCTGCAGTACAAGGACCAGCCCGTCTCCTTCCGCAGTGGGGCCAACCCTGGCTTCCACGAGGCCATCGGTGACGTCCTGTCCCTGTCTGTCTCCACTCCGGGTCACCTCCAGAAAATCGGTCTCCTCAGCAGCGTCACTCAGGATGAAGGTACAGCAGCCACCCCACGGGGCTGAGTGGCCTGGAGGGCTCAGGCACTGCCTGTGGCACTAGGAAGGGTTTGGGAGATGCCGGGGTGGGCTGCAGTCTGGCAACACAGACCAGAGCAGGCACAACCCCTTCTCGTCTCCATCGGTCCTTGCAGGACATATTTTGTCTGCATAGGTCCATGCACAACCCATTCCTGTCTCCACGGGTCTTTGCAGAAAACCCTTCTTGGCTCCATCCTCTTCACCCCTGAGGGCAGGGGGGATGCTCTCCAGAGCTTGTCTGTGCGTTTCCCTTCTCCATCAAAGTCCCCAAACCTGCAAACAACATCTTTGTGCTTGATTGGCTTTGACCTTTCCAGCATTCCTCCCTCCCTCCCTTTCCAAGAGACATCCACCCCGGGAGCTCCCGGTGCGGCTCTGCGGAGGTGGCACCGAGCACTCCCATGCACAGTCACGAGGACAGTCGGGGGGTGACACGTCCTCCTGCCAGCCAGAGAGGCAGAGCAGGACTTGTCCCTGCAGGGCACTGCCTGCCTTGGCAAGAGCCTGTCCTCCCCTCTCCCGACGTCTCTCAGCCGCCACGTCGGAGCAGACGGCGGCAGAGGAACCTGAGCTCTCTCAGACCTGCCCCGGGCTCTGCTTGGCGCAGCGGGGACGGTGCCGGGATCCTCCTGCCTCGTCATTAAATACGTTTTATGATGAGAAAGACGTGGCAGCAGCCCAGAGCGTTGGGCCAACGCTGCACAAACGCCGCGGAGCAGATGGTCCCCGCCTCGAGCCACGGCTACCAGACCAGCCAGCCCTTGGCAGGCAGGCCACCATAGTGCTGGCAGCCAGTGGCCCCCCAGGGCAGTGCTGCCAACCCCTCTCCGACCCCACAGCTTCAGCTGGGTCTCCGGCAGGTCCTTCTCCAACCTTCCTTCCCCAGGTTTTCTCGAGGGGAAATGTTGAAATGCTGTCCCCAGTTCTCACCCAGGTCTGCTCGCCTTCTTGCCCACCTGGTGACCATAGCGTTGTCTATCCAGGCTCCTTCCCAACCTGGCTCAGGCTCTGTTTTCCACAGAGAGTGACATCAACTACCTGCTGAAGATGGCCCTGGAGAAGATTGCCTTCCTACCCTTTGGCTACCTCATCGACCAGTGGCGCTGGAATGTGTTCAGTGGCCGCACGCCCCCGAGCCGCTACAACTACGACTGGTGGTACCTCAGGTAGAGGACAGCCACCGAGGGGGGGGTGGAGGTGTGCAAGGAAGGTAGGCAGGAAAGAGGAAAGGAAGGAAAAAAAGGAAAAAATAGCTGTGGAGATGGCTGGAGAAAAATGGATAGGTGGGTTGGTGGGAAGGATGGGTAGATGAGTGGATGGATGGATGGACAGAAATACGTGGAATCACACTCTAATTGTCCAGATTTCCTCAGCATTGTGCCATCCCTTCCCAATCCCTTCCTCGATTCTTCTGATCCCTTATTATTTCCGTGCTCACGCTGCTGTCCTCTGTTGCCTGCAGAACCAAATACCAGGGTATCTGCGCCCCAGTCTCAAGGAATGAGAGCAACTTTGACCCTGGAGCAAAGTACCACATCCCTGGGAACACCCCTTACATCAGGTAGAGGAAGTGTTGGCAATGGGGACTGAGTTTTGGGGCGCAGTGGGTGGGGGCTCAGCTCTGGGGGGGAGGGACTGGGATGCTTTGTCATTGAGCTGTGGGATCTTTCCTGCTTCTCTTTGCTCCCCCCCAGTTCTGACCTTCCTGGGCTTCCTCTGCAGGTACTTTGTGAGCTTCATCCTGCAGTTCCAGTTTCACAAGGCGCTGTGCCAGGCAGCCGGCCACAGCGGCCCCCTGCACACCTGCGACATCTACCAGTCCAAAGAGGCTGGAGACAAGCTCAGGTGGGGACAGGGGAGGGTCAGGAGGGTCGCCGTGGGCAGGTGTGTGCGTGGAAGCTGGTGGTGTGCAAAGGCAGGAGAGAAGGAAGGAAAAGTGGCTGCAGGGGTGGCTGGAGATGGATGCAGATGGATGGATGGATGGATGGATGGATGGATGGAAATACATGGAAGCACCTCCACTCATGGTGGGGTGAGTGATCCTCACCAGAGGACTGCTCTTGTCCCTGCCATGAGCTCCCACCCAGGCAAGAGGCCACTAAAGCACATTTGGCCCCTGATGACTCCCTGGGTGTTAAATGCATGAGTTTGTGACGGGCACTCCTCAGTCCCTACATGCAGGACAGGTGGTGGCTTCAGAGGCAGTTCATGTCCCACTCAGGAACAGCATCTTCAACCCCTGTGATGCTGAGATACCATCACTGCTTCTCTCCCGTCCATTCCCTGGCCTCATGTCGGCTCTTGCTGTCCCACTGCTCCGCAGGGAAGTGTTGAAAGCTGGGTCTTCCAAGTCGTGGCAGGAAGTCCTGTTGAACCTCACTGGCACGGATAAGATGGATGCTGGGCCCCTCCTGGAGTACTTCAGCCCTGTCACCAAGTGGCTTCAGGAGCAGAACAACAAGACCAACGAGGTGCTGGGCTGGCCTGAGTTTGAGTGGCACCCCCCTGTCCCTGAAGGCTACCCTGAAGGCATCGGTAAGGCTGCAGCTCCATCCCGGGTCTGGGGTGGGGCAGGAAAATGTCCCCAAGGGACACCACTAATCCTCAGCTCTGACAGAGGCCTCTGCAGTGGGTGGGGTGGTCGTCATGGCAGGAATAACCAGCTCCAGTGGAGTCTCACAGGGTGCTGCTTCCCAGGAAGCAGGTGCCACTGAGGTACCACTGTCTAAGGCTGTGGTCCTGCCACTGTGGCTATGCTGTCAGTGCTGGTGTGACAGGACATCTTAGCTGCATCCTCCCTGGGATGGGTCTAGGGCATACAGCTTGTCCTGTTACCCCACCCTCTTTCCAATGGATCACCCCAGCAGTGCCCATCTGCCACCATTTCTTGGCACAGACTGCCCCCGAGTTGTGGCATCGGACCTGCAGTTCTGGGAAAAGCTCAACTTTGGGGTTGATCTTCTCCATGGGGTAGTGCTCTTGCTTCTCCTGACCTTCCCTCCCCTCTCCTCCCCCATTTATCTCCTCCTCTAGACAAAATAACAGATGAAGCACAAGCCAAAGACTTCCTGGCCGAGTACAACAGCACGGCCGAGGTGGTGTGGAACGCCTACACCGAGGCATCCTGGGCCTACAACACCAACATCACCGACCACAACAAGGAGGTCATGGTATGGGAACGACCCCCAGGGGTATGCAGGGAGAGCCAACAGCCAGCTGGAGCCTGGGGCATGTTTCAGAGGAGCTCTGAAAACCAGGGCAGCCTCTGCCCCTCGCCCAGGGGTAACATTCTCTCCCTTTTCCATGAACACCCTCAGCGTTCCATGAGGTACCCACAGCGGCAGCCCTGGGGACGGTGTCAGTCGTGGGGTGCCAGGTGACGTCCCTGGTGATAGCCTGGGTCTTGGGGATCTTGAAGTAATTCCTCTTCTGTCCTCGTAGCTGGAGAAGAACTTGGCCATGTCCAAGCACACCCTTGACTACGGCATGAGGGCCAGGCAGTTTGACACCTCTGACTTCCAGGACCAAAGTGTCACCCGCATCCTCAAGAAGCTGAGTGTCATCGAGAGGGCAGCCCTGCCTGAGGACGAGCTGAAGGAGGTGAGCAGCAGGGGGACAGAGCAGGATGGGGTGTCCCTTGCCACTACCCTGTGTGGAGACACAGGGTCTCCACAGAATTTAAGAAGTTCCATTGGGCAGCCACGCCCTGGCCTTGAAAAAGGTGACAGCTTGGTACCTTCTACACAAAGCCAGGAGCCTCATCTCCAGGTTTTCCCACCCAAAGGTTGCCTTTCCCAGGCTGCAGTGGGGCCTGGATGTTTGGGGGACAATGGCACTTCGCTTGTTGGCCCCAGGCCTCCATTTGGGGTCACACTTGGCCTTGGAAGGGACCAGAGGACAGCACCTGAGAACACCTCAGTGGGCTGTGACATTGTCCAACATCAGGAGCAAGGATAACCCGTTTACATGATCTCCTTTGCAGTATAACAACCTCCTCTCAGATATGGAGACCACGTACAGCGTGGCCAAGGTCTGCAGAGACAACAAAACCTGTCTCCCGCTGGATCCTGGTAAGATCTGACAGGGTGTCCTGGGAGGCACCTGCACAGGCCCAGAAAGGGGGGATTTTGTAATGAGGGCATGAAGAAAGGGCATGAAGGGTCCTTCCACCTTCTCTGTGATGGCCCCTGAGCAGCACATTGGCTCTTGCACCACTGTGTCAGCCCAGCCCACCCAAGAGCATCACCTTGGCTTCATTGCTCTCTCTTCAGACCTCACAGACATCATGGCCACCGCTCGGGACTATGATGAGCTTCTCTTTGCCTGGAAGGGCTGGCGGGATGCTTCTGGGAAGAAGATGAGGAACAACTACAAGCGATACGTGGAACTGAGCAACAAGGCAGCCGTGCTCAACGGTCAGTGCCCTGCTCCCTTGGAGCCCACCACGGTCCTAACCCCCTGTGAGCAGAGGATGGGACTCCTCACCCAACTGGGGGTCATAATCCTAAAGGTGTGGAGGTCCAACTAACTCCCATGGGCTCTGCTGTGTCGTAGATACGGAGGAACCTGAGCAGCAAGACAAGACCCTTGCCCAAGGAGGGCAGTGTCTGACAGCTCCTGCTCTTGCCCTACCACAGGTTACACAGACAATGGGGCCTACTGGAGATCCCTGTATGAGACACCCACCTTCGAGGAAGATCTGGAGAGGCTGTACCTGCAGCTGCAGCCCCTGTACCTCAACCTGCACGCCTACGTACGCCGGGCCCTCTACAATAACTATGGTGCAGAGCACATAAACCTGAGGGGGCCCATCCCTGCCCATCTGCTAGGTGAGGCTGGGCTGTGTCTCCCACCAGGAATGGGTGGCTCTGAATCGTGCCAAGAGCTGAGGCTGGTGTCTGTTCAGCTCTGGCTGAAGGGCCAAGAAATGGGTGTGCAGAGGACAGTCCACCCCAGGGAAGGGCAGCATGGGTGTGCAGGCAGGGCAGGGACCCTGACAGGGCAGGGGCCAAGCAGGGTGGTCCACCTGTGCAGGAGAAGGGAGTAACTGGTTGCTTTTGCTCTCCCCTCCCTGTCTTCCTCCTGTCACCCTCCTGTGCTTCCCAGGCAACATGTGGGCTCAGTCTTGGTCCAACATTTTCGACCTGGTGATACCTTTCCCGAATGCCACCAAGGTGGATGCCACCCCAGCCATGAAAAAACAGGTCAGTGCTTTTCCAGGCTGCTCTGGGGAAGCCCCTTGGGATCCAGCACCCTTTGGCTGTTGCCAAATGCTCTAGTGTTGCCAAAAAAAATCCACACCTCATCTGTACTCTCTCCCCACCTGGATATGCCAGTGGCTGGATCCAGCTCTAGCTGATTCCCAAGGATCCCTCTGCCCTGAACAACAAGGCTATCTATCCCTGGCTTCCCATCCTTCCCACAGCCCCCAGAACCCCCACTACCCCTCATCAGGTCCTGCTCTCTCCCCAGGGCTGGACACCCAGGAGGATGTTTGAAGAGTCGGACCGTTTCTTTACCTCCCTGGGCCTCATCCCCATGCCCCCGGAGTTCTGGAACAAGTCCATGATCGAGAAGCCGTCGGACGGGCGGGAGGTGGTGTGTCACGCCTCAGCCTGGGACTTCTACAACCGCAAGGACTTCAGGTGCCCGTGGGGAGCAGGGGGTGGCCACACCTTGTGTGGTTCTGAGGCAGAAAGCAGCATCTCTGCCCCACAAGGGCACGTGGGCTGGTGCCACCACGGTGTCTCTTGCCCTGTGGCTGTGGCATCCCAGCTCTGGCACTGCCACTGGTACCCAAAGTGCTGGCACTGCTGGCAGGTGCCCCCATGGTGGATGGAGGGCAATCAGTGCCTTCCCTACCCTGGAGAATGGAAAACCCAATGAACAGGGACAGGGAAGGGGCAGGAGATGCAGAAGAGAGAGACCAAACCCATGGAGCAGGACCAACCCATCAGGCTTCACATACGGGGTGGAGGCACATGGAAAGGGAGGCCAAAGGGAAAAACAGCTCAAGGGGACGTGATGTATCCCAGAGATTCTGACAGCAGCACTGCCCTCCCTTCTCCCCCAACCCCCACGTGCTGGTGCAGGATCAAGCAGTGCACGGTGGTGAACATGGACGACCTGATCACGGTGCACCACGAGATGGGCCACGTCCAGTACTTCCTGCAGTACAAGGACCAGCCCGTCTCCTTCCGGGATGGGGCCAATCCTGGCTTCCACGAGGCCGTCGGGGACGTCATGGCCTTGTCCGTCTCCACCCCCAAACACCTGCACAGCATCAACCTGCTGGATGAAGTCATGGAAAACCAAGGTGAGCTGGGAGGGGGGCACCACACAGCAAAGGTGGGAGTGCCGGTGGGAACAGCTGGAAATGCAGAGGGCCAGGAGGGCCTGGGCAGGGTGGAAGGAGTCAGGGAAATACACGGTGGCTTTGCATGCATGGAGGGGACAGGACCTGCTAGGGACACCCTGCTCTGGGGCAGAATGACCCATCCAGGGTGGAGGGATGGGTGCAGCACTGCCTTGCTCACACCTCCGTGCCCTGGGCAGAGAGTGACATTAACTACCTGATGAGCATCGCCCTGGACAAAATCGCCTTCCTGCCCTTCGGGTACCTCATGGACCAGTGGCGCTGGAAGGTGTTTGATGGGCGGATCAAGGACGACGAGTACAACAAGGAGTGGTGGAACCTCAGGTATGACTGAATTCAGACCCGTCTCTGGGGCAAGGCCTTGGCCTTCGTCCCACTGGGTGTTTTCTCCCCGTGGTCCAGTTGGCTGCAGTGGGACACCATGGGATTCACAATGCCTTACACCATCCCCGTGGTGTCCTCTCCCATTTTACTTCACCCTCTTCTCCCCATGCTGGGCTAACTCTCCTTCTCTGGCCCAGGATAAAGTACCAGGGCTTGTGCCCACCAGCACCGAGGTCTGAAGATGATTTTGACCCCGGGTCAAAGTTCCACATCCCTGCCAACGTCCCCTACATCAGGTGAGGAAGCAGGGCTGGGGCTCGAGGGACACCACTTGGACACAGAGGCAGGATCTCCAGCTCAGGTGCCAGTGGTGGCACCTTTTTTGATGGCTGATGGGATACCTGGTGGCACCATCCTGAGGGTGCTGGGCACCAGCAGGGTCCATTCCCATCTCCTCCTCCCTCTCCACCAGGTACTTTGTCAGCTTCGTGATCCAGTTCCAGTTCCACCAGGCTCTCTGCAACGCAGCGGGGCACACGGGCCCCCTGCACACCTGTGACATCTACCAGTCCAAGGAGGCTGGGAAGCTCCTGGGGTACGTGTGTGGGCAGGGCAGAGCCGGGGCGTTTGTGTCCCCAAATACCTTCCACCCAGCCCAGAGAGACAGGAGGCAACGCAGCCCCTGCTCATCCCTCCCACCCCTGCCCGAGCGTGGCATGCTCCAGTCCCTGGGCCGTGGGCAGGGGGTGCCTGGGGCAGGGGCACCTCGGGCTGGGTGCTGGGGCTGTGATTGCAAAAGCAGCCACTAGATGGTAGTTGGGCCCCTGGCAGGTGGAAGGCTCCCTCCCTCCTCCTCCTCCTCCTCCTCCTCCCAGCCCCCAGTTCCTTAGGGAAAACAACCCCCTTGCTTCAGGAAAAGCACCCGCAAAATTAACCCTTTCGCCCAGGAACTGCTCTGCATCGGGCTGGATTAGCTGGAGGGCTTTAAGCCTTGAAATCCTCCCTTCACCCACAAGCTAAACCTCCTCCCCTGTGCCTTGGGCTGGCGGCCCTGTGGTCCTGAGAGTACAGACTGTACCCGGGCATGCTGATACCAAGAGCCCCAAAGGAAAGGGAAGGGCCAAGAGGGTGATGGGGAACGCACTGGAGCTCATTTCTCCTGCCACAGGGATGCCCTGAAGCTGGGTTTCAGCAAGCCATGGCCCGAGGCCATGCAGCTCATCACGGGGCAGCCCAACATGTCAGCAGAGGCCCTGATGAGCTACTTCGAGCCGCTCATGACATGGCTGGAGAAGGAGAATGAGAAGAACGGGGAGGTCCTGGGCTGGCCCGAGTACAGCTGGACTCCTTACTCAGGTATGCAGGGCCCAGCCAAGCACAGCAAGCCCATGATGGGGCAGAGCTCGGCCCTCACCAGGGCGAGGATGAGATGGATCTGTCTTGGTGACCCCTGGCCACCCCAAAACCCGCAGGGCATTTGGATGCTTCTCCTTGATTTCTCCTGGAGCTGAGTCTAAAAGGCATCCAAGACACCAGCAAGGCAGAGCTGGTGACCCGACATATCACAGCCCAAAGCCACCACACCCACCATGTCTCTCATTTCTCCCTTTTCCAGCCACTTCAGCACCAAATGGCTCCGACAAAACTGATTTTCTGGGAATGTCCCTGACCAAAAGCCAAGCCTCAGCAGGCGCCTGGGTCCTGCTTGCCCTGGCACTCGTCTTCCTGATCACCACCATCTTCTTTGGCGTCAAGTTCTCCTTGTCCAGGAGAAAGGCCTTCAAATCCAGCTCAGAAATGGAACTGAAATAAGGCAACCACCAGCGGGGCAGCACGGACAGGGTGCAAGCATGGGCACTTGGCCAGGCTGGCAGCCATGCCATGGGCACACTTGCCAACAAAGCCATGGGTTTCCACAGCCCAGGACTCCTCTTTCCTATCAGGTCAGACATTTCTTTCCACTATGCAAGAGCCAAAGCAGAGAAGAGCTATTTATTTGTCAGTGTCTGCATCAGGGGAAAGAGAAATTCCGGCGCCGGCAGGCACGGAGCCGTCACAAGCTGCCCCTGTGCCCAGGGCGGGAGCTGGTCCAGCCTGGTCACCCACCAGCCAACTCTGACCTGTGGGCAAAGCCACAGAGACTTGAGTCACAGAGGACAGTTTGGGGAGGGACAGAGCACATTCTTCCCCCTGGTTTGCCTCTGCCAGGCTGTTCGTTTGCATGGATGAAAAATAAACCCATGTCTTGGCACCCTCTGAGCAGCAGCTCAGCTCTTTCTTGAAGGTGGGCTGGGATCTCGGTGGGACAGGGCTCTCCAGCTGCCACCCCAACCTGGTGCAAACACAAATCCCTGGGGATCAGCCCAGCTTTGGGGCAACACACCCGCAGTTTCCCCCATCCCCAGCGTGAGAGCTCAGCATCCCCTTGCAGCATCTCCATCCCCCCTCCCGCCCTGAATCCTGGCTCCCATCACAGCTGACAGCTCGTGGGTTCCCTGTAAAGCACGTGCCTAAGGAAGGGGCTGGATCGGGGCCAGGAATCCCCAAAGTCCAGGCACGAACTGTTCAAAGGGTTGGGGGGGGTCACCAAGCCCGAGCTGGGACAGGGCTGGAGCTCAGGACTGCTGTGACTCCAGCACTTCATGACACTCATTTACGTAAGAGCCGGGGAGGGGGGTCCAAGGTCAGCGATCGCCTCCCGCCCTCCAGCTCCTGATTATCTTGGGATCAGCCACGCTTGAGGCCCCCCCCTCCAGCTCCCTCCCCCCGGGCCCGACTTTCTTCTGCTTCTGTAAATAAAACTTCGTATTTGTTCTGCGGTGATTAGGTGCAAAACTAATCCCAGGCCGGGGATTATTGCAGCCTTAAAGAGCCGCGATCTGCTGCAGCCCGGAGCAGCAGGGGAAATGAGGGGATCTGGGATGATCCACCCGCCCCCCTCCCGTCCGACGGCCTCTGCCCTTCGGTCATGCCTCACGCCGGGGAAGGGAGGCCTGGGAGCGGCTCCCACCACCTGGCAGAGGAGCAGGAGGCAGGTGTCTGCCCGCCCACGCTCGGGTGTTTGTTTGCTTCCCGTCCTCAGGATGCCCACGGGGAGGTGACACCCCGAGCAGACCCGGGGAGCAGCTCCCCGCCGTGTCCTTCCCACAGCCACATCCTGCTGCGTCTGCTTTATATCCCGGCACACCAGGCTCCCTCCTCTCCCCCCCTTCCCACCAGGGCGATGCTCACAGAGCAGAGACCTGGCACGGTGAGAGCTGGGTTTGGAGCCAAGTGTATTTTGAGGCCTGGGAAAGCAGGCTGGTGCAGGTGTGCTCCATCCAGCTCAGCTCCTCACCGGTAATTTTGGAGCTCCCTGGCTCCTTTCTGCCCCGTAACTGGAGGAAAAGAGGTCTCCGAGATCATCAAGATCCTGCAAGTTTCATGAAAATTGCTTTCTGGAGGAGAGGATTGGGAAAAAAAAAAAAAAAGTAGAAAAGAACCACACTGAACATTGTCACTCAGGGACTGCAGCGCAGGCTCAGCCCTCGTTACACATCAGAGAACCCACAGAGGAGCCGGGTCTGTCCTGCAGTGGACACTGGATGCAGCTGCAGGGATGTGTGATGGGTGCCCTGAGCTGTGACCCCCGTGTTCAGGGGCAGACACACAACCCAGGCCCACCATCCTTGCAGAAGACAGGGGCAGACACCGGGTTGCCCTCGGCACAGGTCCAAGGTCCGGGCAGCAGGTGGGATTGGACACCGGCCAACCCTCAGCGCAGGTCCAAGGTCCACACGGCAGATGGGATGGGGTTGGACACCAGGTTACCTCCAACACAGGTCCAAAGTCCGCCCAGGAGATGGGGCTGGACACAAAGTCCAGCCCGAGGGGAGGCTGAAGGTCCCACCTTGAGCTCAGCCGGAGCTGCTGGGCTGGGTGGGGGGTCTGGGTGACGCTTTTTGAGGGCAGTGAGGGCCGGCTGGTGGCCTGAGGGCTCTGCCAAGCCGGCAGCAACGTTTTACAAGATACCTTTAAAACGAGGATGATTTCCCTTCCCTGCTGCGATAACATCTGGAGAGATTTTGCTGCCTTCTGGCTCCTGCATCATGCTTGCTGCTGAAATTAGGAGGCTCAGCGAAATCACTCCCTGAGGAGAAAAGAAGGAACGTAAAAGCAGAAAAAAAGGAAGAGATTCCCCCTCGATTCACAGAACTCCTGGAGGGTAGCTCAGGAAGCAGTGGGTACTCAGGCTTGAGGGGGGGCTGTTCTGCACCCCCTGCCTGTACTTGAGGCTCCCAGGGAGGAGATTTGATTTAAGATCACATGAATTCAAAGCAAAGAACACTCTGGGTCCCCTTCACCAGCTGAGGCACCCTTTGGGCACCACACAAACCCATTTTCCATTTTTTTTTAGGTTCATTATCCACCACGGGAAGGTGGCTGGGTGTGCGGGGGGTCCCACTCCCCTCAGCCCCTCGGTGCTGGCAGGGCCTGGCCAAGCCAGGTCTATTCTTAGCCGGCGGGTGGCCGGGCAGGAGCAGACAGGGTGAGTGGGGCCGCGTTCCTCACATTCCCCTTCCCCAGGGACAAGGAGCGCCTGGAAATAGGCAGCCACAGCTTGGCAGCAGCTGGGGGCCACCAGCGGGGGCCGCCCCGGGCGGGGGAGAGGGGGGAGGTGGCATCGGGGGCATCCCTGGGGACAGCAGAAGTGTGGGAGGGATGGGGTGAGCTGTGGTGGGGTCTGGGGATGCCCCATCCCTGCAGCTCGTGGCTTCAGCCCCTGCAAGCCCTGGCTGGCACCATCTTTGCCTCTCCGCTGCTGGAGCAGGGCTGAGGGGGGTGGAGGTGAATTTGGGGGTGAGGGGCAAGTGGGAGACCCCATATTGCCTTCTCTGAGCAGGTTCAGACTCCCCCCCAGCCCCATGGCTTGGCTAGAATTCCCTGCCAAGGGGAACAGGGCCAGATCCAGCCCAAATGACCCCCCCACCCTCCCGATGTCCATCCTTGATGGAGGATGGAGGAGTGTCACCCACGCCTGTGAACGCTTTGCACCAGCACCCAGCTGGGTCCCACCCTCTCCAGGGGTGTAAGCTGCGCTGACCCCCCTCCCCAGCCCCACAAAGCCCCCACCCCGCCTGGGCAGCATCCCTCCATCCCATTTCCTTGGGGTCCCTCAGCAGCAGGACCCCAAAGCAGGCTCTGCCCATGTCCCAGCACTGCTGGGGACTGTCCCCACCCCTCGGGGCTGAACTGACACTGTCCCACCGAGGCCTTGCAGGTGACAGGGAGAGAACTGTCCCAGACTGAAAGTGCTGGGAGCGTGAGGCCGTGCCCTTGGCACTCAGGCCCTCTTTCCCTTGCCCAGGAGGTTTTCCAGACCCGCTGCAGCCTCTGCCAGCACCCCCCTCCCACGGCCACATCCCGCCCTTCCCTGCTCCTCCCTGCAGCATCCCCGTGAGTTATTGCAGCCTGTGTGCCCCATCCATCCTCCTGGCAGGTGAGTCACGAGCCTGCCCCGTGCCTCAGTTTCCCCCCCTGTGCAGTGAGGACAGGCAGGATGCCAGGGTGGCTGCTCTGAACCGTGTGGGCCCCATCCCAGAGCAGAGTCTCCATGGTTTTTCCCTGCCACTTCCAAGAGTGGGAAGTGGTTCTTGTCAGGAAAAAACGTCCGTGACTTGGTTTAATGTCACTGAGTCCTTCCCAGGTTTGCAGCCCCCGCCCCCAGGGCTGGTGTGGTGGAAGGCCCAAGCTGCTGAGGGGATCATTTTGGCTGCACATTTTACCTTTGTTTTGGTTTTGTACTTAGCAAACAAACAGCATGGAGCTGAGAGCCTGGAAAAACATGTCAGGGTTTGGAGCGGTGGGGCAGAGGAGGGAGACAGGACAAAGAGCATCCTTCCCCCTGTGAAATAAATTCACAGCCCCAATTCCTCCCTCCCCTGTCACATCCCTGGAGCATCTTCCAAAAGTGAAGGGCAAAGCAGGGGCATCAGCCGTTCCAGGGAGCCGGACACCCGAGCGTGCCTGGGGACAGTCCTGGTGGCTGGAAGCAGCTTTGGGGACCACGAGAGCCCCGTCTCTCCCTTCCCAGCTGTGTTTGCAGTGTGGCTCTAATTACAGAAACGTGGAGAAATGTCGTCTCTCAGTTGGCAAACATTTCTCCTGGCAAGCACCAGACGACAGCTGCCGTGCTGGGATTCCAGTGGGCTCCCATCCCCTCCGTCTCACACCTCCCACCCCAAATCCGCACCCCACTTCACGGCTGTGCCCCCTTGCCCGATGCGCCCGTGCCTGCCCAGGGCAGCCCCTTGCTGGGTAGGTGATGATTCATGAACGGATTCTAATTCTGGTTCCTTAGGCACTTGCGCTGCAGGAGCAGGGAATGGGAGGACACCCTTGGGAAGCACCCGAGTCTCCTTTGCCCTTGGAAACTGGGTGGTTTCCCACAGATTCCCCAGGGTGTGGGAAGGAAGAAGGGGAAAGGAGCAAAAACCTCAAAAACACTCAAGGAGGAGGAAGAGGAGAAGGAGGAGGCAAGGAAAAAACTGAGTGAGGGAGGAGGAGGAGGAGACAGGGCAGGGAGAGAGGATTACTGTTCAGTTGAATTAGAGGGAGCCCTTCAGCTGCCTTGAACAGCAGGAGAATTTGCCCAAAGACCCCAATTTTTCCTATTTGGGACAAAATGTAAGCACGGGATTAACTGCAAGCATATGCTTAAAACCCAGGGAATTGAAAGAAGTCTGGGCATAAAGTGCTCCGAAGAGGACAGGGAGGCAGGGCATGGACCGGCAGCCGGGTGGATGACCTGGCTCTGGAGGGATGTACTGAGGGAACTGGGAGAGCCAGGAGGGGGGGGGACTGGAAGAGCCATGGGTGCACCGGGAGGCTCCTGGAGCTTAGTGAATAATAGCCTGAAAGGGAATGACATGACTCAACTCCATCTGCGAGGGCTGTGTGGGGTAGAGGGTTGGTAAGAGAGGCTCTTCCATCAGCCACGTGATGGGATGAGGCTCCCTGGCAAGAGAAAGGGGGATCAAAGTGGCAGGCCTGGGGCAGGAGGGGCTGAGGGGCTGGGGGGCTGGGGCTGTGCCCTGCCCCATGCCCAGAGCCCCCCACTCAGCAGACCCCCTCCCCGCCGGCGGGGGCTGTGAGCCCTCACGTGCCCTTGTCGTCACACACATCCGTGTCCACGTGACGTGCCCACGAACATCCCGGACTGATTTATGGGATGAGAGGAGGGCAGGAGGCCAACCTTAAATCCTGGCTGCCTGGTGATTAATAATCATAATTATTATCATATTAGCCGTAGTAATAATAGTTTGCTTTCCCCTGCAGGACTGGGCATCCAGGAATCTCGGCAAGGTTTCACCGGGCCAAGTGACCAATGTCCCTATTTTCTAGCGAGGAAATTGCGGCACAGAGCTGTCTCCCTTGAGTCACACAGTATATCAACAAGAAAACAGAGAAGGCAGGAGTCTGGACTCTGTGTCCCTCTCCCTCCCCCATGCTATTAAGCTGCATCTGTGTAATATAGAGCAAAACATCCTCCACGACTCGCAGTAAATCACGGCAGAGGCAGCGTGCAGAGTGGATGGGGGGAGATAATGGGTTTTTCACCCTCTTCAACAATAGAACAAGTTTTTCTCCGCTGGGGAGGGCTGACTTCTCTGAGAGACAGAGATAAAAGCAGCGCTGAGGCTCTGCAATGGACCTGAAAGGGCACCTGGCTCTTCTCATCCACTTGCTTTGCTGGCCCAGGGACAGGAGGAACCCGGGCAGGGTCAAGAGCCCCACGGGCATGGCCTGGCCCCCATGTGCATTGCTGAGGTGCACTGGAATATTAATTGAAAATCCCAGCAAAACACTCCTGCTGATGATAATGGACCATAATCCTCTTAGACCAATTTCATGCCTGAAAAATCATGCATAACAAAATAATAATAGAAGGCCCCTCAGTGGACACTGTCCGCAGCAGTGGGCACAGGAGAAGAGGCTTGTCCAGAGGGGATTTCTCAGGAGGTGAAGGGACCCGGTCCCCTTGGCCTCCGCCCCTGAGGGACACGGAGATGTGGGCAGGAGAAGAGCTGAACATTCGCTCTAACAGGGCAGCATCGCTGTGGAACCCCGATGTCCCATCGAGACCTGAGGACCCACCGGGACCCCCGTGCCCTACAGAGCCCACGGGAATCTCTGTGGCCCCAGAACCCTGGGACCTCCTGGATTCTCTGTGTCCACCAGAGCTCCCAGGACCCCTTGGACCCTCCAGAGTTCTCAGGACCCCTGGAATGCTCCACGTCTCTCAAGGGCGCTTCGTGCCCACAGAGTCCTGTGCCAGTCCAGCTCCCCCCATGCCAAGCCCCCCTGTCAAACCAGCAGCCAGCCCCCCCTCCCGCCCGTGACGCCGTGGCCGTGGCGCGGGGCTCGCTGCCGGTGACTGCGGAGCGGCGGCACCGAGCCGGGACCGCGGCGGGGCACAGCCGGGCGCCCCTCTCCATCCCTCCTCCACCCTCGGCGAAAGGCTCTGCCTTCCCCTGGCATTTTATTTTCCCCGGAATAAAAGGGAGTTTGGGGAAACTCGGGCTTTGGCACGCTGCAACCACTTTTTTTTTCTGTTTTTTTAATGAGGGGTGACTTTCCCGTTTGTTTTAGTCCGCTTCCAAAGCCATCACTGAGCCGTCTCCTTTTATTTTCCCCTTCCCTCTTTTCCTCTGGGATGAAGGCGAGAGGGAAAGACACAGATTATTTTTTCCCCTCTTTTCTAGGCATAGAACTTGGAAATGATATAGGGATGTACCTGTCTGAATTTGGGTTATCCCTGTGCCCAGCTCTTTCCTGAGCACTTTTGTTCTTTTAGAGCCTGGGAATCCCTCCAGATGGAGACGGCCGGGGGGGCGGGGCATGGCTCTGATTTGCTTGGGCTGCCCAAGCACCTCTCCGATGGCGGCTCCCCATCCTGTCCCACGGCAGGTGCTCCTCTGAAACTCCGAGAGCCTGCGAGGGTCCTGCCATGCAGGGGAACTCAGCAAAAGTTTTGGGTTATGAGGTGAAGAGCAGAAGGGGAGAAAGCATCTAAAGAAGTAGGAATGGGAGGAAAGAGGAGGACTCTTGCTGGGTAGGCAGGTAATACGGTGATCGGGATTGCTGGGCATCAGCAGCTCCTGCCCACTGGGTCCCACAGCCGTGCAGGGAGCAGCGGGCGAGGGTGGCAGAATGTGCAGTGCCTTGAGAAGCTGCACCTCTGGCAGCACAGGGTATCTCCCGCGGCCATACCAGGGTCACAGCATAAGGCTGTCAGCTAGGCAAAACTTTTAATTTGATTCATTTGTCCCAGGTGTCAAATCCCAGTTCAGGAAGGGATTTTAGCACATCATTTAGTGAAGCAGTGATAATCATCCCATCAACAACAAAAAAGTCTTTCTAAATTGGGGCTGAGGAGTAAAATATCAAATGCCTCAACATAATTATTTCACAGCAAATGATGATAAATCATTGCCGTTCTCTGCTTTGTCATCCAGCTCACCTACAAATAATCTACAGATAGCTGGTCAATGAGTTGCCTCTTTTAAAAAAACCTACAGACTAAACTTCATGCAGGGCTTGTCACTCCTGGCTGAGGCTGGGGCTGGGGTGGTCGTTCAGGTGCAGATGTGACATGAGAGCTCTCATGATGACTCCAGCAGAAGCATTGTGAATGCAGCCTTACTGGGAAATGGCATGTGAAGTAAGATTGCTGTGTGCTGCCATGGTTTTATTAGACTGGTAAATGAGTAATATTATTGTTAAAGTGGTATCTGTGACCAAAGTGCTGTGCTAGTGTACTATATTTCTGTCCCAGTGAAGCCTTTCTAATGTAGATGTGGCTTCAGTATTTTGTATGAACTCAGCAGCTCTTTGAAACACAGAATAGCAAATAGATCTCGGGGTCAGGGAAAGCAAGGTGCTGGCCAGCAATTGGGAAGAATATGAATGCTAAGAAACCCATGCATTTTTAAGTTGTTGCTGGTCCTTATTGTAGTTCAAACCCATATGCACTTATCCCCTCAGACTTCTTCAGAAAGAAGTGACCAACAGCTCTCCCGTGTTGTCCTCTCATATCTGTGATGAACTCAGTGGTGGAAAGTGTGTATAGGTGTGTATAGCTCCGTGATCAGCCCAAAGACCTTGTGATTACTCACCTTCATAAAATGACATTTTTCTTACCTGTCCACCCCAAAAGTTCTTCTGTCAGAGTTTCATCACACAGTACATTTCTTGCTGTCAGTGTTTGAAAGGAAAACACTCTTAATGCTTTCTCTCAATGTAACAGTTCTTTTTTCCTTTTTACTCTAATTACAATCAACAGTTTCTAGACAGTGTCTCTGTAAAATCAATAACCCATTATATGAAACAGCCCAAGTTGGCAGAGTCACGTTTTGGTTCTCTCTTGTTGCAGGGGAGAAGTTTTATTGTGTTTTTATTAAAAGACAAAAAAAGAAGGCCAGCATTAAATATAGCAAAGTTACTGGCTTCTTTTTGCGTTTTCAAACCAGTTTCAAACTGCTCTAGTCTGGAATGAGAACACAGCAGGTTTTGCTCATCCTCGTAAAAGACAAAGATTTTAATGCCAGGCATGACATCACTGTATTTGCGTGTGCGACATCTTCAGGTTTTATTCCTTTTTGCTTTGCTCTAACTTGGATGATCCTCACAAACTCTCTTTGGAGTCTCTTCTGGTTGGGATGTTTTGACCCATGTCTATATTTTTCTTTGTGTGGAATAAAAACATGTACTGAAAATAAATCAAAATAGTATTTTAATTAGAATTTTTTCAGAAACAGACACTGTCACAGCTGAATTCCCTGAGATTTCAGTGTGGCTGTCAGGTTTCAGTAAAGCTGCATTTACATTCTGTGTGGAGTGTAGTTGTAGTCTGACTTTCTTTCAAGCATGAGGATAATTCAGCAAGTGTGTTCTTTCCCTAAAAGTTACTGCACATCTGCATGATGGTATCTGTTCGTATTGAAAGTAAGTAATAAACAAAATAGGCATTAAAATAATCTAAATGCTTTAACTTTAAGCCATTAAAATTACTGCTGCTCTTCTATCAAGGTGTGTTTATGTGTGTCAGGTCAGCTGGAACTAATATTTGTGATTATTTTATCAATCCTTCAAAAATGGATCTGAAGTTTACTGGATGCCATGATACAGTTAAGTCCCAGGGTAGCAGTTTTTGTTTGGGTTTTTTTTTAAAAAGTCAAAAGAGTTGTTGATTTCCAGAATGTTCCAAATACCTTTCATACAGGGTGGTATTTGAGAGTTTCATTTGCAAAGGTGTAGCAAAATGGAAATAAAATTAATTGGGCCTCGGAAGATGAAGAGAAGAGAGTTCAATTCCAGCCTTACCTTCCAAGGGCGGTTCAGAAATCACCAAGCCAGCCTTCCCTCCCCAAAACTGCCATGCCTTTGCAAGTCTGAAGGGCTGTTTGGTTGACTGTTTTGTTTAAAAAAATATGCGCTTGGGGTTGTGGCAAGAAATGTGAGTCTGGATCTATGATGATGCACTTGGCAGGGTTTTCCTGGAACCATGAGACCCTAAACTGGTTTCTAAAGTTAAAACTGAATTTTCCATGAGCTGGGTTTATGTAGAATGACCAGTACTGTGAGTCTGCTGGTGAAACTAGGAGATCAGTGAAACAGAGGGAGAGGTGTGAAATGATGTTGTGTATTTAGCACTGAAGACGTCTCAAATGGTTTTTGTTAGTGAGCAGAGAAAGAATAACACAGGCAAGCAGAGGAGGTTTATGTGTTGGTAACCAGGAGGAGACTTTAAAAAAGTCCTCCTGAGGGGATTTGTTCTGATAGCTGAGGAGTTGGGTTATGGCGCAACATCCGCTTGAGTGCATGGATGAGACTGCATGAGCTGACCTGCAGTGGGCAGCGCCCCGAGCGGGGCTGACGGTGGGAAGGCTCATGTCAGTGCTTGACAGGGGAGAGTTTGCCATCTGGAGGGCCGACAGAGAGGGGAGGAGGGGTCAGGAAGCAAATGGTGAAGAAGGTGATCTGTAACACCTGCGTGGTTAGAAATTGCACATCAGGCGTGGAGGGGGGTGAGATGTCAGCGAGTTTTGACAACCTTTTGTGAATTGTCCAAGTGTGCAGGTACGTGCTGGGTGGTGAAAGCAGGGCAGGGGTGAGGGATTCAATGTCATTCTGACAATGAGCCTCCCCAGCTACATCTGCAGTTCATGTCTTCTCCAGATTGTTGTCTAGTGGGGATCTGATCTAGCTAAGCAAAGCCTGATCACCACTTGCTTGCCTCTCAAATTAACTTTTACTGACATTTTGAGAGGAATTTGCAGATCCCAACACCCCTCACCCCCGCCTACATAGACTACAGGTTAAACAGAGCCATGGCCCAGGCTCACCCTTGGGCTCAGTTTCCATCTGCATGGTTTATAAGCTCTGAAATCATGTAATCTTCTCTGTCTTCTGCTACCTTTTGTCTTGCAGCAGGGGGAAACCTACAGGCTGCCCAGTCCCTGGGTCTGAGGGTTCAAAGGTATCTTTAAAGATCATCTCGTCCAATACTGCCTGTCTTGCAGAGATGTCTTGCACTAGACCAGGTTGCTCAAAGCACTGTCCAGCCTGCTCTTGAACTCCTGAAGGGATGAAGCATCCACAGCTTTGCTAAGCAACCTGTTCCACTGTCTCACCATCCTCATCATAAAAAATTTCTTCCTTATGTCCAGTCTAAACCTACACTCTTTCAGTTTAATACCATTGCTCCTTGTCCCATCGATACAGGCTTTGGTAGAAAGTGAGCATGCATGTATTTAATATCTCCTTAGACAGGGTACTGGGAGCCGTGGAGCACAAAAGCCCTTTGGTCAGGTCAGCATTCTACAACCACATCAAGAACTTTCTCCTTGGGTTAATGTGCTGATTCTCGATTTATCCTCCCAAACTCTGTCACAATAGGTGACATTGGCAAAAATGCTCCTTCGCTGGTGCAACAACCTTTCTTCTTCTGGGTTTTGCCAGCACAGCTTCATCAGTGACCTGTCGTGCCCTGGGCTGATACAACCGCGTGGTAACTGTTACTGCTACAGAACTGACATGAGATGTGTCCATTGCAGAGATTACTGTTGCCATGTGCTTGTTCAGCTCTTGATGTCTGCACATCGAGCCTCCACTCTGGGAAACCCGTGTTACTGCTGGAGTTAAACCCAAATTAAGCGCGGACTTCCCTGCAGGTGCAGGCAGAAGAGACTCTGGGTCACAGGAGTGGGCGCATCCTGGTCCAAATGCAAGTAGCTCTGTGGATGTCATGGAGTTTTCCTCCAGACTGGTGTTATCTGACCATGGTGTAGTTCAGTTCACTCGGGAAACTCTTCCACAACGCTGAAATTCATCTTATCTTCTGGAAAAATGTTGCAAGATGAAAAGCAAAGTTATTTGCCTTGCGTTACTCCATTTAGCAAACCTTAGCTTTGGGGTTGCACAGAAACAGCCCTCTGCTTCTCTCCCCCCTTTCTTGAGATATATATCTGTATCTTTATTATTATTTTTTAACCTGCAGCGTTTCCATGCTGTGATTTACCGTGTTGTTCCAGTTGGCACGGATGGAGAGGACGATTAATTTCATGTGAGCAGTGGGAGGGATGGGATGAGAACTTCTTGCACTGATCTTTGTGCCCTCTCGCAGGCCTGAAATCTGGGGATTTACTTCCCTGTTTTTTTCCCCATTCTTCCTGTCCTGACCTTATTTTGCCTCTTAAATAGTTTTTTAAACTTGCAACCTCAAATTACCAGTTGATTTCAGCTTCTCTTTTGTAGTTAATTGTCTTATTCCTACAATTTTCTAATAAGTGTTAAAACTGTGTATTTCACTCGCTAGAGCTCAAAATAAACAACAAACAAACAAATGGAAAGAGATTTTCTCACTTTTTTTGAGTCAATGATCATAACTAAGGAAGCCTCAAGTTCAGTGTTATTTAACCTCTTGTCCAGTGTCATGAGCAGAAGAAGAAGTCATGTGAGCAGAACTGTATAGGGAATAATGGGGCTCCTTTCTTTTTAAACAGAATCTTGTTATTTGTGGTTTGGGGTTTTTTTGAATAGCACCCCAAAATAGCAGGTTCTGAGCTGTTGCTGAAGGCACCCTCAGAAGGGTTTAGTAAAATACCAATATTTTTCAAGAACTCTGTGGCCCTTCCCTCACCTCCAATGTATGTGTTCTTTTTCTCACTCCAAGTTTTGGACATTTATTTTTTATATTTCTCAACCTAATTTCATACGTATTAGTTTCAGTTACTTTATGTTGCACTTCACTTAGATAGCAGAAGTGGAAAAATAGTTGTTCTTTTTTTGTAAATCTTATTTTCAGGAAGAAAATCCAAGAGTATAGCAGTTGGAAGTAGTTAAGTTTTGTAGGATTTCAAAGAGTGCCGGGATGGAGGCCTGGGAAGTGATGCTGGGAGGTTTTGCCTCCTCTCATGCCAGTGAAATCCGGTACTAAGCAGACAGCGCCAGCATCTCCAAGCCTTGCTGCCGGGCAGGCGGAGCGCTGCTGATTCACTTTTGCACAAAATGAAGGAAAGTCCTGGTTTTTCTGGCCTGAAGTGTTTTTGAGGATATGCCTTCCCCGCCCCTCTTCCTGCCGCCCACCTCAAAAGCAAATATGTTTTGTTGTGGTTTTTTTTTTTTTTCAGCATCCTCTTGAGCACAAACTGTCAGGCACCACAGGGAGTTTTTCCTTGTCTTTTGTCTCTCCAGAAACTGATTTATTTAAATGATATGCTGGGAGCATACTGCTGTTACAGGCTTTGGTGCTTGTTGTCTTCTGAGCTTCAGAACAGTTTCCTTGAAAATTGTGGAAGATAAGATTATCCCTGGGAATCATGGTTTCCCCTAAAGCTGGTTTTTTCTGCATTTTTCCAAAGAAATTCCCCCTCCTGGTCTTCTGAGAACAGTGGCATTGGGTCAGACCTGTTTATTTCTGTGTGATTGAAAGTATGGAAGTTGTTTGAGTGCTCAGCTCCCTGCTGGGGAGAGCACTTGGCTGCCTGGCTAGAAGTCCACATGACTGTCACTGCTCCCACCCATGGGACCACTACACCAACACCCTCCTTTTGCTCAGGCATAGGTAGTTACAGAGTCCTTTGTCACGCATTTATTTACCATCTGGCATCCCCATGTCATCTTTTGCAGCCTGTCATAGTTACGATGCTGCTTTTCATTATTGTCATGTCATACTCGGTACCAGGAGGAGTCATGACTTTGTGGTTGCAGATTTTTGGGGTGTGTTCCTTATCTCTCAGGACGTGGCAGACAGTTGTTTTTGAGAAACAGAAGCCCTTTTAGACTGGGCTTTGACCTAAGGTGCAGGTCCTCCCAACCTGTGCTCAGATATTAAGGTGCCAGCTCCACCTTTTTAAGAGCTAGGTTTAGTTTTCTTTGAAAAGCCAGCAGTCATACAATGCTGAAAAAGCCTCATGGCATTTTCACACCAGGGAAGGTACCTGGGGTTGTTGCAGGGGGGAGTTGGCAAACCCAACAGTCCCCAGCACACCCAGTGGAGGCTGGGGAGTGCAGGGGCTGGTGGCCACTGAGGACCTGCAGGATTTTTCCCAACTAGTGGGGGTAAGAAGTTCCCAGGTACACAAGGTGATGAATAAATTCAAAAGGAAAATGCTGCCTTAGGAAGCCTTTACTTCTCTCTGCCTGTCTGGAATTCTCCAGCATAAGAGAGGAATTGGCTCCTCGGGTGTTTTAAAACAATTGGAGTGACGAGGAATAAGATGTGTTTGGAGGGAACCGTTTTCTTAGCTGCTTTTAAGTTGGCATCTTCTCTTTCTTTAGAGTTGGAGCATCCTCACAATTTTACTGTTGCTAAAGCAGTTTTCACAGGATGCCCCTCCTCTACGTATCTGCCGGCATGTTGTCTGTGTGCCTGGCGGTGATGTAAAAAGGATGAGGTGGTTTGGGAAATACTGCTCAAGGCAAACACAAGTTTCAAAATCCATGGTTAATCAGATACAGGGAAAAAAATGTGTTGGCTCTCTGTGAAGGATTTTGCTTTCAACCCTAAGTATGCTTGAAGTGCCTTAAATTCTGTTTGCTTCTCCTGTTATCCTGGATCTTAGCCATATCTGTAAGTACCTTACTTTCATGTTTTACCTTATTTTTATGTGTTTACTCTCTGTATGATGGTCCAGAGGAGCGTGCGAACACTCAGTGCGTGTCCAAGCCAGGAGAGGAGTGTCACAATATATTATTTATGCTGAAAAGAGCTTGTACATGGGGATGATCTTAGCTCTGGCCCCATCTCTTCTCCGGCAGCAAATCAGAGCACTGAGTTGGTGGATTTAAAGTTAATCTCCTGAAATCTGAACTCCTTTTTGCTTGCTCTGCTCTTGCTTCTTGGGGAGCAGTGGATGGTCTTGTTCTCACCTCAAAGCGCTCAAGGGTGAGTGCTTTCAGCCTCAGGGTGTACAGCCCTAAGGTGCATGTGGTCACTGGGCACCAGACACCCTTTGCCAGCTGGCCCCAATTTCCTGCTGAGCCCTATGCATCTCTCCCACAAAATATCTAGGGGACATAACAAAAGGTTTCTTTTAAAAGAAAAACAAGAAGCCACAAACCCCTGTCTGTACCCTCTTCCCAGTTTAGGGAGAAATATATTGTTGAGTGCATGTTTTGCATTTTTAATTTCTTTGTGATATCCTCTTCCTTCCCCTTTTCCCCCACCTCCCTGTTTTCACCCTGACATCCCTTTGGAGGGCTCTGTCTGCATCCCAGCAGGGAGCCTGCTGTGGCAGGGTGCTTGCAGGACAAGGAGAGATAAGGAACTCTCCATCTGCAGGGAAAGCACTGTTGTGATGCTTTATGGAGTGGGGGATCTGCTTTGAAATGTGCTGCTGAATATGAAGCATCCAGTGAAGAGTGTGTGAGATATTTGCGAGGACATATTTGTGTCTTTAACACAAGGGCTGCTGCATCCCAAAATTGGTAGTGATGTAAACAGTCTGCAATACTGTATGGCAAAGGATTTGTGGCTGTTTGCAGGCTGCTTTACTTTCAGAAGGTAGCAGACCAAAAGAGGGGATGGGGATTACCACATGGGCCTGTGCCACACTTTGAACTCTAAATGTTTTGTGTGCAGTGCTATGAGATGTAGTTTGCTGTATTTTGGGCACAGTGCATTTTCGCAGGAAAGCTGAATTTGTACCTGAATCTTCTTTCTGTATTGATTTCTGCAGCCAGGGTTTGAATTTGATCCTGTTTTTCAGTTAGCTGCCTTGATCTTGAGACATCCTTTCCTATTTGCCTCTCACTGGCACAAGCACTAGGACCACTGCTCGTGTTTTCATCTAATATGCTTCAGTTATTTTATTTTATGTTGCTTTTTAATCTGCCTGCATTTTGTTCAGCCCTATGTAGATAGGGGTTTTATTTGTTCCTTCTCGCTCTTGTTATGACCCTTTTACTGAATCTCAGGGTGGGGGCTGCCATGTGTTGCGAGGTCATTGTTTGGTTTGTGCATCAAGGCACTGCTGTAACATCTCAAGAGTTCCTGTGAGGAGCTTCTGGCACAGGTTGGCTGAGAGACTTTTCTTCTGCTCAAGTTGATGATTGCTGGTTTGCACAGCAGTGCAGAAAGACTGATTTGCCACCCTTTATTACTGGTCTTTCACAGCCTACAGATACCACCTTAAAACACTCTTCACCTTTTGCTGTGGCCACCTGGCTTGTTTGGGGTTGCAGCTTGATTAATTTTTGGCTAATGTATGAATGGCCCTTGTCCCTTTGCCGTGTTATAATCTCAGTAAAACTAAGTACTCTTAGGGTTGAAAACTGAAAATGTAACACACACTTCGCACTGAAAGTTTTGCATTGTTGCTAGAGGACAAGGTAAAATAACTTTTTACTTCTTTCTTAAATGAAAGAGGCAGCTAGTATGAAGTTGATTAAGAAACATTTGAGGTTGGATAGGTTTTTTTGGTCATTAAACTTTTTTTTTTACTTATCTGTGGTTTTAAAATGTCCATTCTTAAATTATGTAAAATACATGGTATGAGAGTGAGGAAACATCCCAATACACATTTGGATTTGGAAGGGTTCTTTGTATGTTAAGTTTTATCCTTAATGTGATCTAAATAGTTCAAGGTATTTAGGTCTTTAAATCAAGGTTTATAATGACTTTAAGATGCTTCTAACATAAAGCATGAAGGAGTGTTACGTGCTGTGGGTTTTCAAAAGAAGCACTGTACATTCATTGGTAATTATGTACTTTACTATTAAGTCTGAGTAGTGATTTTTTTTTAAAAAAACATGTTTGGCAAATTATAGTTTTTGATCAAATTACAGAATAAAATAATTACTTGAAACTTAACATAATAAATTTATTTTATAGGTCTTAGTGCAGTAAGGATCTACTTAGGTCACCTTTGATCTGCATTGAAAGTAGCAGGCAGAGTCTTATTGGAAGGTGAGCAAAGCCAAGGACCAGTTTTGTCAAAAACTAGAGGACAATTATCCCAGGAGGTGCTTGTGGGAAACCTGCTGCTTAGGTGAGAGTACAGTGTTGATAGGGAGGGGTTTTGTCTCTTCAGTGAGAACCTGCAGATAGATCAGGCAAATCATAGTTAATTATTTACAGAGGGCTCAGTGCTGCCTTTGGCTCCTGCGCTACTAAACATCTTTGGTTTGGAGGGTAGAGTTAAGATTGTAACTTTGAAATTAAGCTTTTCCTTTTCCTCTTCCCATTGCATGCAAGGCTCTTGACTGCCAGCTCTGAACGGCTGGAACAGATGAACTTTTGCACTCTATGCTAAGGACACTTACATAAAAGGGATATAACTCAGATTGCATCCAAACCCCACTCAGTTTTCTGTGGGAGGAGATGGGTCTGTGCTCTCCCTGTCCACGTGGGGATCTTCAGGGAGCCTCTCTGCTACCCATCCTTTTTTTTTTGTGTGTGCAGACACCTATCAGAAAACTACAGAAAAAGCTTAATCGGTGACAAGCCAGATGTGATGTGAGCTGAAATCCAGCAGACTGATTATTCCTGGGGCCAGCAGGACCAACGCAAACAGCTTTTGCGTTTGACTTGTGAGATTGAATTCCTGCATACACTGGAAAGAGGGGTCAGATTAACCACTCTCCATAACACCAGTGATGGGTGTCTCTCCTCCACAGCCTGTCTATTTTCATTAGACCAGTAGAAAGTTACTGTACTGGCATTGTTAGCCCCACATACGCATGAATGTGGAGTCAGATGGAACAAACCTCACAAATCCCTTAAAATCGTGGATAAAAAATGGAAATTGAGTTTGGCACTGTCCAAACTTATACCCAGTTCTTCATGGCATCCCCTTTCATTTTGCTCCTGCACAGGCTGTAGGGCTGGAGTTGCTCCCAGCAGCCTGGCCAGTGGCGCCCTTCCTCAGTAAAGCCCCTGGCAAGTGGAGTTGCCAAAAGGTGACGTGCTTTCCCAGCTGCAAACATATAGACAAGGCCACATCAGATCAGAGGTATGAAAAAGTCCAGCAAAAATACCTTTTCACCAGAGTCCTCTCTGCATATGAGGCTGAAATCACAAAAACTGTTCCTTGAAGTTGCCTGCCTGATTGTGTTGTCAATTTGGCTTTCAGGGTGCAGCTTTGAACAAGCAATTGAGACATTTAAAATACCCAAACCGCCACTGCTTTTACTGGCATTGTTACATATGTACGACTAGAGGGTGCACACAGTGCCCGTAGGCACTGCATGGTCCTACCTGGCTAAGTGTTTGGAACATTGCACTTGTGTTTAAATAAGATGCAGCACTGAGGCCTTTTCACTCCCACAGATGTGCCCAGAGCATCAGGACAGTCCGTTCAGACCATCTGCAGCAGTGTCCATCCCTGCTGGGTGACAGCAGTGGGGCAGGGGGGTTGCATGTGGTTCTGCTGGAGGTCCTGTGATCAGCTCCTGGGCCTTGCCGTGATGGGGAGAATTTGTTAGAAGGATCAAGCCATTCCTTTACATTATCACACTGTAGTGAATGGGCAAACACTGTTCTCATCTTGCCTTTACCTCTGAGATCACCAGCAGCTGCTTCATTAACTATTAATGGCCTGCTCATTAATGCTGTAAAAGGCAAGGACCAATCTTGCAAATTTTCTGGACTCTTCCCCTGAAATATTTATGACTTGCTCACTGTGCAAAAGGGCAAGAGCAACAGCAGAGAACATGCCTCCAAGTTTTGTTGAGCATTATTAAAGAGCTCATGAATATGAAGAAGCTGCCAGTTTCTGTCTGTTTTTTGGCTTTCCAAGCTAGCACTGCACAGCTGGCTCTAGGGGTTGAGTGGGCTGGTGGTTTGCTAAAGTATTGGTGGCAGAGTCTTGGATGCTTTATTGATGATCTGTAGTTCCTGTAGTGCCTTCCTTTGCATCCTCCTCTACAAGCACCAAGGTATAATTGATACCTCCAGGCGAGGTTACCAGGTGAGGTTTTGTTTGAGATGGGAAAACTGAGGGACAGAAGTTGAACAATTTGCCTGGAACCAAGCAATAGAAAGCCAGCAGAGAATGGAGGTGTTTCACCCAAAACTGTAATGCTACTTTTGAAGTCTGATTAGTGTGAAATAGGGAGACACTCACTAAGCCTCCTCTGAAGCTGTTGCTATAAGTCATTCCCATCGCATTCCAAGCAGAGCTCCTACATGATTGCACAGAGCAGCACTGAGTAGTGCTTTCCCTGGGAAACTGCCAGTGCTTTTAGCTCCCTCCAGTACCAAGAAGCAGCAGGGAAGCCATTCTTCCCTTCCATCCAGATTTTGGAGATAAAATTATATTCTTCTCATTTCTTATATATAACAGCAATAAAGAGTCTGTCCACTACATCCCAAGTGCAGCTCATCTGGTGGTGCACCAGGCAGATTAAAATCTATATTTCTTTCCCACGGCCATCTGAGGAGCAAACACTAGTGTAAATACATGTGGGAGGCATTTTTTTTGTAAAGTAGGGAGATGTGCTTTAAAGAGAACAGGTATGACTTCAAGAGTGAGGACTGGTCTGTGCAATGCTTCACATCTCTTCCTTATGCAGGTGGCCTTCAGAGTAAAAAAGTTCTTCTGTTTGGAAGATGCAGGGTGTGTCAGGAATAGCCAGCCTTCAATACTATCTGAGCTTCTGGGCGTGCATGTAATGCCCAGGTGGAACGAGGTGGCAAAACAAATCCATACTGGAAACATTCCCTGATACAACTTTCTCATTATTTCTTACAGAGTGTGAAAATTTTATCCCACATAATATCACATTGCAAGGAATGCTTGGTTTCCCTCCTGGAGTCATTCCTTTTAGTTGCTGAAGGAAAGTTACAGTGAATCCAGGATAGAATTTCAAAGCCCTTCACTGAAGTAGTGTTTAAGGGTTTATCTTAACATCTTGATTTCACAGTGCTGTAATAAGTGAATATGGTAGCCACAACTTAGTGGTAGAACATGGTCATGTTGTGCCTTGTGTGACTAAAGCAGGTCCTGGTGGGACTCCACTGTCACATTTATCTCCAAGAATATTCCAGGAGCGTACTGAATGCCATCTGGTTTTGCCCTCAAAACTACAATAAGTGTTTCTGAGGAAGACTTCTGGGACTGCTGCTACAAGAGTAGTATCCAGATCTTGAGTGACTCTTGTCATTCTTTACTGAAGCAATTCCTCCAAAAGCTGGAAAATGGGTAAATGCAAGAATTGAGTCCCTGTCTGTTGACTGGTTCAGCTTTTCTAGAGACAGATGCACTGGAGGCTGCAGAGCAGATCATTGGTGTTTTTTAGGTGCCAATGGTGCTGTTACCTCTCCATCTGTAGATCTCTCTTCCTCATGGAAGGTCTGCCCCTCATCTCAGCAACAGCTCAAAGTTCCACCTGTTTTGGGACCCCTTTCCTAACTTATTCCTTGGTAGTTAGGAGGAGTCTGCCACCCAAGACAGACCCTGTTCCTCCTCTCTGAATTTGAGGTTGAATCACAGGTGAGAGATATTGTAAAATCTCTGTTCCTGACCAGAGGGAAGATCAGTGTAATTCAAAATGTTGGGAGTTGTGTCTTATCACTGCTAAAGGCATATATGATCAAGTATCAATTATGTGAGAAAACACAGTGATAATTAACAGTGTCAGTAAGTAGAAACTTACTGTATCCTGTGAAATAACTGGAAAAAGGAGGGGTTCTCTGTCAAAACATCAACTTTCAGTTCTTGGTATCATAACATGAACTAAATCAGCGGCTGGCAGCAGCGGAATTCCAGGTGTGTCTTCTGCATGCTGCTCAGCTGCAAGTTACACCTCCAAGGAAAAAGCATGTCTGTGTGCAGTCATCTGCAGATTCCTGATTTCAACACTTTGGGACTGAGAAATGGACCTTGCTTTAGAGGATGCTCCAACTCATTATTCATTTTCCTTTTCTGGCAGAGTAGTCATGTCTTGTCAAATGATGGTTCACGTTCATGAATAGTGGTTTCTAAAGTCTAGCCCTTAAAGTGATGTCTTGGCATCTAAGTGATCCATGGAGTACTGGTAGTTCATTGGGACTTATGGGTCTCCAGCATTGTTATTAGAAACAAGCTTTTTATTAGCTATATCTGTGTTTTCCTGTGCCCTCAGGGGTGATACACAGGGTTAGAAGAAGTGTTAGCTTAAATTTTCACGTGTGTTTAGACTGGTGGGTACTCCAGCGAGCAAACACTGGTTCATGTTAAATTCTGATTCAGGAAAATGTTATACGAGCCTAAAATTAAGAGGAAAAAAGGGCAAAACTGGCTAATGGGCAGAAATGGGAGAACAGATTGGCCAGCCAAATAAAATGGCTCCTGGTTGAGTTTGGGATGAAGCTAATGGACCTTGCCTTTTGAGAAGAGTCTAATCATCCTTTGAGATGTGTTAGTTTCTCATTTTTGCCATTGATGCTGTTTATGCATTTTGCTTGCCTTGGCTTAAGGAGTGAAAATTGCCCTTTTGACTGCTCTGCTCATGTAGGTGGGTCCTTCTGCACAAATGTGACGTGACAGACCCCAAAACAGTGCTCATCTAGAGTTTGTGTATCATCAATGAAAACTGTCCTGTTGGGGTTTTAATGAAACCATTTATTTCATGGCATCAGCTTCTTGGCTCTTACTTGACAGTACCCAATGGTCCCTGCCTCCAGCAGAGCAGCTCCGGAAAGGCACAAAGACTGGATTTTGTGTTATGACACAGGCTGTACTGTATGCTGGGAAGTTAGCTCTCTTCCTGTCTTCTGCTGGAAATAACTTGGAGTTAAGCCGTGCCTACACTACAAACCTCTGCCATCAAATCTGTGCTAGACAAACGAGTGGAGAGGTCCCTGAGTGACATGGCTGTGCTGGCACAGTCCTAAGGCACAGTGTGGGTGCACTGGGGAAGCTGCCCCTTCTCTGGCCTGTGAGGGACTCATGCTGGGCTCTCACAGACCAGGGCTCTGCCGCCACAGCCCTGTCTGCCGTGTAGCATTTTGACAGGGTTACATGGGTGCTCGTCTGCTGCTGGAGTGTTTCTGGGGTCTTGGTTCCTGTAAATTTCTAGTGGAGTGTTTTCAGATCCTCCTGAGTAAAACAGAGGTGAAAGATGCATTTTAATGTTGCAGGTCTGGTCTCATCATCCTGCTTTGTGGGGTGGTTCTGGTGTTCCCACTGCACTCCGGAATAGGGCACGGTGGCTGTTGTTCTAGCTGTGTGCCATCCAGTGCTGTATAATGTTGCAAGATCCAAAAATAAAAGGTGGAAAAATATGCAGGCGGAGGAAACAAGGCACAACTTTACGTCTTGGGCAGAACAACCCTCTTCCCTCTTTATACCTTAGCTTCACCCTTGGAGTCTTGAAAGATGGGTAACTGTTGCATTTTTACTACCTACTCAGTCTTTCCACACTGACTTTTAATCCTTGGCTCCCTTCAAGAGATTATTTTGTTACACTGCTACTACAGATCCTTTGATGAAATACTGCTCTTCTCTTCCTCCCCAGCCTTTTAGAGTTACACATTTCTTTGCTCGAGGAAAACACTTGAAGATTATCCTCGGCCTAATTGGAGAAGCAGAGAAGAGAGCGGTTTATTGGTGCTTCTTTAATCCCATCTTTCTTCACATACAAGCACCTGGTATCCTCTTGAGTGTTTTCCATCCCAGTGTTTGTTACAAGAATTAAGTGAAGAAGCTTTGATGAATAAAAATGGTTTACACAAGGTTAGGTGGGAAATTAAAACCTCCTCTCCCATAGCCTGGCTGGGACTATAGGCCCTTGCCCTCTCCTATTCCTTTGGTGCACCCATGTCCCTGGGTTTTGAGTTGCTTCCTGAATGGCTCAGCTTCTCAATACAGTATGGGACCAGTGATTTCCAAACAAGTCCCTAAGTATGTGCCAGCTGAGTTCCACAGATGGCAAAGACCACGTCAGACCTGCAGGTCTCTTACTTATTTGTTTGCTTGTATGTTGAAAGTCACCCTTTGGCAAAACTAATGCAATAATTCGATCTATTGGAATTGCCCAGTTAAGTCTCAGATAAGATAAAGGTCTATTGAGATGTGATTATCAACAAGAAATCATGAAGATCGCCAAGTTGGCCTCCAGCAGGAATGTGAGTTTGACTGCTTGAAGCTGATATGCGGCAAGTCTGTGATTTCAGCTTGGTTTTCTCCCAAAATAAGAATGGGAAGTGTCTCATCCTTTGTAACAGTCTTGACCACTCCCCTCCCTCCAGTGAAACTTGGCATTTTTAATTCCTGCAAAAGGGACCTAGAAAATTATTTTGCTAGAGCAAGGTTCCCAGTTAAGATGCAGACATGACATGGAGAAGCTGAGCATGAAGTGTTACTATTGTCCAGCAAGTTTCATATATATATATATATATATATATATATATAGGTATGTATATATACACACCCCAGTTCTTTTAATAGCCATGGATCACAGGGATGTCCGACTTCCAAGGGCATGAAGCTCTCACAATTAGCCTGTTGCAATAGATAACAGGAGATGCAACTTTAGTATCATTTCCATTTCTCATTCCTGCTATTCCACACTCTCCCTGCAGCCACGAAATCACAGTTACTGTAGGAATTCACACTGGTGTCCCAATGTTCAAAACGAACACTTGCTATTTTTACCTGTTACTTGGGTTTTAGTTTTGGGGTTTTTGGAAGCAAAATGCTAAAGACAAACAAACAAGTCAATAAGCAAAGCATTTAAATGACTGTGCAGTCATTATAACTGATATCAGGGCAAAGGAATGCAAACAGGCCAGTCTGTGGCTTCATGCCTTTAGCTCTTGTCTCTCTGTATTGTTTTTAATTTTGAGCACAGGAAGGGGCAACTATGTGACCATATGCTTACAAAATGCTGGTTACAAATGCCTTCCAAACAACGTTGGCATAGTAATGATATGTCATGTATGCATCACGTTTTGTCACGCTATAAATGTGCCTGTGTGACTCCAAACCTTAACTGTGTTTCCTTCTCCTGTTCCTCAGCACGGGTAATAATAATTGTTTCCAAACAAATTCATGCTTCCGTTCTGAATAAATTGGATTTCACTTCATTCAGTGCCAGTGGGAATTTCATACCCTGGGAAATTTGCAAGCGTATTGCAGGGAAAATGTTAAGCGTGTGCTTAAGCATCGTTGATATTGATCTGTTAAGTCTGTTCTTAAACGTTAGAAGCTATTGCCTCTTTCCAAGCATTGGTCTTACTGGAGAGTTAAAAAAGAAGGAGAGTTACTCTCCACTTGCAGGGCTCTAAAGATGGAATTGCACCTGGAGGGAAGAAATAGTCAGCAGAAGTTGATGCTGATATTGCTGTGAACATTATCTTGGTCATACCTTTTCATTTTCCAAAGATAAGATCCTTTCAGCATGATCTAAGATTCCTGCAGTTTTCAAATGTTGGGGGTTTTTTTTTCTCCCCTTGTGATTTGTTTTCCCTTATTTTTCTTGTCATGTAATCGCCTTTTCAGGTTTAACAAGGTTTTGAATTTAACACTACTTTGAGGCAGTGATATGTAGGCCAAAGAGGTTCACACCTCTTTGGTGTGAGCAAGTTTGTGTGATATTTGTGGTGGGAGGTCTTGTGATGAGATTGCAGAGGAGCAGGGACTCAAGTCTCCTAGATCCAGATTCGGTATCTGTGGCTTTCCCTGCTGCAAGCCTTTGGCAAATGAGAGATGAATGCAGGCTCCATATAACCATCTTTAAAATAGATATCCCTTGGGGAGAGTATCGATTAATTAACATTTCAGAGGCGCTTTGAGTTTCCTTGATAGGTGTTGCAGAAATGCGAAAGGGGTTTTTTTCCTTGCTAGACATGGGCTGTCTAAAGGATGAATTTTAATGATGTTGGTTTACCTGGTAAGTGCTCTTTTTCAATTGGAAGACTATTTAGCCTCTTTTGTATGTACCAATATGGTATTTTACTGCCAATTTAAGCCAAATAAAATATACAGCATCTGTACCAAGGCTGGATTTGGTACCCTCACATCATGAAAGCTCATGCTGATAATTTGCCAGTAGCCTCAGGTCTTTGATAGTAATTTGTCAGATGCTATACTGAACCTAATTTGCATCTGTATTTACATAAATGCTTTAATTAAAATTATGTGCACCAACCTGAGATAGATGAACAGCACTGCCTGCTATTTGTTTACATTCCCTGACAACAAAACCCTGCCTTGGCTGCTTCTTGCTGATTGTATGACTTGACAAGACTATTTGAGGTACGGACTAGAAGCCTGACAGGTTTCTAGTTAGACTCTGCTGCAGGCTGCTGAGGAGCAACATGAAGCTTTCAGGACACAATTCTGCCTTAATTTTAGCAGCACAGATCTGAGCAACTTGATTCAAGGGGTCAGATATGGTCTATATCCAGTCCTAAAGCTCTAGCTTTAAGGTAGTTCTGTGCAGTCAGGATTTATAGTTCCTTGCACACGATATCTGCTTTGTCACACATCCAAAATGTGAAACCCCACTGAGGACAGTAGAAAAACATTTTAAATACAGCTTCCATCAAGAGAAAATTTCTGAGAGCTGTTCATCTTTGAACAGAGCATTACCGAGCTCCTTGTAGGACAGAGTGCTCTAGGAGATTTTGGGGCGCAAATGGGGTCCTGCTTGTTTCAGTGGGACATGTGAGAGCGTATGGCTGAGTTTGGATGAAGGCAGTGAAGACTGTGGATCTGTTTTTGCTTAGACCACACATTTCATTTGGAAAACACAGTCATATAAATACAAATTAAATCCAAACTCTCCAGTCTGCCTTTAGATAGTGGAGGCTGATATTGCTGCGTTGCTTCCCAGTTATTCGGAAGTTGTCACAGTGTTGCAAAGGAAAGAGATCAAGTGGCAAAGTTATGACTGATTTCGCAGACTGCTTTGAAGATACACGAAGGACAGGCTAAAAAGAGCTGTAACTACTCTGCCTGGATTTGGAGGGTTGCTGAGCTTTGTTTAAAGTTGTTTACTTAACTTGCATTAGAGGAAGTAGTTCAGAGCTGCTGTTTCCTTCACTGAGAGGTCATGTATATGTAGAGGATTGGAACTGAGGTTTGTTTTAATAATAATAAATACATAATTAAAGGTTTCTTGCAACCCAAACTATTCTGTGATTCTGTATAAATTTGGGCATTACCACTCACTTTCTTCAGTGCCTTCTGACTATATTTGCTTGTAGTCATTTCTGAATCTAGTTTGAGAGACACATTCATACATTAACCTTCAGTTTCAGCACCTTTGTACATTAACATTCATACATTAACCCATTTGCCTGATTGCTCTGTTGAAGATGATAAACTGTCCCCCATATTACAACCTGCTGTGGGAAAGATGGCCAAAACCTGTTTCCTGAGTCCACCTGAAAGAGCACAGGCAAAAAAAGCATCTACGTTTGTGGCAAAGTGGCCTAAATATTTAAGTTAAGAGGTGTTGGTAAGCAGGCTGGAATGCATGCTCGCGGGTGTGGGGTGAGTGGCAGTCCAGGGTGACGGTGTCGATGGAAGCTGCAGCTGGAGCCCTCCCAGCGCCTCAGCCCTTGGCCTGGCACAGGAATGCCAGGGACACCATCTGCCAGCAGCTGGGGTCTGCTGGGGGTCATAGCCAGGCAGCACTTTGCATTGCTGGGAAGTGGTGGTCTTGGTCAAGTAGTGGGCGTGACAAAGCCGGATTTACAGTCTTGCAAAGCTGCAGCCTTAATTTAAACTGACATAACATAAATAAGTCCAAACTATTAGTCTTGCTTTGCCTCATCCATAATAAGAGGATGAATACATTTCCCATATTAAATTCATTATGTCATGGGGGTGCTCTGATACTTGAGAGGAAGGTGGGAAAGTCAGCTGAAGGGAAGCAGTCCTTGTTCCCCCTGATGTGAGGGGGAGGAGGGGAAGGTACTTGCTGATTATGAAGGAGGAGGGCTGGGATGTGGCACACAGAGAAGAACAACATTCCCCCAGGGAAAGTGTCCTGTTGGGGTGGGATATTTATGGTGAAATCTGCTCTGCAGTTGCCTCCTCGATTGGCCAGCTGTCCTGGCTCAGCCCTCCACTTTCCCCTCAGACATCTGTGCTGCATCTCCCAACAAGGGAGGAAGCAGCATGGTGGCTGGTGGGCAGGAGCCCCAGAAAGTTCCCCACTTCAACACTGAAACAGCTGCTGGTTTGAATTTGGATCAACATTCAAGGTGCTGGTACCTCTGCTGGTGCCCAGTTTGGTACCTTTGGCTTTCCCGAAGGGAGCTCTTGGTGTATTGTGAGGTCAGAGAGCAAGCCAGGGAGAGGGTCCAGAGAGCAGCCCTGCATTTGGAGAAGGTTTCTTTCAAAACTCATCTTGTCTGTTTGATTTTAGATTCAGTACTAGGGCTGTAAGTCTAGCAAGTGTTGTAAGCCAGCCTTTAATCAGCCTGTGTGTATTTTAAGAATTGTGCCGACTGTTACAGCCTCAGAGATACCTGGAGATTTGGTTGAGAGAAGCCTGTCCTAGTTTCTCAGGGTAGCCAGGAAGGCGTGCTCATTTCCCAATTTAATGTGAGCCTTCCCAGTCTTTATTTGTCAAGGCATTTTCTTTGAAAGATTGCAAAGCTCCAAGCAACCAGTTAATACATGGGGGAAGAGAGAAGTCGGAGTGTAAGGCAGCAGTAATCCCTGCAATTAGAAGTATATTAATAACTGCACTTCATCTGTGGATGGAGTACAGAAGGGTGGGGTTCTGGAAGGAGGGCCATCTTTTGGCAAGGGGACTCCAGCCGTGCTGCAGAAAGGGCAATTCACTTGTCTGCAGCTCTTTGGTTATAGATGTGCAACGCTGGAGGCAGCGTGCAGCAGCCTCGTGCGGGACCGGCACGGTGTCCCTAGTGAAGACTAGTCCTTACTACTTGTGGCATTTACTTGTGGCAAGTAAATGTTGGGGTTTAATCATTTGCCTATCAGAAATCTGTTAGTCTGGGGGTTTTGTCTGTGTCACACAGAGGGTGTGATGGAAACCATTACTCATCTTTCCATCCCAGCTCTCCACGCTGGGAAAAGGGAACGTAAAAAGGTTGATGGATCTGTCCAGACAATCCTCTGGATCTTGAGCATGCCAGACAGGCATCCCAGAGCCAGGAAAGAAATACTGGGCTTATTCAGACCCTTCTTGAGCTCTGATTTGGAAGTGCATGTGCTCTGCTCACCGTGCACCCAGATCTCTGTGAAACAAGGTCTTGTCAAAGCAGGCACCAGGTTTCCAGCAGAAGCATACTTGATAATTAGGCTCTTGGACACTGTTGTTCCCAGCATCACACTACCACCAAAATATGCAAAAAGCATCTCTGAAGTAAAAGCATTCCACTCTGGAAAAGCGCTTGAAAGCCATTCATTAGCTCTTTATTTTCACCAAAACTTAATTAGAATTTCCAACAACTTTATTTATTTTTTTCTGCTCTCACCTGAAGTTGCAAGCAAATTTTGTAAGTCTCTCCTACTATAATCTGACACCTGTTTGTAGGCATCCTCCTAGACGTGTCCTTTCTCCATTGCCCACGTGTGTACAGATGAAGCTGATGTGAGACCTTCAAGATGTCTTCAGCAAGTCATCTCCTCCTAAACAGGATCCACTCTTTTTGTCACCCAGGTCCACTTCTTACTTATTATTTCTATTTCAGAGCACCTCGAGACACACATGAGGTTGATGAAACGACATAAAGCAAAGCTGGGGGCTGTGCCAAATAGTTCATAACCATGGAGGAAGACTTGGCAGAGGGGCAGAGAAAGGAAGGGATGACTTAGTGGTAAAACGTGAGTCTGAGTGTTTGTCTCATTAAGTTTTGTACACCTAGCAGCAAACTTAAATAGTATTAATGAAAACAGAAGCAGTGTGGGAAGAGGGCATTTACTGAATTTAGAAATCAAAACGATTGTCTTTCACTGTTAGTTGGACTTTATTATTAAAAAAAAAAAAATCTACCTTTCTAATTTGGAGTCACCCAACTAATCCTTGAATCAGATGGATGCTTGACTTAAGTTCTGATGTTCTCTTTTTCTTCTTTTTAAACTAAAAAAACCTTAACTTTAAAAAAATGATACGGTATTTGCAGAATCAATAGAAAAGCTGACCCAGATAAAAGTGCACAAAAATTGGTTTCATGCCCTAGAACTTTTCCTGTATGCTTTTTGATGCAATGTATCTGATCCTTCAAAAAGGAGGTAACATACAGTGATCTCAGCAGCTTTGAAGAATTGTTCTGCAAGAATAACAAGGAGCACTGGAGAAAGGGGTGTGCACTTGTATGTTTTTTTTCTGCTCATTAAATATACCATGAGACAGAAGAAATTTAATGTCATATTACTGGTTATGTGGAAAGATAAGATAAATATTGTATTAAATCTGATTTTGTCCAATTTTTAAAAGGTGAAAATGCATTTCTCCTGAACAGCTCTTCACAGTCTTACGTGAATTGCATGTTATCTTCCTTCATTCAAACCTGCTCCTACTGGAGTGAGTGGCAAAGGTGTATCCAAGTAGTAGTAGGGTTCTCTCTCAGAAATGTAATTATGTCCTAGATCCTGAATCAGATAGAAAGCTATAAAAAATATCTGCTGCTTCAGATGCTTTCCAGTAGAATCATAGAACGGTTTGGGTTGGAAGGGACCTTAAAGATCATCTAGTTCCAACCACCCTGCCATGGGCAGGGACACCTCCCACTAGACCAGGTTGCTCAGAGACCCATCCAACCTGACCTTGAATACTTTCAAGGATGGGGCATCTGGAGGTTCTCTAGGCAACGTGTTCCAGTGCCTTGCCACCCCCACAGTAAAGAATTTCTTCAGTATATCTAATCTAAACCAAATCTCTTTCAGTTTGAAGCCATTCCCCCTTGTTCTGTCACTACATGCCGTCTTGCCCCATCTTTCCTGTAAGTTCCCTTAAGTACTGGAAGGCCCAATTAGGTCACCCTGAAGCTTTCTCTTCTGCAGTCTGAACGGTCCCAATTCACTCATCCTTTCCTTATAGGAGAAGGAAAGGATGTTCCATCCCTCTGATCATCTTTGTGGCCTCCTCTGGACTTGCTCCAACAGGTCAATGTCCTTCCTATGCTTGGGGACCCCAGAGGTGGATGCAGCACTCCAGATGGGATTTCATGAGCACAGTAGAGGGGCAGAATCACCTCCCTCAACCTGCTGGTGATGCATGTTTGGCTTTCTAGGCTGCAAGCTCACGTTGCCAGCTCAGGTCGTCTTTCATCCACCAGCACGCCCAGGTTCCTCTCAGCAGAGCTGCTCTTGATCTGTTCATCCCCCAGCCTGGACTGGGGATTTCCCCAACCCGGGTGCAGCACCTTGCACTTGGTCTTGTTAAACATCATGAGATTCCAATTGGCTCACCTCTCAAACTGAGGAGGATCCAAATTTTAATTTGATTCCAATACAGAACTTAGATCTGCAGAAATCACACATTCAGTATCTGAACCTCTGTAGCTTTGGCTTCCAAAAACATCCCAGGCTGTTTAGGGCTGTGGACCAGGACACATAACAAAACAGTGTTCAATGCAGGCATTGGTGAAGTGAAGGTGATAAATCAATAGGATGGATTTGTGGGACAGAAAGACTGGCAGGCTGTAGGAGAGTTTCATTGCATCCCTTTGTATTCTTGCCCTTAAAGTCTAGCTAGAGGGGAAGGATGGGCCCAAAGTTACTGATTCGGAATAGAATAAGCAGAGGCAGTGCCCAGGCTGTGCTGCCTATCCCCAGGATAGGGAGGAAAGACCACAAAAACATCTGCTTTGTGAGGATTTCCACAAGCTTTCCCAGTCCTTGGGACTGAACCCTTTTTTAAGTGCTTGGTGTGTGTCTCCATTTGCTGGAGCATGGAGGGACTGAAGAGACAGCACTGGGGCTGTGCAGGGTGGAGAAGTGCAGCAGGCAGGAAGGTGCCCCAGGAGATGCTCCAGTCAAACTGGAACTCCAGGAGTTTGCAGTGAAGAGAGCAGCTGAAGCTCAGCACCAAGCAAGAACATATAGCAACATACAAGGGGCTCCAGGCAACATTTGCTATGGTCTGTTTGTGGCTCTGTGATTATGTGTAGCTGAAAATAGGTCACCAGGCCCAAATATGTGGGGCTGCTGACCCAGGTGCATCTCACTGAACTTTCCAGATAAGGCACAGGCATGCTCTTACTAAAAGACTCAATAACATGTAACGGTGCTGGTCTTCATGAGCAAATGAAGCATAAATACAATTATTTGAGAGGAGCAAAGTGATTTCTTGTTTTGTGTTTACACCCTGTGTTCATTTCTTTATTTTACCCCTTTTATATTGATGGCTGTTGTGTTTGGCAGGAATTTGCAAACACATTGGTGCTTACAGCCAAAAGTAGGAATGGTCTAAACAGCCAGAAAAGGGAAACCCCTTCCCCTTGTGTTTATTTTTATGGCAGCAAAATGTAGTCATTGTCTGGTCTTGATCAGTTTTGCTTTTTTCCCTTTAAGTTGTTTGTTTTGTTTTTCTCTTCAGCCTGAGGGTGGAAGGAAACAAAAGAGGAATGAATTAAGAGCAGGAGAAAAGAGTGACTGCTGTTGGGCTGTGTCATGTGGTGAGGAAATCAGGCTGAAACTGGAGAGACCAGGCCAAACCTAACAGTCGTACTGGGAGGGCTTGAATTGTGTCACTCTGACAGTGGATCTAAGCAGTGAAAATAGCTGGTGATGTTTCTGGCTGCAGTCCAGCATCGTCCATATGTGAAATTGTGCTGATGGGCTGCTGCTCACAACACTTTTCGTACCTGCCTGCTCTTTGAGGCAGTCTCAAAGTATGATCCCTGTCCTTTCCAAATTGACACATGCAGTTAGACCGTGGGGACTGATGTGGGGTAGCTTGTTTTTCTGTTGTGTTCACTTCAGTTCTCTCTTTTGGTCTTGCCACTATAGCACTGCTGTTATTATGGGCCTGGGTATCTGGTGGGTAGAAGAAGGACGGTGTGATTTCCTGGCTGTGTCCTCAGTATACAGCTTACACTATGTCTCTCCAGCAAATTTGTCTGACACCTGGATGAGTCTGAACACAGGGACTGCAACACTACAGGCATGGGGAGGACTAGCTGAAAAGCTGCCCAGAGTAAAAGCATCTGGGGTGGTGGTCAGCAGCCAAGGAACATGACCCAGTGTGTGCCCAGCTGGCCAAGAAGGCCAGTGACATCCTGGACTATATTAGAAATAGTGTGACCAAGGGACCAGGGCAGTGATTGTTGCCCTGTACCCAGCACTGATGAGGCTGCACCTCAAATCCTGTGTCCAGTTTTGGGCCCCTCACTACAAGGAAGACATTGAAGTGCTGGAGTGTGTCCAGAGAAGGGTAGTGGGGCTGGTGAAGGGTCTGGAGCACAAATCTTACAAGGGAACTGGGGTTATTTAGTCTGGAGAAAATGAGGCTCAGGAGAGACCTACAACTAACTGAAAGGAGGTTGTAGCCAGGGGGTCAGTCTCTTCTCCCAGGTAACAAGTGACAGGACAAGAGGAAATGGCCTCAAGTTGCACCAAGGGGACATTTAGATTGGATATTAGAAAAAGGTTTTTCACAGAAGAGGTGGTCAGGCACTGGAACAGGCTGCCCAGAGAAGTGCTGGAGCAACCATCTCTGGAGATATGTAAAAGATGTGTAGATGTGGCACTTAGGGACGTGGTTTAGTGATGGACTTGGCAGTGCTGAATTAAGAGTTGGACTCAATCGTAAAGGTTTTTTCCAAATGATTCTATGACTCTGTGAGAGGACATCCTGTGGTGTTGAAAATTAATTAGCGGGTTAACAGTCCATAGCTTGATTGTTTAAAGTAAAATAAAAGTTACTGCTGTACTACGTATGTTGAGCAGCAAAAGTGTCCAACAACAGTGCAGCAATCACTGTGCTGGGAAACAATTACCAATCATGGTTCTGGCAGAGGAGGATCTGACAACTGTTTTCCAACACATTTATTACTATGGGCAAGTAGGTAACTAACCAGAGGGTGACAGTCTGAAATGCAAGGTTTAAGAGAAATGTGAAATAGTTTAACCTTACTAAAGGCCAAATAAATTAATAATGAACTTTCTCTTTGCCAGAATCTTACAGGATATTGTTGTCTCTCTCTGATTGAATTTTCTTATGCATTCAGATATTCTTCTTTTTCTAACCCCCCTTGCTGCCAATTTAAAATAGTATACGAGACTGAGATTTCTCACCCTTCAAGAAAACACTTTGATTTGTTGAAGGAAGCTAGGAACAGTTGAGATAGGAAAAAAAGTAATATACCTTTCTCTGCTGACATCTGCAACTGGGGGATGTGTTGAAAAGTAAATATAATCCACTTGGAGCAATGCTTTCCCATTCTCTTTCATTCTGGTTCAGTGCTCTGGTTCCCGATGAACTAGGCTTCACGATGGAAAGTGAGGCGCAGAAAGGCTGTGGGAGCTCAGTGAAGACGTGGGGGATCATCTGCCCGTGCTGGGCCGTGGAGTTGTTTGTTTGCCTATGTTTTAAGAAAGCACTGAGATGAGAAGGGACAGAGTCACTGTCCATCTGTCCGTCCAGTGCCAGGGAAGTCAGGCCAGGACCCTTGCCAGCCCCTGTTTCACCTTGCAGCCAAAGCCAACTGCAGCGGCTGTTGGCAGCAAAACCACTTCTTCTTACCAGCTTCAAGTAAAACTGTGGATGGGCACATCCTGGCCCTGAGCAGCCAGACAGATTGGAGCAATCCCTGGGGATGCCAGTCAGGCAAAGGTGGCCTCAATAGCTGCCTAGGCTTCCAACATGGTTTTCTAAAATCTTCTAAAACTCTAAGAGAGGGAGAATAGTTTCTGTGACAGGGCTGAACACTGAAAATGGGCCTAAACCCATGAAGTTTTTTCCTTTTTTTTTTTTTTTGAGACAGATTATTTGCTTTTATGTACTTTTATTTTGCTATTGCTTGCTCTTTGCTTATTTTTATGCTTCTGAGTATTTTCAAAAGCAGCTGGTAATATTAAGAAGGCATTGCAAAGAGGGGTTTGTTCCGTTCCTGTAGATAATGGAAGTTTACCTGGAGGAAGGAAAGACTGGGGAGCTGCAGCATGGTATGGCCTTGGAATGACTCTATGGGACAGCTTCTGCTCACAGATATCCACAAATGGTGCAGTGCAGATTAAGACTTTTTGAGACTGATTGTCACCCTGCTGAGGTGGAGAAGACAACCCTTGGCAGGAGCCTCCTACTCTGTGTTTTCCAGATCACCGCCTGTGGTTTTCCTGGGGAGCTCAGGGGCTGCCAGCAGCAGCTGCTGTGGTGTGGAAATGCCCATCTCCGTTTCAATTTCATTCAAAAGGCTGGAGAAAGGCAGATGAATGCCGAGTGGCACAGGGGTAAGACCGCTAGGGATGGAAAGGTGGGAGGGATATCCCATGGCCTGTCTGAGCATCACTATCTGCACAGCGTGTGTGCGCTTATGCAGAGACCTTGGAGCACTAAAGGGGTTTTAGTGGCTTTTTCACTGCATACTTACTTAGGTGTTTGATGGAAACTTTCAATTGTATTTTAAGTGTCTGTCTTAGGGATGGGGGCAGGGACTGGTTAATTTTATTAGCTGTGTGAAAAGGTGTTGAAGGTAAGGATGCTCATGAGCATGATGCTCCATTGCTCTGCAGTCTGCCAGGTTTGATGAATGTTTAATGTGGACTGGACCAGCAGCCAGGAGCTGTTGGGGCTCTTGGGATCCGTTGAGATAACTGGGATTTTCAGCGTGTGGAGACAGACGACTTTCAGGAACGTTTGTATCTGCTAATCATGCTGTAATAACAGTCTGCAATCGAGAGGCTGCAAACCCCCCATTTCCAACACAGCTGTGCATATTTAATTCGATAGAAAGCATTTATAGTCTGCTGTTAGAAGTAATTCAGATCACTAAGGTGGTAATTTTGATCATGGTAGTTTTTAGGGAAATAGAGGTATAAACTGTACTGAAAAGTTAATAAATGCCTGGTACGATACAGACGCTGAGGGGTGAAGAGCAGGGACATGATGGGTGGCTGCCAGTGCCTCAGTCTGCATCCTGGCCTTAGCTATTCCTACCTTGCTGAGCCAGCAGCAGAGGAAAGCAACAATCCTGGGCCTATTAGGTTGATGAAGGAAGTTTGTCCGGACCTGTTGTCTGCACCACAGATTTTGGGCATTTGGGCAACCGGGCCATGGTGATGGGTCACCAGCAGTGCACCCCCCTGGTGGGGCCGTGGAGGGTTGGCATGACCTGCTCCATGGCCTTGCCTTCAGTTGACCCCAGGGTTTAAACCACTGACCTGGCATCTTTCAGAAAGAGAGGTCAGGAGGAGTATGGGTTTTATTTTCCTTCATCTTGAGCGCAGCTGAGGAAAGCAAGTGCTTTCAGGGTTCCCAACTCCATTTCTCTCTGTAAAATGTTCTTTTGCAAAATTGATCATTTCTGTAGGTTGAGAGAGTCTCTAAGGAACTTTTCTGTCAAGCATCTAAAAAGTACTATTATTTCTCTTCCTTGCTGTAACAGCAGCTCTAGATTTACATTTTAGCTCACTAAAGATATCTCAACAATTTCATTTTTTGTGAGAAATTTCATGGCGAACAAAGCAAACTAATTCCATTTTCAGGTGGTTAGTGCTGTAGTGTCTGGGTTGCAGAAACCATGTGGAGTGCTGGTGTTTATCAAGTATTTTTAAAGCTTTTTTGTTTATTTTGTTTTGTCTTGCTATGAGATGTTACTTTTTTTGGAAAGCATCTAGAATAATGAAGCAGCTGGTGGCTGAGTCTCCTGCTCGGTGTGCAGAGAATGAAGGATGGCTGGGGTAGCTGGAATCATTCACTGCATGCTGTGGACCACATAAACACACAAACAGACAATTCCTGTGAACCAGGAGGTGGGTGGTAACTCACAAACCACCGTGACGTGTTCTGTATGTGTACTCACCCTGATGCCACATGGGAGCCAGCAGATACAGATCTCCCCAGGGCTTGTCCATTACCGTGAGGTGTTTGTGTGGCACAGCTCATGTAGGTGAGATCATGATGTCTCTGCAGAATACTGCGAAGGAGGGCACAGAGGTCTGGTCTGAATTTGCCTGATCCCAACATTGTGATGCTCTCATGTCACGGAGAGCTGCTTCTCCTGCTTTGGAATAAGCATGCCCCCAACAGGAGGCTGCTCAAGAGCTGCCCATGCAGGGATGCTCAAGACAAACAAACTCAGGCAAGATTTTTGTCAGTGACTACCTAACTGTTGAAAAAAAATCGATGTTTCTATATGAAACATGTCTGTGACTCTGTCATTGCACTATTGCCTAACTCCAGGCATTCAAAAGCAGTAGCAGATCTCCCAGAACTGTGAAATAGCTGGAAAGATCTGAAATATGTATGTATATATATTTATATACATATATTACCAACTTGTTTCTCAGCTGTTATATTAAACCCAAATCATGTTCTCATAGCCACGAGGGGCAGAAACTTTTTGCATACTTTCTGAAGAGGGTTGTGCAGTACGAGTACAACAGCAAGGGATTGGATTTAATAACCCTGGAGATTTCTTCCTGCTTTATGTTTCCAAAAGACGAGATCCTTGCAGAAGCTTCACCAGCTGGGTCTTTAGGAAAAGCACCAAAATTTGTGAGGCTCATTATACAGTCCTAAGAAGCAACAGCTCCATACATACATATTTATTTTAATTAACTTTCTAAGCAGACGTTTGAGATCGGGGGAAAGATAGGGACCTGTGTTGCACTGTAGGTGATTTTGTTGTTCTTTGAAAGTTTTTTACTTATAAAGGTGGTTTTAATTCTGCTGGCAGGTTGAAGGATCACTTCTGTGTGTTGGACACAGCACTGAAAAAGCAGAATTTCAGATAGCAGTTTTGCTATAAAGATAACCAGACTAAACCCATTAAATACAGAAACAGCTTCATGCTAAGCTTACAGCCTACCATGTGAGAATGGAGAATTTGACCCAAAAGAGGGAGGAAGAGCAACAGAAAGTTGACTGCTGAGTCCAAAAGTGGTGGAGGTGTAAAGAGCACAAAATCTGCAGCTATCCCTTGTGTTTATTTCTCTTTTACGATTCAGTGAAAGTAGCATTTTTTGCCTTACTCTGAGACAGAGGAAAGCGGGAAGCAGCTTCCCTTTTATCTATGAATAAACATGTAGCTTTTTCTAGTGTAAGCTCTTAAAAAATGCTTATGGTTGTGTAATAGCTTCTGGGTTCCCAGCTCCTCTAGAAGCCAATATACTCTTTCAGGAAATCAAGTCATATCTTCCTTTGAAAAGAGCCAAAAGATACCAACCTAACCTGCTCGGAAAGAGCAAAAGACTCCAAGTGATTTCTTTCAGGTTTGTCAGCTGACCTTCCTCTGGCCAGATAACAGAGTCTGGAGCTTGAAACTCATATACTGAGTTTAAAAAGCTTGAGCTGAAAATGCAGGTTGTGCTCACGGTGCTGCTGAAGCAATCAATAAGATTCTGCTTCTTGGGGGGCTAGCAAGGTGGTTTGCTGCTTGTGTTTCTTTTACTCAGAGCAGTCCCCTGACCATTTTGTTATCTCTTTACCTGTTCTTGCAGACCTTCAGGCACAGTGTTTTTCAGGTGTGTATACAGCCACTGCCAAAGGGGAATTTTTTTCTATCAGTTCTGCTCTTGCAGTTGCTGAAGCTAAACCTTCCTCTCCTGTTCTTTCAGGAGGGGAAAAAAAAGCAAAAACGAGGAAAGCCAAGTTTAGCTTTGGGGCAGAGCAGGTGAGTCCCTTTAAGGAGGAGAAGGACAGTTTTGATGGCATTTCCCAATAGCCAAAGAGTTTGTTCTGGGACCTGTCAGCTGCAGCAGATGTTTTGTGGGTATTTCCAGTGCAAACCGCAGCAGCGATGTCTCAGGACATCAGCGTGTGAGTGCTCTCCACTGTCTGCTTGGCCTAAGAAATGTGGATTTTTTTTTTTCCCCAAGAGGGCCCCAAGGTTCATCATGTTACTGTAGAAGGGCTGGAGGACCAAATCTTTGAAATTCTGCTTGTCAGTGGTGGTTAGTGGGAAAGGGAATTGCTAGAATTCCTGTCAGTCGGCATTCCCGGCTACTGGTGAAAAAGCTAGATTGTCAGTCATACAGTGGAAGAGATGGCTGCTATTTTCTCCTCTTTTACTTTTCTCCTTGACTTATTTTCACTCTTTTGTAGGTATCAGAAGTACTGCTCACCTTCAGAGGACTATAAAGAACTGAGATTCCCAGGATGTAAGAAATCCAGTGCTGTGAGTGAATAGCTTTTTTTATTTCTGTTTTCCATTACATGGGAAATCCAAGCTTTTCCAAACAGAAGGGGAATATTTTATTTTTTTTTTACTTTTAAAGACACTTCAAGAAATGTTTACAGCAAGCAAATCCAGTCTTTTAGAACCAGTTGAGTGCCTTTGGCACCTCTTTGCAACCCACAAAATAAAGTCAGCATTGTATTAACCACATAGGCTGAATAATTATCTCACTGCAGATATGAACCACATGAATGCATTTAACCGAGAATATGGTCAGCAGAATGGACCATTAGCACCATCTGAACCTTGTTTGTTGTTTCCAAGCCATTGAAAGACACAATCTTGGTGAAGATTTGAGGCGTAGGTGCTTGTGTCTTCTGAAAGTGAAGAAGAGCACAGATTGGCTGTGCGGTTGTTTTTGTGTGTGTGCACCACACCCCAGCTCTGTCATCAAAATGGAAAACTATCCAATATTTGGCGCTTTCCTGATGTGGTGAAACAGCTTCAAAGGAAGTTTTATACCACAGGAGACACCTGCACACTTGCTCCAAAGCAGCTTAGCCAGGAGCTTTTACACATCCACCATCACCACCCCCAAAAAAGCGTATATTTAAGGAGTGTCTGCACTATGACCTTTTCCTGAGCATTGCTAAAGGGTCTGAGCTGTGATCCCCCATCAGCTGTGGCTTGTTAGCAGTTCTCCAGGTGCTGCATTAGACCTAGGGCTGCATTAGACACAGCTCAGGACGCCCTGGCTGGAGTTCCTGATTGTGTGCCTGGTGCAGTGTGGGCTTTTGGGGCAGCTTCTCTGGTCTGGTGTGAGGCTGAATAAAGGGCAGAAGTTTGGACTGAGGGTTTGGATGCTATTGTTCTGGGTTTCATTGCTTTCTGTAAGTAAACCGCTTTTTTATAAATAAATTTTCTTAGTAGAGGGGTTGAATAAGGGGTTTTTTTGAGGTTTTTAAAATCAGATCAACTCACATCCCATTTTTACCCTGTTCTATGGTGATGGAAATTTGTGGTTACTTGGAAATCAGTGGAGTTTTGTTTCCATTTTTATTTCAATGGCTTACAGCCTGTCTTCTGTTACAACAACAAAATCTGTTTGGGTTAGAGCAGAATAAAACCCCAAATTGAAATCAGCCTGAAAAAAAGAAAGGGCTGTGTTTTGTTAACAGGAAAGAAACTGAGTCCACCCGTGTTTGGTAAAGACGTGGTAAAAATTTCTTAATGAACACCTAACAAGCATTCAGAAACTGGTAAGCAACAAAAAAAAGAAAAAAGAATCCTACTTGCAGCCTTTTGTGAAGGATCCCAGCAGTCAGTGCAGTTACTGGGAGAAAAGGGATGTGAAGTGATGACAACGTTTTGTATTGATCCTCCCTTGGTAAAGTGGCCCATGTTTTATATTCTTACTTTGAATCATATATGTTTTCTCCTAACTCCTTAGTGACTGTCACACAAGACCTGCTAATTGAGCTGTGGGGTTTATTTTTTGTCAGTCACTCACAAAGCATTGCACAGGATGGGCTCTGGTCTGGTTTTTGTGGATGTGTTGGCTTCAGAGAGGTGGGAAGAGTAGACTATACTGATTTAAGTGAAGAAAATTCAGCGGAAAGTTGCCATGTGTATATATTGTGTCTCTCAAAGTATATCTGCACACGAGAAATGCTTTTTGCTAATCTCAGAAATAAAATTTCCTTGTTTTTCTGTTGGGTAGGTGTGCCAGCTTGGGGTTGGGTTCGCCGGGGGCTGCTGTGCTAAGCTGCTAACAGCCTGCTGCAGAGATTGGGAGCAGGAGGTTACGGCCCCAGGCTGCAAACAGAGGGCAGAATAATGGCAGGCAACAGCAGAGATGGAGAATAATGGTGAACTCCTTTATTAGATCAGGGTCAGGGTTTTTGAGGGGTCTGGATGGAAGGAACTAGAATTGGGGTGTAACATGGGCAGAATATGTAAAACTTGGAGACAGGATAGGGTAAGACAAAGGGAGGATAAGGTGTAAGTCTAGAAGATAACTAGAGGGATTACTATTGATTTAGGGTAACTGCTGCTACCTTACTGAAGCATCCTTCACTAAGGGGCATCTCTAGGGGTTTTCAGTATACAGGATAACTTTGTCTCTTGGGACAGACATAACAACAAGAAGGCTTAAGTTCTGTTGCAGCTTATGGGTGTTCAAATTCCCAAACAACTTCTCCTATATCTTGGTCTCCTGGTAAGAGGATTCATATTTCCACTGATCAGAGTTGGTCTCTGGCTCCAGTCCAACCCCAGCAGGTAGGCAGTGCTGAAATTTGGGAAGCATTTCTGTGCTTCTAACGAATCTATATCCTAACGCATCCCTGTGGTGGTTGCTTCCACAAAGGGAATAAATGTGGGGATCTTCTTCTGCCCTTCAGAGGAGGGCTGCTGGTCCCAGGTCAATGTTGTCTGTACCGTTAAGTCAAAGCAGCAATGCTGAGGGAGGCATGTAGTCCACATGTCTTTGATATATCATAGCTGTGTTAAGAGGATGAGAGAGAAAACAAGAGCAGCCTGCTTGGCCCAGGTAACTGGTGTATGGTCTCAGATGGCTCTGAAATTATTGCAGCAAGATGTAGTTGCAGCTCAGGATTGAAAGAAGACTTTAAAGTTCCATTTACCTGTTTCCTCCCACTCTTGCTGCATGACAGAAGCCTGAGTGAGGAACTGGGGAGCATGAGATGGCTGCAGCAGAGCAGTGCTGACTGAGAAATGATGTCCTGCTCAGAAGCTCAAGGAGAAACCAGAGCTGGAGGAATTCAGTTTTTGTACATCTGCTCTCGGCATCTTCTTGCAGTATTGCCCTTCAGAATGTTTCAGGGTCAGGTGTTCAGTGAGAGATTTGATGGAGAGAAAGGAAAGGAAGCTTCTTTGCCATCTCCTTTTTTCTGTTTGCTTGCTGGCACCCAAAGGTGGAGCTTGCCAGCGGCTGCTCCCAGAGGTGCCATCCCCTGCAATGGGATGGCGGTGTGGGATGCAGCAGTGGCTTAGGGTGGCTTTGACTGACAACCCATTCAGAGGGGACCTAAACCCAGAGTTGACATGCTGTATTGTGAGCAGTCAGAGATGGTGTTGGTTTGGGAAACTCCTGCCACTTCTGGTGGGCTTGGGACACTGATGAGCAAACTGTGAGTGGTGGTTGCTTCATCTGTCAGGCTTTAATTCACCTTCCCTTTGTAAGGCAGCATCTCTGTTCTGCTATTTAGGAGGATGCAAGGGAAGATTTCCTTCGGGTTGTATGTGCTCAGGGAGAAGCATCTCCAGCTGTAGCATGGTGGTGTGGTGGCTCTCTGACCCCAGGTGTCTGTGTGAGGACAAGTTGGTGAGGTAGCTGCAGATCAGGGAATGCCCAGGGCAGGCTGCAGCACTGAACTGCAGAGGCACAGCAGGTCTGGTGGCAGAGCAGGGAGGACAGAGAAGCATTTCTATGTATTGGAAACATTTGGGGAAAAGTAATTTGGAAAAATTAACTCATTTTTGTCAAGGCTTCTGGATGTATAACTGTAAAAGAGGCACTTGTTGCAGTGAATTGATCTTTATCAGATAAGATTTAGATGGGTTTGGGGTTATTTTTATTACTCGGAGCTTGAGAAGTGAATTTGCAAACATTTTCTGCAAAGAAGATGACAGCAGCGTATCCTAGGAGTGCCAGCACTACGCACAGAAGCAGCTTTGCAAAATGCAGCAGTGGCACTGCCTCCCTGCTCTTACACGGGGCAAGGGATTGGGCAGCAGCTGCAGCAGCCCTTGAAGACTGAAATCTTGACACCAGAAAAGCCACCACTCCAAACAGTGTACTCCCCACAAAATCCATGCACATTCTCCCCTTGCTCAATCAGCTGACTGTCTGGAAACGTTGCACAGACTGTGTTTTATTTTTAAAAGGGGGGAGAAATACTGTTACAGCTGAAGAATAGAGAAGTGGAGGAGAAGTTGGTTGGAGAGCAGGAGAAACTTAGTCAGGAAAGATGGGGCTTAGCCAAAAGCCTCCATTGCGGTTCCCAGATGAGAAAAGATGAGGAGATTTCTTCCATGTAACTGCAAATTTGCAGTTCATATCTCAGCTGAGGGGAGGAAAGAGGGCAGGTTTTCCCAAGAGCTGAGTGCTGCCCAGGTTTTGGTGAGAACAAGGTTGCTGCTGCCTGACTCTCCTCCAGCCCCAGTGTGGTGGTCCTTTGGGACCTTACTCTGTGAACAGGAGCTGATGGTGCCTGAAGAGGCGAAAGAGGGTTTTGTTCCGTTCTTCTTATTTTTGATAGCGTCTCTCCTTCCTTTTCTTTTCCATGAAGTATGATGTCACAAATTACATCAGTCCAATAACTGCTTGTGGTTGTCATAGTCACAGCCTGTGACACCCAAACAAAGCAGCAGGAAAGTGAAGCTGGCATACAAATGCTGTAATATTAATCACGTTTCTTTTGGTTAATAACTACGTGGTTAGGTATTTATTTTCCATTGGAAAAAAAGAGGAAGGGGACTTAAAAGCAAAAAATTGAGTCATTTAGGGGGAGGAAGGTGGTTCCCAACTCCATCTGAGCAACACAGCTGCACTTTTGCCTCCCAGTATTCTTCCCCTAAGCCAACATTTCTCTGGACCTCAGCTGCTCAACTCTCTCCTGCAGCTCTTCACATTGTTGCAGACCATGTGGTGATGGTCCAGCATGAAAAGGCAATGGGAGACATTCCACTGCCTCTTAATACAAGCTGTGCCCTCAGGGCAAAGCCTCCCAAGGACTGGCAGCGAGCGCCAGCAGGAGCCACAGGTCAGCCAGCTTTGACTGCTGGATGGCCGAGGTTGCCGTTCTTGTGGTGCATGGACAAAGTGTAGGAAGGTTTTTTCTTCACCTGGAGGGTTTAGATGCAATGGGGGAGTGGTTGTTTGTGGTTCTTTGTTCTGAGTTTTTAAATCTGTAAAATAAGCTATTCTGGGTGAGCAGCAGAGCTTGTTTGCCCTTGCAAGGTTTAATCTCCACTCCTTCGGAGTTGGGTTGATGGTAGGAAGGTGCTTGTTGTAAAAAATAATTCCAATAATGAAAAAAAAAGAATTTTTACAGAAATAGATCTGGTACAAGGGCTTCATTTGCAAGACAAGCACTAGAGGCAGGTAGTCAGGACTTGCTGGACAGCAGCCACCTAAGCCCCTTGCTGCTGTGGGTATGTGGGGAGCCGCCATCCGTGAGGCCCTCACCAAAATTCCCCTTGCCCAGAGCCATCCACCTCTGTGCCTCTACAGGAATGTACTGACCCGGAGTGCTCCAGAATGGCTTCCCCAAAATATTTGGACATGTGATTCGTGGGAGCAAGCAGCAAGCACACAGAGAGCAGAGTGTGGCAGGGAGCACTGACCGGCTCGGGGGGCTCTGGATTCCAGCATTCGGTGCTGTGGCTGCTGCTGGCGCTTCCAGGGGGGTGCTCATTATATAATAGCTGCTGGTTGATTAATATGCTGTGAGTCAGAAGCGCCAGGGTATTTTAGCTTTCTCTAGTTGCTATGGCAACATTATTTTAACAAATAGCTTTTTAATATTTAATTAAAACTCAGCTTTTGACAGGCTGGAGTAAGAACTATTACAATTACTACTACAAAGGGTTAGCAGTGAAGTGTATTTCAGAGTCACCTTTTTAGGTTGGGTCGGTGTCGTATGTCCCCCACTCCGATCTGTCAGCTTCAAAAAATTTAAAAAATCACTAATTTATTAGTTGTGAGAAACGTATTCTTGTTCCCGAGACACAAAGCAAATGTGATGCAAATCTGCAGTTACTCTTCACAATTGAAGGTTGTCACTTCTTTCAGTGTACAGTGCCAAGGCAGCTCTCTAAGGATGAAGCGATATGATGGTGTTTATTAATTGCTGCTTTGTCACTGGTGTTCCTTCTTCTACCTTTGGCTCGTGGATGAGATCATTCCCATTTTATTTGCTTCACGTTCTCTCTGTGTCAGCTTGGATGCTTTTCCTTGCCAGCTTGTGGAGGAGGCTGGTGCTTTGTCCAGATCAGGCTCTGGACGGATTCCTAGTCTTTTTTTAGGTGAGTTCCTCTGCTCCCTGATACCAAATGATTCTGCAACAGAGACAAATGAACAGAGAACTCAGTCTCCAGAGAAAAATAAATATTTAACAACTCTTTGTAAATACCCTTTATTTATAGAACAGTTGCAGGTTCTATCATGCTTGATAAATGGGGATGCTTTTTATGCAAGAATTCTGCCTTGAGGGACTCAGTGGATACTTAATGTCGTCTGTGATATAATAATGAAATAAATGTGTCGCTCTCATGGGATTCCCTTCTAGCCCCTATTTCCTGTGATTAACTTCAGTATTGCACACTTTGTCTCTATTCACATTGCATTCCTTAATATTGTGCTGAAACCTCATTTGGAGGGTAACACCTTTATTTAGTGAGGAGAGGGGAAGGCTGCAGAGACTATATGGTACCTCCATCATGTTTTCACCCTGGTGTCTTGCCAGATCCTTGAGGTTGGTGAGCTCAGCCTCTCACTCTCATACAGGCTGGGATGGTGCTGTTATCCCATCTTATAAACAAGTGAAAGTGAACCTGGAGAGACAGATCAGGATGTGTGTCACCCCAGCTGCCTATAAGCTAAGCAGTTTTTCTGTAGTAGCTGATCAAACTCAGATGGGGAAAAATTGGACAAAACAACTGCTACCCTGCACCAAAGATCTTCTGTACAATTTCTGTAGGTCCATAGTGGTGTCCAGGCTGGAGGATGTCCTCGCTCGTTGTGGTACTCTGGTCACACAGTGTCAGGTCCCCAGTCCAAAGCAGCACAGCTAATCTCTGGCACACATTTCTCATAGTTGGGCATCCAGAATTAAACAGCTCAGAAGGAGGTGCAAACCCTGTCCCCAGGCATGTAAACTAAGGTGCAAAAGATTTGCCTAAATCCTTCTAGCAAGCCAGGAAGAGAACTAAGGCTTTCCTTCCTATTAACACTTGAAGATGTGTTGTTGCAACCAAAATGACAGTGATAATATTATTGCTGTGGTAATACAGCAAACAGTATGGCTGTGTTAGGCAGTTCTTTAAAGCATCCTTCTGAGTTGCATCCCATACTTATTGGTAAGGTTTTTTTGGATGTCTTTTTAAACCCCTCTGCTAGCTGACATCAACCTCAAGGAGTCCAAAGGTGGTCCCAGGATGTGGTGGAAGTGATGGAAGCAGGGGGTCTCTGAGTGTGATAGTGACAGCCACAAAGCAGCACATGCTTTCAGCCACTTGTGTCAGCTGCTGGCTCCTGAGAAGTCCAGGAAGGAATCCTTTTTATTTTCTATCAACAAAGATATGAAACATACTGCAAAAATATGACTGGTTTCATAGCAAATGTGGGTCTCCATGAGACTTGCAAGGCAGTAGCTGGATGGAAGGAGGTCCTGCCATGCTGGAGGGGCATCGTGGAGGGATGGGCGGTGACTGTTGTGGAGGAAGCTGATAAGCAGCTGGATGAAGCTGGCATTGCCATGGAGTGGAGGAAGTGAGTGCCACTACGTGAGCAAAAGCAGTTGGGCTACCCTAGAGGGGTAAGGGGGGGCTGAGAGGTTTGAGCCAAACACCCTGACCAAAGGGAGCTTGTGGAGCCATTCTTGGGAAAAGGTGGGAAGAGTTTGGTGATGGTGACTGGCAAGGGTAGGGGTCTGAGCATGCTTTTGAATATCGAAAGGTGGTGAGTTGAGTAGCTGAAATGGAATTCTAGTAAGAGGGCAGAGAAATAACACTTCTACCTGGAATTTTCATTATATGGCCAAATTTTGGAAAGGATACAGAGAAAAGTGCTGCAGGATAGCAATCCTGCTTGGGCTGCATGCTAGAGTCTAAGAGAAATGCCCCTATGTTATGTGTGAGAGAGTGGCTGATAGCCAGAATACTGACAGAACAGCAGGTGGGAGAGCGCGAAGGGTTGGGAGCTCTGCCATCCCTGAGCACAGGTGGCCCAGAGGTGAACAGTGGGCTGTTGGGGAGGAATGGCTGTGCCAGGAGTCTGTGTGGTGGAGCAGACCCAGCAGTGAGTGGTTTGGGGGAATTCCTGATAGGTATTGCTCCTGAGTGCTGTGATAAGTGGCAGGTCTGGGTAGTCGGATTTGCACTGGAAAGTTGATCCCAAGGAAGAAAATTGGGTTTGCTCGGGGAGTGGGAGGGGGGGGGGAAGAAGAGGATGGGTGCCTGTATTTTTGTTTGGGTAGATGTGCACTGGAGTTGTACTGGAAAAGCTGAAATGTGATTTACACGGGGAAATAAAAGCTCTTCTGCAAACACAGACTGATGTAAAAGAGTTTACCTGCCAGGTCCTCAGCTCAGCCCCAACTACTCAGCCTCACCGTATGGATAAAATGTGCTATATAGGTCTTCAGTTTACAGTAATTTGGGACTTGCTTGTTGTCTGGAGAGGCATGACATGCGCTCTGACAGATCTGACTTCCCCACCCCTGAGTATAAGGCTGGTTCCAGGCAGGCAGTGCTCAGAAATACTGCAGTAACAAAGACTGCCCAAAATGAAGCCCAAGAGCCTTTCTTTTTTTGTGGTTGCTTGGGATCCATGCACGTGTCTTGCACTGCAAGTTGGTGATCTTCCCCAAATTCCCATGTTACCAAGAATGCGGTCTCCCCACCTCACCTAAACACTCCCTACACTTAAGTGGGAGCAAAGCCTGCTTTAGCTGGTCCTAACTATTTAAAATATACATTACTACTTTCATGTGTTCCTGATAAGCAAGAACATCAAGGGATGGAATAGAGTCAGGTGAATTGAAAGAGATTGGAAGTGACAAGATCCTGGAGCTTCCCTTCTCTACCTGTTCCAGTTCCTTCCTTAATCTTTTGCTGCCATCAGTAGTTTTTGGTAGTATTGTCTTCTCAGTGGCTGCTGTCTCATGGGGATGTCTGTTGGAAATCAGGAGGTTGATATGTTGAAAGCAGGAGCGCTTGGGCCTGTGAGTCTGTGTATTGCAGAATGTGCTGCTGTCTCCTAACCCAGCAAATGCAATGGCAGTGAGTATCCCATGCTTTGCTTCACTAATAGTTTCACACAGTACAGCTGTGATATTTGCAAGAGTAATTGTGCTTAATCCCTATTTTGCTGGTAGTGGCGTTAGGGTAGAACATCACATAGGTGCTGAGCATAGTAGTGGTCTCTGAGTTGCCTCAGTTTTCATTGTCAGCATTAGTCATGACTCAGGTATAAACACTCTGGCAAGTTTCCTGTCTGCAGTTCTCCAAGTATGGTCGTCTGCTTGCGTGCCTCAAACCAGACTGTAGCTGTGTGTGCTGCACTCTGAAATCCAGCCAGGTTTGCTACAGATGAATCAAACCCTGCAGCACTCGGGACAGCTGTGTTTCAGATGCTGCTGTGAGTGCGTGTAGGGAAGGGCAAGGAGCAAGTGTGGTGCTCAGGATCTACTACAGGACAAGATTCAAGCTCTAGTAGGACAGGGAATAGTCTTTCATTTATTATCTTTATTTGTATTAATATTGGGTTAAAATATCTAATGGTTGTATATTAATGATTATATACTATGTGAATGCAAAGAACTAATTTTTTTAGCATTTTTTTTAGCTTTGTTACAAAACGTTCAGTGGGCTCCCATTTTGATGTGACCTTGCTCTCCTGTTAGGAGAATTTTCCTGTCTGACTGTCCAGGACCTGTACCACCTGAGCTGGGATCGAAGCCCCTTCACAGTGGGCAGCTCCAGTGAGCCACCCTGCTCTGCCTCCCCACACTCACACAATCAGATGAGCTTTCCTTATCAGCTGGGCCCCAGGTTTCTCTTAGAGTCTCAAATGTCTGGATCCTTAAAATAATTTAATCACGGTGCAAGAACAAAACAATAGCTTGAGCTGGGTGCCTCCCAAAGAGGGACCCCAAACAAAGGATCAAAGTCTATGTAGTGAAAGTCTGGGCTCTTCCAACGGAGAATTTGGCTCCTGCTGCATCAGAGTGTCTGGCCACCTGGCTTCCACAGAGATCCTCTGCGCCCTTTGTTATTCCAAGGGTAGGCACCCACTCTTTCATTGAGCTCCCACCACCCAGAGCTGAACCTGCAGCTCACACTGCAGCTGCACCCTGAGCTACTGAGCTACCATCACTAAGTGTGCTCCTCAACAGCTCTGATGGCTTTTGATGAAGTAAAAGCTCACTGAGTGGCCATGGGCAGACCATCCCTCTGATACTGGAGGAGTGCAGAGAAGGAGCAACTTTCTTCTTTGATCTTGCTTCTGCTGGAGTCAGTAGCTAAATTTCAGAGGACTTCAAGGAGCCAGGATCAGTGCTCTAAAAATACTTGCAAGGCACTTGGGAAAAGCACTCCTGAGTAGGTGAGGAGCAGCCCTTATGTGCCTGCAGGGCAGAAGAAGGGGGCACACCCTTGGTAGGTGTTGCTTCTTTATGAACACATCCTTTTGGTGCATGTTATCGAAAGGAAAGAAACTTCTGCAGCAGCAGTGTCATGTGTAGTGCTGTCTGTTGTAGCAATAAGTTTTGATCTGTTACTGTAGAAATTCTGCCACTTTTTATACGAGAAGATCCATAAGCCCCTTCCTTTGCTGTCCATGAAAATCTCAGCCTGAAGGGCGTGTTTTGTGTGTGCCATGAGGATCTCTGAGCATCTCTTTCCGTGTGAGTCTGGATGAGTAATTGTGTCACTTCGATGACCTCCTGACACATAGGTTAGCTTTGTGCTAGCCCTGACCGCCAGAGATGGCAGTGAAATTAGAGGTATATATACCCTGTGTTAAAAGCAGTGTAAAGCTTCCAGACCCTGCTGTAACTTACATCACCTTCAGGGATTCCAGAGAGTGGTTTTGAGCACAGGAAGTACACAGGGTAGGCTGGGGGTCAGATTTGCATCCCCTGGTATGTGATGTGTGCCCACAGTGGTGGCACGGGCAGGTGCAGGGATGGTGGTGCTCATCTCCTTTCCCAGTGGAAAATGGCTTCAGTGTGTCCTTAAGCCTAAGGCTGACCAGAGGAAAAAACCCCATGCTCAGCCCCTGACATGGCCCCACCACTGCCTTGCAGTTGTGATATATCTGGTACATGCAGAGCTGTGCACTCAGGGACAGAATAAATGGAGAGGAGGGAGATGGTGACCTCCATACAGCTCCTGTGGTGGCAGAGTGAAAGGAAGACAGTGTTTGAGCTGCTCTTTGTAGAGGGGAAGGTGACTCCAAAAGGGCATTTAACAGCAAAACAAGTAGATGGTATTTTGAGGGTTTCCTAAGCTAGTTGCAAAAATAATAAGCATGAAAAAATCCCATTTATTAGAGTGGGAATTTCAAGGCTGCAGCTCTGAGCAGCATGCCCGGGTTAGGTGTGCTGTGGAGCTCTGTGATTGTTCCAGTGTGCTGGTTTGCTGCAGGCTCATGGAGGGTTCGTTCAGCCCTGTCTAGCCTCCCACTGTCCATCCGTGCTCTCCTTGCCCAGAGGTGCTGGGTCTGCAAGAGAAGGCTCACTGGGCCACTGGCAGCGACTGGGGTCTCCCACTTTGCTGCTTTTTTTTTCTTTTTGATATTTGCTATGAGTAGCTTTAGCTTAGGACTTACCCTCGCAAATCACAGTCCCTGCTTCTGACACCTGGCTTCTGCAACACCATCGCTTGTCTGCCAGCAAACACCTGCTGTGCCTGTCAGATCTCTCAGGCCAGTCATAGATACGTGTTGAAACTGGGGCTTCTCCTCCTGAAAACCTCAGTCGATTTCCTGTGCTCTGGGATATGTGATATGTCAGGTAGACAGAGCACTGGGCTCAGTTGTTGTGGCCTCTTCCACAGCTGCCTGAAACACGTCTGTAAACTTAGTGCAGGTAACATCAACGTAATGAGCTCCGGCATGGACAGCGCAACAGCTGCTGGAAAACTGCAGAGTCCCTTTACAAGAGCCCATCTCAACACTGTGAGCCCTGAGATGATGCCATACAAACCGCCTGCTGGCTGTTCAGCATCTCCCCTAACATGTGCTGCTTTTGTGTTGCTTTCAAATGCCAGAATTTTGCAATAAATGATTTCGGGTGCATCAGTTCTTGCCCCCTGCAGTGCATGTTTGTGGCCTTGTCTGGTCCTGGTGTGGTGTCAGCTCAGGTGGAGGCTCCTAGGGCATGTTGAGCATTACAGGATGCTCACATTTTTTGTCATCACCACGACTGCAGCACCAGGTCTGTTTTGGGGAAAAACCACCCTCTTTTGTGCAGCCTCATTGATTGCTGTCAATCTACTCTATTTGCTTTTCAGGAAACTAGCAAGATTAAGCTTGCTGGCACTGTCTGACACTGCTCTGTGCCTCTGCTCTTCCTCAAACACTCAGCCTTGAGAGCTCTAAAAGGCTGGACAATCCCCGGGGTCACCTCACAGGAAACAGACATTCGAAGAGTCCATGTAATTAGCTGCACTTTCCTTTTTAGATACTACCTAATCTGCTTGAGTGAAGGAACCAGCTGTCCCATTTGCTTCATCAAGACTGGCCTGGGAGTTGTGTACAGACCTCAGTGCGTGTCTTGGGGCTTTCCCTGGCTCTTCCTGGTGGTGGGAGCCTCAGCTGGGATGGCAGCACAGATAATATTATAGCAGGGTTTAAGTGTCGGTGCTGTGTCAGACACCTGTATGAAATGCATAGGACTTCCATTTTTTTTTCCAGGGTACTGACCTCCTGGGGATCCTATTACATTGTTTAGAGATTTGAGTACTGAACACATCTGAAAATTAGACTGTGTCTGCTTTACAAAGGCTGGATCTTATTACAGGCAATTGGAAGCTGGGGGTGGGAGAGCTTTGTATTCCTGTGAGTCGGTTTGGTGGCTTTTCTTTTTTCATGTGGTTAAAAAGATGGCTGATAGCATGGCTAGATCCATGCACACTGCCAGTCTGTGCATCCTTCCCCATGTGGGTTACTGGAGGTGGCAGGGGTTCTGCTGCTGCCCCTTAACCCCTTCTCTGAGACCCTCTTTGTCAGAGGCTGGTGCCAGATTGCTCTGTGCACTTTCAGCACAGGAGTGGTTAACCAAGGTGAGCTGTGTTTCGTGGGAAGTCCGGGAGAGTGGTCCCCATTTTGCAAATGTTGACGTCATTCTGGTGGATACCACTTGCACTTTGCCCTGTGCAGGATAGAAGCATGCTTGGATCACTGCCTGAAGGGTTTGAACAAAATATGCCTGGCTGCATGAGTTGAAATTTCTTTGGCTTGACCTTAAAACAGATTTACCTGCAAGAGGCTATTGTCAGAGACAGCAATGCTTGGTGTTGCTTGTTGTTCCTGAACCACCAATTGTTGAACATCTAGCTTGTTGCTCAACATTGCTATTTTTCTCATAGTGTTATTAGACAGTTTTGAAGCTTATTGACTTATGAAGACAGGAATATTTAACACTTTTTTTAACCTTCAAAGCAATTTACAACTAATAATTCTCCTCATTCTCATGTGAGCAGGGTCATAGTGCATAAGTTTTTTGGGACAAGGAGTGGGGCTTGTTTGGGTTCGTAGCATGATTAGGGAAAACTGCTGATCTAGGAAAACCTTACCATAGAAATCTTGCCTAGGAATTATACAGAGAAACCACTTCATGTGAGTAACTCAAACACAACGGAGAAGGGATTGGGATGTTTCTAGTGCAAGCAGTTAAACCATGTCTTGTCTCTCTCAAATTTATAAAATGCAATTTTAGCTGTCTTGGGAGGTTTCCTCTTGTTTTTTAAAGTTTCAGAAGTCTACATGGGAGATCTTAAAATTGGATGCGTACTGTGTGACTGAGGGATTTCTGAGTTAGTTTGCAACTTGAAGCATAAGAAAATAAAGGGTTTTTTTTTTTTTTTTGCATTAGTAAGACATATTTGAACCAGTGCTGCATGTCGTTAAACATATGGTGACTCACATCTGACATACATGCCAAAAAAGTCTGAGATAATGGGACCAAAATGTCATGCAGTAACAATATTCACAAAACAGAGTAATTTCTTGGAATATAATCCTCAGGGATTGTAAAATTAAATTTGAAAAGACATCCCCATTCCTATCTTGCCCCTTAACAAGTAAAACCACTGGAAATTGTTAACCCCTTGATTGTTCTTACAGCAGCTTGTGAAGGTTAAGCTCCTTGTTAGGTCTCAAGTGCCTTTTTCCTGCCCCAACTTCCTATGGCCAAGGGCAGAGTGAATCCATGCACCATCCATTTGTAGAACACACTCATGCTAGTGGAGGTTCCCCATAGATATATAGATGTTTTCTGCTTTGGTCTTCAGGTCTGCCAGCTGTTCTTCAAGTCTTCAGGTTTCCTGAAACAGTGACCATTTTGGATAATACCATTGCTATGTGTCATGTAATGGGCAAAAAGAGCCTCTGGGCTTGTTTTGGTTTTATTTAGGAGGCATTCAACGAAGAGGCATTGTTAAGTGTATAGGGAATCGCTGCTGGCACTAATGGTGGTGTTCTCCAGGGGTGTTGTACATCTTTAGAGGACGTATAATCTAGTCAAATTATGGTAATTTATCCCAAAACTGTGGTCATTAAATTAAGGGAGTGCTGAGGTTGTTGGGTAGGGTTTTCTGAGAGTTAGGTTCCAGACATGCTGTCTGTCCCTAATCCATGTTTTAAACATTGACTTCAGCTTCTAGCTAATCTTCTTTAACTTGTGCTGTGTTAATCAAGCAGCTAATTCACTGAGAACTCTTGTAGGTTCTGGTCTGTTTGCACAGTTCTTATTGAATCAGATTGGAAAAGCACTGTGGAATTAGAAAGAAATGCAGAATGTGATCTTTCCTTTTTGTGGAGTCTGTTTGAAGGAGGAAGACTGAGATGCCTTCATCTATGTGAATGATTAAATCGCTAGCAAAAATATAGGAAAAAAACATGTTTTATCATTGCTGCCTTGACCGGTGTGCTGAGTTGAGAAGGGCATGGTTGTAGGTTGGGCTAAAAATTGGGCGGGAGAGGGCATTGCAGTTCCTGTGGATTTGGAATAGCAGAGAAAAGCCTGGAGCCTCTGACCGGGGCTCTGCTGGTAGCAGCCAGCTGCCCCTGCTGGCTAGGATTCAGCAGCAGCAAGGCTGGCCTTTTGGACATTTGAACTGACTTCAGGAGACTGAGAGCAAAGCTGTTTCTTCTTCATTCTCCTCTTCCCTACCTCTCCAAGCCCTTGTAGCCCTGTAGCCCTTTGCTGCTGCCTATTCCTTTCTCTCTGTATTCTCAGCAAGTCCAAAATCGGTTGAGGTGCAACCCAATACCTGGTGTTTTCATCAGCTAAATACAAATCACCCTTCTCACCCTAGGAAGACCGGGTGCAATCATCCATGTGTGTGCATGCACACGCAAAATAAACCTGCGGTCCCACCAGGATACATGTGTGATTTTAATACTGCATCTAACATCATCAGAGTTCTGGTTTAAGCAGGGCAGATGGAAAATGCCCTGCTGACCTAATGCCCATTAAAAAAATTTATCTGTAGCTGGTGTCAATGCGCTGCTTTCTTCTTTCCCTTTCTTTCCTTTTCTTATCATTTCTGTGCTTTCTCTTCTGAAGAAGTTCAGTGCTGCATGAAAGAGATTACAGGTGCTTTTCATCTTGCCTCTTTTTTCCCCCCAATTTTACTTCTTCCCAGCAAGCCTCAGGGGTTTTTTTCCTGTCTTTTTTTTTTTTTTTTTTTTTTTTTTTTTTTAGCAATTGATTTATAATTCTTCTACCTGCTGGGAAAGATTGACCTGCTACTGAGCATCTTCAGACAGCCCTTCTTATGAGTCACTTGGGACTGGAAGCACAGAGGGCCAGGTTGAAAGGTGTTTCTTTCCTGATGCTGTTTACACCCTAAGGGAATAGTGATGGCATGTGCTGTTTTTATATAGCTGGATATACATTCAGTATATATGTGCCTACATCTTGAAATGGGGTTGTCCAAGGAGGACAGACTTTTTTTTTTCCCCACTAACACCCTCTTGATTTCTCCAGATCTGAATGAAATCCAATTGCATTTTTTTACCCCCACTCTTTCTCTCGTAATACAGTTTTGGTGGGGTTTTGCTGTGCAGTTTGGGTTTTTTTTTCACAAGATTCAGGCTGTGCTTTGGTTCCTCTGAAACATGAGATGTGAATCCTGTGCAGAAACACTTTCAGTTGTGGGTTTCCCCATTTGCTGCCCTAGTCTGTCCCTGTATGTCTGGGGCAGGAGGAGACACAGGGAGAGCAGCAGTGCTGAGCCATCGTGCCAAGAAGTGAAGGGAGAAGGACGCCTTTCACCTCACTTGGGTTCACTGCAAGCCCGATGGACCACGGGCTGTCCTATTCTTCAGCATTTGAAGCCTGAAAAGATATTTCAGGGCAGTCTGGACAGAGCTTTGCTTTTTTTTGCCTTTTTTGTTTTCCTCTATTCCTGCCATCTTGATACCAACACTAAATTGTTTTGCCTTCAAAGGAACAAACTTGACACGCCAGGATGGCTGTTCTTCATCCTTTCTGAAGGATGAATCAGCCAGCACTGAATTTCCTCAGACACATCTTCTGCTTTCATGTATTGGTCTGAAAACACTGACCTCAGCAGTTAGGCTGATTTATTGTACAAAAGGAGTAAAATCTGTCTATTCTTGTTTGGATTCAATTTTGAAAGAATAAGATCTAGAATTAAAAGCAAATTATGAGAAGGAAAGAGAGAGGTCCTTTTTTAATTTGCTTTCCTAGACCTAATACTAAGACTCCTTTCTCACTTGCTCATGCAAGTCCAATGGACATTGCCCTTGAACTCTTTTAGTTAATGTCACCTTTCATCATTAGCAAACAGCTAGAGATGCCATGTTTGAACCTTGGCAAGTGACAAAAGAGACCAGTGAAGATTTACACGCTGGCCCTGCTCTGAAGATGAATCAAACGCAGGGTGACCCGTCCTGTGTCATTCCTCCTGTCCCTTCCTGCCTGGCGGTGGTTTGGATGCAATTAACTGATGTGAACTGCCAGTATTTGGAGAGGAGGGGCTTGGGAGCCAATTTCAGCAGCCGGATCCAATTTCTCATCAGTCTTGTGTGCAACTGGGCTGTGTTTCTTCATATTTGCTTTATTTTAATAAGTGTTACGAGAGGACCACTCAGTGACTGAGTGAGGATTTTCCATTACAGGCTCAGCAGCCTTTTCACTCTCCCTGGCTCTCTTTCCTCCTCTTACAGTTCTGCACATGGGATAACTTTGCTTTAGAAATTATGTTTTCTCAAAAGGAGAGCAGGGGCCCATGGTCTGCATGAACAGGATGGGATTTTAAGGATTTCTAGTTTGTTCCCTCTCTCTCCCCTCTGATTTACTGTTGTGAGGCCATAGGAAATACCAGGAGAACTGAATGCATTGGGTCAAATAGGGCCCAATTCCTCTCCAAGCCCAAAGCAGCCCTCCTCTGCAGGGACTGCTTCTCAGGAGCATTTCTAGAGACCACACAAGTCAGGAGCTACGTCAGCAATTTGTCTGGTTTCTTCTGCCTGAGTTTCCTTCACCCTATGAACGTTTTGGTGAGGGTGGAGAAGACGAAAGGTATTGGAGCAGAAGATAATCACCTCCACAAAACAAAAAAATCATTGAGAAGAGAAACTTTGGAGAGAAAAGACAAAAGTAAATCAATAATTCTTCAATAATTCTTTTTTTTTTTTTTTTCTTGAGTCCTCTTTTGAGTAAGGAGCATGCAGTAAGTCTTGACCTAGTTCCCTGAATATCACAAAGGTCTTGAGACTGCAGTTCGCTTCGGGAAATGTTTCCCTGTCGGAAGGCAGCTGATCTGCTGGAACTGATGCTCTCCATATAAGTGGGTGTTTTGTCAATGCTTTTGTTGGGAAAAAGGTCTGAAACCCAGGCTGGATATGAGAGGTAATGCCTGATGAATGCTCCTCTGAGACCTGGTTTCAGATCTCTACCTTATGGATGGGACTATCGTCTTTTCCCTTCCCTGCTTCTTATTTGGATTTTGGGGTCATGTGACTTCAAATAATGGCATCAGCTCTTGCTGTGGAATGTGTTTTTTTCCTGAACTTCAGAAACTGTTATGCAATTAAACTTCCACATAAAGCTTCAGGAGAAATAACCCTGGACTGCTCTAGTCTGGGTCATCCTAGTGCTTAAGGCAGCCTTGCAGGTGATAAAACAGGGAAGGAATGTTTCGGAGAAGAGACGCTGGAGGGGGGAAGTCCTTGGGAGCTGACTTGTGTGTCAGTTTTGAATTGCCGGTAGTTACACAGAAGGTTTGGCTACATGGCCAGGTTGAATACTAGCCAGAGACAAGGCCCTGGCTCTGATGTGTCTGGGGATGCTGAATTGCTTAAATATTCATCAAAGAACATGGGTAGGGGGAGAGTTTTGAAGGTCTGAGTTGTAAACTCGTGGTTGCAGAGACAAGCTTGAGAGCCTAGCCCATGTGTAGTTAGTGCTTCAGCAATGGCAGGTTGGTCCTAGCAGAATATCAGGTGCAATATCTGATGATGACTTTTGGAGGCGGGAAGAGAGCTCATGAGTACCCTGCCTGCCTGCCTGCCCTCCACACTGGCCAGGCTGCCCGCAGCAGGGGCAGATCTGTCTGTCCTCCCCAAGGAAATACCCACAGCGAGTGTCCTGCTGCTACCTGTGGAGACTATCTGAGAGCATGGCTGAGTTGCCTTAATTCCACTCCCTTCTGGTGCAGAGAATGATTTTTTTTTTTTTTTTTTTTTCAGTACAGAGGTAATTTTCATGCTGTTTAGAAAACAAAATACATTGACTGTGCTTTACAAAGTAAACAAACCAACCAACCTGAAAATGACCGAGCAGCTGGTTAACAGTTGGAGCTAAGACACGTCTCAGCAGTGAGGCTGTGGAAATGCTGCCTTTCCCCAGTGTATTCGGTTTCCCAGCGTGACAGGATTGCCAGGCTGGTGGCGACAGCCGGAGATTTTCAGCCGGCTCTTTCCCTGCCCTCCTTCACTGTGCAGCAAAGTCTGGGGAAAAGCGCACTTGGTGCTGGTGGGTTGCCATGGAAAGAGCTGCCACGTCGCACCAAGTTCATAGTGGGGTGTTTGATTGTTGTTTCTTCGTGGGAGAAGAATTTTCACAAATGTTACAAAACCGGGCGACCATCTAAATCAACTCAAGCTGGTCACAAAATCAGTGTCTCCTTAAATTATATCATTAAGGATATTTTTTTCCTTCCCTTGGAAGGAACACACGTGTTTTGGCAACCAATTACTGAATATACTGAATACTGAATTAGTCTCACACTGGATTTTGGAGCCTGCTTTCAGCACAGAGGAGAGAGTTAAGTAGAGGAGGGTTTGCTGGAGCAGGTGGGAGTGAGCGTAAGCCCTAGGCATGCTCTTGTAGACCTGGTCTTGGCCTCCCAGAAACAGGGAAAGAAACGAAGTTTTAAAAAGAAGTAAAAAAAAAAATATTTAAACAAATGCCCTTTGGTGAGAAACTGTTTTAAGGAGCAGTTGTCCTCCTTTTGTGCATTTCTCAAGTATTGCTCAAGCATCATTGTTACAGTTTCTTCATCTGGATGAGCTATGAAGTAGCCCTAGGGGAAATCCAGCCTTCAGGGAGACAAAGAGGCCAGTGCCTAAGATGACTCCAGCCCTGAGCCAGAGCTGGGAATAGTGGGTGTGAAGGGATTAAAACCTGTGGGAGGAGATGGGAGGAGACAACTGCCAAGCATACTTGGTCATGCTATAAGGTGTTCTGATGGCAAACCCTTCTCCTGGTAAGAAACAAATGAATGTGAGGTTTTGCCAATTCTTTTGTTGTTGTTTTCTCTGGCATTTTATTCTTCAGCACAGTAATAATCTCTCTGCGTGAAACATGGCCCCTTTAGCAGTTTGGGAGTGTAAAGGGGCATTCCAGACAGATGCCAAAGCATCCAGGCTTTGGATGGTCCAGATCAAACTCAGGTATGGAAGTAGGAACTGGTTTATTCTGCGTGCCTTGATGTTTAAAATTAGAAGTGGAAGAAATGAAATATGTCCTTCTTTGTGGCACATGCTGTGGCAAAAGTCTGCAAGGGCATGGATTCTGCTAATCTGATAGTATTTACAAGTGTGTCAATTGTTATTTTTTAATACGTATCAGATCAGATCTTATGAAACTTCATTTACTTACAAAGATACTTTCCACTTTCTTCCACTGTATGTTTCCAGAACAATCACTGCTTCTTTTGAACTGGGGTATTAAGTAGTTTGTGAATGAGCCAGTAATCATCTCCTGTTTGTATTTCCTGAGTGAAATGGAAATGCAGAGATTTTTGCCAGCAGCATTGTGTCAGGGTGTGTGTGCTCACCGTCTACCCCCAACACCCCATACTGTCATCCTTTCCCAGAGCTCCTGAGTGCTGGGAGCTCCTGGCCTGGCCTAGGGACCCTCATTGCAAGGGCCAGAGAAAAGGTGGGACAGGCTGGATTCAGAGCTGCTGCATTGGAAAATAAATAAATATATACATACTACATGCATACACAGGCTGGCAGATTAAACACAAACAGCAAAATGTTGCACAAAGGAATTGCGCGTTGTTAGATCAGATCTGTCTGCCAAGTTTGTGGTGTCTTGAGGACAGGAATATACCTGAAAATAGGAGAGCTTTGTATTCAGGCGATCTTATAGTATCCAGGTAGCAAAAGTCATGCAGAGAGACTTGAGGGCAGAGGTTTGTCGTTCCCTTAGACCATCCTTGCTGCAAGTCTGGTTAGAGTTCACTGGAATTAATGTTCCCCAAAGCAGCAACTCCGCTGTCCTGCAGTACTTGATATGGGAAGAAGGATCTCATGTTTGGGGGAGGGGGGACAGTGTTTGGGTTTGTGGATTGCAGTCCTTAGGGGAGTATTTCTAACCCAGCTACGGAAACTCAACTCTGTGTGACAAGGGGGAAGGATTGCACTGCGTGCCCAACTTCTGGCACGAACAAAGGTCCTTTGTGGCCATGCCAGATTTTCCCAGCAGAACTGTTACTGTGCACAGAGGGCAGTGGCTCTGCCCTGTGACAAATTGCAGCAGCAAAGAGTGCTGCAGAGAGGAAGAGGAAGCTTGTTTGGTCCCGTGATATCCAGAGGGAAAATGGCGTTTGTTGGCCTGCCTGGTGGGTGCCCTGGTTTGTTTGGTAGGGACACTTAAAATGTGTGCAGCCACCTGAAACTTCATCATACTGTGTGGCCGGACAGGCCTTTTCCCCATGAGTAAGCATAGGTTTTGAAAGCTTTCTAACTCGGGGCGGGGGGTGGTGTTTGCTTTTTCCCCCACCCATTAGAAATTATATATATATAATCTTTGATTTTCCTAAGGAAGATAAATATTTGATTGGGAGCATATTTGTTGCATGACAGAAGACAGTGTTACTTAATTAATAACTTCAACTCCAAGCGAGTTTTAATTTCACACTTCATAGAGTGTAGACATCTGGAACATCAGTGATGCTTCTGCTGGCTTCTGGTTTCTGATGGCAGACAACAGTTGGTGTCTTTTGGTCTTGTATGCCTTAAATGCCCAATAAGCTGAGGAAAGTGTCTTGCAACCTTCAGTGAAGGAAAAATATGCAAATGTTTCAAATGATCTTTCTGGATTTGCTGTTTGTTGTGTCTCAGCCTCTTCCATGGAACATGTGGTCGGTCTCTGTCACATAGTTTATAGGATTATACTAAAGCAAAGTGTTTTGTATGTGTGTGAGGACTGGGTGCTTACTAAGAAAAGAGATAATTAAATCACTTTGAAAATAAAGTGCAGAGATAAAATTTGAAGCCAATAAGAGGAAAATTAAGTGCAGAAGTGATCTGATTGGGCATTACAGGAGGTGAAATAGAGCAGATTTAGTAAAAGAACTTTAACAGGCACAACATGTGATTAGGATGACAGAAATCAAAGTAGCTAGGCATCTTTTAGAGGGTCCCTTCTTCAGAATTTGACCTCAAAGCTGACTGAGGAAATGACCAAGGGATAATGTGATATATGCTAGGAATTCTCAGCTTGTATCACCCACCCACAAGTAGGAAAAAAAATGCCCTTCACTAAAAAATATGTGGGTTAACGCTTCCAGGGCCTCCAGAGAAAAAAGAGAAGAAGTATGTTGATGGTGCCCACAAACTTTGTATGAGATGGGATTGTCATGAGAAGATCTTGATCACCTGGGAATCCTTCCTAAAATACTTGATTTTTCCACAATTCGGGCAAAAAAATGGAAAGGGGAAGAGTTCTTGTGCTGTAGGATTCAAGCAAAGGAAGGCCAGGAGGAATTGGTGTGGTTTTGCTAATGATATGCTTTGCAGCAGCTGCAGAGAAAGGTGGCTTTTAGCTTGTGTAAGGACAGAGAGGTTTGGCACCATCAGTAGGTGAGCTTCTTTCCTGTGTACATACGCCTGGCCCGATGGGTGATTTCTGAGAGAGGGCAGATAGTTCAGACCTTTGATCTTCAGACTTTTGCTTCTTCCCATGAGCCTCCTGGTGAGAGTTGTGGTGGTTTTGTGACTTAGGTGCTTGTTTGCTGAGACCTAATCCAAGAGTAACAGCTCCTTTTGCAGGGGCTGTTAAATGTTTTCTGCTTGTGAGCCAGAAGGATAACCTGAATTTCCTGGAGATGGGAGCAGCCTGTAGCACAAAAAGCCTTGCTGCAGTTTCCAGCCCTGATGAAGACCTTGGGTAAGGCATGATTTTTGCACCATCGCTACCCAGTCCCTTTTGATGGCAGCAAGCTGTAAATTGACTTGGCCATTTAACAAAGCCTCAGCCACGCTCTCTTCATGCCTTAATTGCCCTTCTGAGCAATGAGAATAATAGCAGTGCCTTAACTCACAAGCCTGCTGTGAGGATAGGTGTCTTGACAGCTGTAAAGCTTCAAGGACTGGGCCAGTGGGATCCTCTGACTACCACAGGTCATTAACTATGTAAGCCAGACTCCTACATGAGGGGAAAGGACCCAAAAAAGATACCTGTTTTACATGGTTGGTGGAAGTCACGTTATTGCTTTTAGAGAAGAAAAGCCTCCAAATGCAGAACTTACATTTTCCATGGTCTGATAAGAGGCTGCTTTCGAAACAGTCTTTCCTTTAAGCAAGTAGAGCACAACAAAATATAATGCAAAATGCAACAAGATGAGAATGAAAGTTTTATTTACACCAAGATATTTGTAATGCCCCTCAGCAGAACCAAGTTGCTCATCACCAGGAAGCTGAGGAGGTCAAACTGATGCAAAGCATTGCATATGCAAGTATTCTTCTAAGCATCTCATTTCTCTTAACTGGCAGCAGTCACCTTTCCTGCATGTTGCTTTTTGTCTCTGTCTTGGTTGGGAGTGGGGTCTGGCTATAATTGTGGAGAAATTGTGTCAGGTTTGAGGAAGGAGATGTCTTTTCCTGGCAATTTGGGGGTTCATTTGTATCACAGGAGACTCCTAAACAGAGATCCACGTTGGGAAACACGTGTTCATCATCTGCCAGCAGTGTAAGGTCATTCATCTGAATTTGTCTAGTGAGTGGGAGACCCAACCTGGCTATGGGCACAGGCAGCATGGGTGTCTGCAGTGTGCTCCCCAGAGCCAGCAGCAGTACTTGTATGGGGTCTGTTTGCACATGGCAAACAGAACATGGCATTTTGACATGGGATGCCTGAGGTTTGCCTCCTCAGTTCATCAGGGTACTGAACCATGTGAGTTAAGCCAACGGCTGACTCTTCATGTGCTTAAAACTAGAGCTGCCCTGAAGTGCCTTGGACATCAGATTTGTTTGGTATTCTCTGGCTGAGTTTGGAGGACACTGGGTGTCCAGGTCATCTGAAAATTCATGTGACAGTTTCTGGGGGTGGCTCTGTTTTGAAAGAGGTGTGTTAAAATTCCTGCTTCTGGAAATGTAGAGGTGAATGTTTCTGTTTCATTGCTGTGCAAGTATTCGGTATGGTGGGCTGCAAGACACCTCTTTATACCCCAAACCCAGCTTTTGAGCTTCCTCTGATAGTGTCTGGCATTGTGGCTCAAGAGTTTCCATTCAGGAAATGATTATTTTTAGTTGTTACAGTTATAAGCCAAACCTGATATTTTAAAAGACAAAATTGCTGGATACTGAAGCTTTTTCCAGTGGTGCAGAGGTTCAAACTGTATAAGCAATGTCAGTCTAGATGACTTGACATGTAGCTGTTGAGTTCACTGATGTGTAGACAAGTGGATATAGGGAAGTGGGGGCAGGAGAGAACAGCAGCGTTTGGGAGGCACAGGTAAAACCATCCTGTGGGAGGGAGACGTTACGCTAATCTGCTTGTAGTGTTTTATCTTCTCATCTGTATTTCTCCTTGGGGAACGTGAAGATACACAGAGAAGCCCTTGGGGGGGAAAGGAAAGAGGTACAGTCAGTGACTCATCAGCTTCATAAATCACAAACCATCTGCGGTTTTTCTAATGCATCATGAATGAGTCAAAGGGGGAGGTGTGCAGCTATAGACACACACAGGTTACTAATGTTTTTTGTTAATTATCGAGCTCTTTACTCTCTTTTGGGACTTCTGTAGGCTCCTTCAGTGCTGCAATTGTTGAATGAGGCTGATGCAAAGGCTGCTTCCCTTATTGGACAAATAGAATTGGCCAAGCATCATGGAAGTCTTCTTAGAATTGGTCACCAAATAGTCTCATGCCCTCAGTCTTCACTCCTTCCCATCTGTGAGGTCCTTTGGGCACTTTTTTCTCTGCTGCTCTGGTATGTGCCTGTCAGAGCCAAGACATGCAGGGCTGTAGGGGCTACCTGTTGGGAAGTGGAAGCTCTTATTTTTTGAGAAATTTAGAGCTTATTTCTACCCCGTAGCCTTGCAAGAGGGACGTCCAGAATGTGCATCTCCAAAATCTGCGAAAGCATTTGTGAGTGCCTTGATCATTTTATTTGGAAAAAGTTGACACTCAACTGACTAAAGTTCTGCTGTGGTTCCCAGAGCAGAAAAATGTGATGAGGGAGATAAGCAGTGTGAGAAATACTAAAGCAGGAAGACTTCTGTACTGTTGCTTATGTTTTGTAAACACATAGAGTAGGGAAATCAAATGTCTTGATTCTGTCATAGCCCATCTTCTTTCTGTTTTGGAGTCATTTAACTGATAGAGTCTCCATGATAACAATAAATCTGATGAGAGAGAATGGAGAATGTGTGTGTATAAATATATAAAATATATAGTAATATTGAAGTGTGGCCTGTCTAGGTGGCAGTATTATGGAATGATGGATGACACAAAAGAGAAAGGGGACCAGATGTCACTGTTAAACTGTTTGATCTAAAGAGATGGGAAATGATTACTAAAAATTGTTTTAAGCAAAGAATATTTATTTTAACACAACCCCCTTTCCCAGAAAAAAATTCAGTCTTTAAAAGCATATCTGAAGAGACATGAAGCTGAACATTTTATTAGAATAAACTGGTTTTTTCCTGCATAAAATCAAAGATGGATATGAGCAGGTTTTACCCACATAGCTGAAGATAGTGTCTATAGATAACTTTTGGTTTGTATCTGTGAGTCTCTTGTCCTCCCACTACATGGTGCTGGATAAAAATTCAGTATGAAAAATTACTTTAATCCAGTGACTTTAATCCAGTGCGATTATGAGAATTCAATGAGTTGCAGAGACAAGTAATTAAACTAACTAGAATGAATGTTTTTATAGTGTTTCTATTTCTCTCTTATGAAATGTTGGTCTTTATTTCTCTCTTATGAACATGCAAGTACCCACCCTAGGAGTAAACACACTACTGATTAAAGGAGATAATTTTGACAGGGTACGTGACTATAATTTTGGAGCTCATTGGCCCTGGAAGCCACCAATGGAGGGTTTTGGAGAGAGGTTCACGCTCCCTGCAGGTGTTGAGAACAGTCGCTGATGTATCGGAGTGTACCTTGCATGGGTGGTTCATGCACCTTCTTGCTTGGAAGAGGTCAGTCCGTATTTCTCCTTCCCAAAGGAGAGAGCAAGACCCCAGTGTCATGGGTTTGCCTAGGGGACAATTTTTACCACACCCCCCACAAATTGCTCTAAGGTGAGAGAAGCTTTATGCAG
>JAWMRA010000078.1:138962718-139099954 GCA_035584735.1 Pseudotriccus pelzelni
CAAGTCCGCTTTTACAGTTTTTTTCTTCATTCTGTTACTCATCTGGTCAGAGAGGATTCAGTGCTTTTTCCTGCCCCTGGCTCAGGGCCAGGGGAGCAGAGAGGCCTGGCCCCCCCCACCTGGGGGGACCTGCCACGTTTCCTCTCTTACATGGCTGCCACAAAAATTCTAACCACGCTACCACCTTCTCTTCCGTTTCTTCTTGAAGATGTAATTGGCAAAGGCGTCACCTGAACTCCTGATTGGCTTTTCCGGAAATTCATCCGGACAAACTATTTTCAATCCCCAAGGAGGGGGACTTCTGCAAACCCATGACACCCAGGAGTGCACCCACTATTGTCTTCTGGGTTTTCGGTGTGTACAGTCAGAGATGCCACTGGGATTTTGGGCCCTTTTATGCCCCTGGGCATCTGTGACTCAGAGGAGGGCACCAGCTGAGCCATGTGTCCATCAATACTTAGATGCAGGTGCCTCTGACAGAAGCACACACTGCAAAGAAAAAAAGCTTTTTCCAGACTGCACCACCTTCACAACCCAGTGGGAGCTGCAGCACTTGCTGATCACGTTTGCCCATGTGCCCCGTTTCGTGTGCAAGCTGCGTGTTGCCAACTCTTTTTTTGGAGGAGAAAGCAGGGGCTGGGAAGCAAGGAAACCTGGATTTTGTCCCCACCTTGGCACTCCAGTTCTCTCCCTCCTGCCCACTGCTCACCCCATCTGCTCCAGTGTGTGCCCTCCTGGAGAAGGACCGTCTCCTGCCGACCCTGAGATTAAGGCCACTGTTGTATGTGGAGTAAGTGACTTGCTACAATATAAATATTTATTCAGGGCATGAACCAGTTTGTAAAGTGCTGTTTTTCGTCATGAGTGGATTATTCTATCACTTTTCCAGAGAGTAAAAAAAGCTATAAAGCCAGACCTAATCCAGTTTTTAGCAACTGAACTTAAGCCTGCATTTAAAAAAGGAAAAAAAGTACAAACCAATGATTGCAGGTTGGTATTTATAACAGAAAACACACAGCACACAATGTTCAACTTCCCCTTCTCTGGGAAGGGGTTGGCCTCTCACATTCATACCACCATTTTCCCCATGTCTTTGGCTTTGCAGCAGATGAATAAAAACATTTTAGTTTAAAAGACTAGCCTGTGAGCAGTGTACTTTGAAATAAGCCTGTTGCGTGGTACTGCCACACAGCCTATTTTGGTCCAGCCTAAGAGGGTTTTTTTCCCCCAAATACCTGTGTTTTTCAGAGGAAGTTTCTCTGTCTCTGCACAATGGTCACATCACAGCTAAGTTGTTAACATTAAAAGGCAGCTTTCACTGATTTTGTAAGTGTTTTTCCAGAATCTCTCCATGACTGTGCTGTAGGGGTGCATGGCAGAGGTGGGATGTGTGCTGGGTTTGCTTCTGCCCCCATTCCTGTGTTGACAAGCAATTTCACAGGATATGTTGCTGGAGGAATCAGGAGTCCTGGAAGCAGTTGGGTTTACTGATGGCCTTTGAAAGGTGTGACTCTCTGGTCCTTAAAAGAAAGAAAAATTATCAATTGCTGCTTCTCTGTAGACAAAAATCCATGGCCACGGCACCGTGCTACAAATAGCTATGTGGGAATTATTTTTATAATTAGAAATGTCTACACGAACATATGCAAATTGAAAATGTATAGCACTTTCAATTTTATTTTTTCCACATGCCTGCAAAAATTATTGCTGTAATGATCTGTATGCCTCCCCATTAATTGTGGTTTATTCAGCTTACAAGGAACTGCAGAAGTGTTGAAGCTCTAGGCTGCTCTGACTTAAATGCTGTTTTAAAAGCTCTGCCCTAGTTCACAAAACCTGTCTTGCTTTCTGTGGTTTTCTTTTGTAAATTGTTACAGTCCTAATCCATCATGCAGGAATTATTTGCCCTGGTTAGCTTCTGCCTATTCTGCTGCATGTAATTAAGCAATGTTTTAAGTGTTTTATCACAGTGGAGAGCAACAGCATGTTTTTTGCTGTGCTAGCTGATGTGCTTTTTGATATTACTGTAGCAGCTGCATGCTGAAAACAGTTGTAAGGAAGGAAGAACATCACCCTAGGCACGTTCCTTTTTTGCACCATGAAATGTGCATTTCACCTCTCATCCTTGTATTTGTAGGAGAAAAATACTACTGCAACCTTAGTGAATGTGAGTTCAATATCTCTGATATGGAGCAGGATACTAGCTCAGCTCTGTGCTGCGTGTGTTTGCATTGCTGCAGCCTTTGTGGGTGAAGAGAAATGGTCATGGGGTGTTATGATGCTGTCAAGCAGTGTCCATTAGATTCTACTCTGATGTGCTCTGAACTCTGAGCATGACTTCTGGTCAGCCATGCAGGTTGGAGTCAAGTGTTAAAAGCAGAGATGCTCACAGGGACACACAAGCTTGGAAGGTTGTGGGAGGGACAGGATACCATCAAAGCTAAGCAGAAATGAACAGACGCAGTGAGGTCCGTTGTGGTGTGGTTGATCTTGTGCCCTGGAAGGGGTGGAAAATTCTTCAGCTCAGGAAGAAGGTGGTGCAGATGGTACCTCTGCTTTAAAAACAACCTGTGGGGTTTGCAAGGCAGTGGGCAGCAGGGCCTGGCTGGCGTCTGAGGGCAGAGCGTGGCATCCGTGTTGAGGTTTGCTGAGATCCAGTTACTGAGTGATCAGGTGGGGACAGTGCTGCAAAAGAACGCACGGACTGAAAGATCTGTGCCCAGCAAGTCCCTGTTTGCGAGCTCTCTGCTGTGCACCTCCTCTGTTTCTGCTGCATCTCCAGGCTGGGGAAGGGGCGTGGGAAAGCTGTAAGGAGGAGTTTGTATCTTTGTGATATTGAATGTCATGTTCAGACAAGGGGGTGTGTGTTAAATTACACGGGTGGAATTTGCACTTGCTTGTCCTGCATAGCACAGAGGATGCTGTTTGTGGAGACTGAGCTCCTAAGCAGTAAAGCAATAAAATACTTCCACCCTCTTTAAACATCACCTTGCAAGTGAACGCCCCTGTATTTCTGTGCCTGTTTGCAGGAATCCTCGTGGTAGTGGTTTTCCCACTGCTCATTTTCAAATGAGACCTGGTGCTGGGAACTCTCTGCCAGCACAGGGCAGAGCAAACCAACACAGTGAGATGAAAAATAAGAAAGATTTTATTGGCAGTTTAAACAAAGTGTCTATAAAGTGGTTTTGAGGTTTTTTTCTGATTGGCTTGCTTGTTTTTTAAAAGCAAGGTATATCTGTGAGAAGCAATGATACAATTGCACTGGCTAGGGGGTTCAACCTGTTTCAGCCTCTGTATTACTTTATTCCAGCCGTTAGCTGTAAGCAGGATGCAGCACAAAGTGGTGATGTTTCTGGTGCACTTCTCCCTTCCTGCCAAAGTTAAGGGTTTTAATTTGATGTCTCTTCAAACCTGGCTTTTTAATTTGACGTGTTTTCAAATTTGGTGGTCTTTAGACAGCCTTTTTCAGACTCAGTCATGTTTTCGGCAATGAGGGAAAACAGGCAACATCTCACCCTGTCTCCTCACTATCCTATCACTTTCCCAACCACAGCTTTCAGGGTTTTGACTGATGCTTTGTGCTGCCAAGCTGTGTCCCAGCTGCCATGGAAAATTCCTGCTCTGCCATCACTTTGGAGGAGCCTGTGGGAACACCACGGCAGAAAAGGAGTTCAGTTTCTACACAAATATTTGCCTCTTGTTGTGGGGAAAATAGGATATAAAACTAGCTATGTGTACAAGGTAAAGATGGGAGAGAGTGAAAAGATTTCAGTGTTCAGCAAGAGCAAGCTTTTTTAATTTATTTTTTTGCATCCATTAGCTTGAACCATACAGTTTGTTGCTGGAAGGTGGCATAGCTACACAGGCAAAAGTTTTCCAGTGCCATCCAGGCCCAAAAAACGTGGTCTCTTTTCCCTGTGTGATTCTCTGCAGTTTCCCCAATCTGGGGCCAGGTGACCAGACAGGAAATCTGGCATTTCCTCAGTCCTGCACGGAGTTGCATCGGGGTCTCCCTTGTGTCTCTGAGCCGTTTTAATGGAGGTTTGATAGATCACAGGACTGTGGCTGGATTATTTCATTAATTAAACAAATGTCAGAAATTAAAGGCAGATTAAAGGTGAGACACACTTTTGGGGAGATAGTTTTAAAAGAACATGTTGCTTCTGACCTGTATGTTCCTATCCTGGATGGATTTGCTGAAGCAAAACAAATGGAAAGTTTTTGTTCCTGCACTTGGGTTCTCTGTGGTTTGGTTTAGACTTCATTCACAATGACAGATTCTGCTTGGAGCCAAGCACTTTTGTTTTTAACCTGGTTGCCTTTTGCTGTTTTGTGCATTTGCTCATTTAAAAAGAAGATTCAAAAAAAATTAGTTGGTTTTATTTTTTTCCAACCCCCTGCAGTATGGGAAGACAAGCAAAAGATGTGGCAGGTGAGCTGGGGGGGGTGAGGGCTGACTTCTCTCCCCATGCCCAGGGGTACTGGCTGCTGACAGCACCCCTGCACTCCATGCCTGTGGCATTCCACACTGCCAGCAGCCCTTTAAAGAGGTCATTTGTCCAGGGTCTTGTCCATAACAAAACAATAATAATAGACTGAACAGGCCAGCTTTAGAGATAGAGGTTGACCTGACCATGGTGCAGCCTCATTCACTGAACATCAGGTATGGATTTTGCTCCTCAACAGGATGTATGTGCTGTGGAGACAGCTCAGGTGATGAAGTGTAGGTCAGGTTCCCATCAGGATGTGCTGGTTGCTAAGCCGTTGCCGTAGGGTAACTTCTCATCTCCCTGCAAATTTTGGTAGTCTTTGCTAGCTGGTGAACAGCCATCTGCAAGTGAAATCCAGAGGTTTGTGGGGTCAGGTTTGCCTGCCTGCTGAGCTCCAGTGGAGTGACAGCCTGAGAGAGCTGCCTCAGTGCTGAATCAGAGGAGCTGAAGAGGCATCATTTAGCAGCTTTGTCAGGAGCAACACCATGTATTTAAAGCTGTCTGCTGGGGCTTTGATGTTCTGGCAAGCGACTCATGTTTGAAAGCTGTGAGATGCTTCTGATGCTTTCTCTAATGTCTTCAGGTGGGATGTGGCAGGACCTGCAAATGTATGTGATGCAGCTCCCAGGGATCTGTCATGGGGAGAGGGGGGCCCATTCTCCTTTGAAACTGTGTATTGTTTTATCCCAAATGACATCCCTACTGAGGTTCTAGAAGGGCCATAGCTTGAAGGTCCCAATAAACCCTCCTTGCTTATGCAGTTCTTGGGCCTTTTTTCCTCCCTGTCTTTCAGGGTGTGGGTTGAAGGGACAGAGACAGTCTCTGTCTGGTTATGAGCACCCCAAACTGTGCATCTTGGACTAAAAGTCATTTGTGGTTTTTTTATTGACATCCAAAAAGAAGTGTTTGTATTGGGCTTGATTTCTATGGTGGATAGTGATTCTCATGTGGCAGAAAAAACTATTCAAAATGTAAGGCTAGAAGCCAACAATTAGACATGCAGAAAACCACTATGTGGAATAGAAGAGAAACAACAATCTGTACAATTTTCTAGAAAAACTGTAGCAAACAGACTTTTCAATTTTTTTCCACCCACTTATATATGTTTTGGAGGGACCTTGGCCCTTCCTCTGTATCAGAACATCCTTGTTTGGGCCCAGTCCTCCTGTCCTCAGAAGAGCTGGGAGATCAGCTCAGCAACTGAGTGCAGCAGAGATCTTGCTGAACTTCAGAGACTGAGGAATTCAGAACATTGAGTCTGACTTTTAGGAAACCTTTGATTGATTCGAAGTTGTAACCTAGATCACAGAATATCACAGAATATGCTGAGTTGGAAGGGACCCACAAGGATTATTGAGTCCAACTCCTGGCCCTGCACAGGACCATCCCCTAGCATCACACCATGTGCCCAAGAGTATCGTCCAAATGCTTCTTGAACTCTGTCCCTCTTGGTGCTGTGACCTCTGCCTTGGGTAGCCTCTTCCAGCACCTTCTGGGTGAAGAACGTCTTTCTAATATCCAACCTAAACCTCCTCTGACACAGCTTCAGGCCATTCCCTCAGATCCTGTCACTGCTCACCACAGAGAAGAGGTCAGTGCCTGCCCCTCCTCTTCCCCTCACAAGGAAGTTGTAACTGCAATGAGCTCTCCCCTCAGTCTCCTCTTCTCCAGGCTGAACAGACCAAGTGTCCTCAGCCTCTCCTCACACGGCTTCTCCTCAAGGCCCTTCACCATCTTTGCTACCCTCCTTTGGACACTCTCTAATGGCTTAATACCTTTCTGGTATTGTGGTGCCCAAAACTGCCACAATATTCAAGGTGAGGCTGCCCCAGTGCAGAGCAGAGCGGGACAATCCCCTCCCTTGCCTGGCTGGTGATGCTTTGCCTGATGCCCCCCAGGACAGGGTTGGCCCTCCTGGCTGCCAGGGCACTGCTGACTCATATTCAACTTGCCATCAGCCAGGACCCCCAGGTCCTTTATTGTGGCACTGCCTTTCAGCATCTCATTCCCCAGTTTGTACGAACATCCAGGATTGCCCCATCCCAGATGCAGAATCTGGCACCACCTTTTGTTGACCTCCATATAGTTTGTGATTGCCCAGTTCTCTAATTTATCAAGGTCTCCTTCTCCACTCATTCTCTTCCATCCCATTCTTTCATCTTTTTGTTCTTAGCTCTTTCTTCTTGTGGAGGAGGGAGGATATTCAGTGAAATATAAATAAGCCTTGCTCTGTCTTTGATGTCTTTTGAATTTTTTTCCTTTTGCTGATGTTGCCACATGAATTTTGCACAAGGTCATACATTAGAAAAGGAGCAGACCATTGGATGCAGCTGTGGCCTGGGAGGAAGAGCAAGCCACAGAGGAGCATCCTGGAAGCCATGGCTCCATCCTCATCTTCATCACTGTGGCCCAGGGCACTGCCTTACACCTCCCTTCCCTCATCTGAGAAAGTCAGTGTCACATAGTGGGATCTCCAGGGAAGAGTGGGGTGACCTGATCACCTTCACCTTGTTTCCAGCAGTAGCTGGGCTTGCAGAGCCCGTTCTGCCCTCTTCTCTTATCTTTTGACCTGTTTCAACCAAATTTACTATGAGGGAAGAAACTTGAAAGATATTTCATTTTCTGCAAGTGTAATTAAACATGGGTGACCAGGAAGATGGGTGTTTGGACAGTTGTGTATTTGTCTCTAGCTTCTGATCCTTTCTTCAGTGGGCCAGAGCAAGACGCAGACCACTGCCAAAATATCTGCAGGAAGATAATTGTGAGGGGAAGTTGAAGGGAACTTTGAAGGAATAGATGGAAATGATAGAGAATATTCTGCGTAATTCAGTTTAAAGGTCAGCCCAAATTTACAGAAAACCAGGCATCATTTCTTCCACTGTTCATCTGCTTGTTTGTTATTAAAAGGCAAAAGGAAAAAAAGAAAACAGACGAGGAAATTTTGGCTCAGAGGTCCTGACATTTTGGGGAATGGTGATGACAACACTGATCCTAGGTTGAAAGGAAATGGCACTGTCATTCTGACCGAGCCAGAGCCATAAGCCTGTGGGCAGCCCCATCTCTGTTTCCCGGAGCTCAGCAAAGATGCTCCATTTCCCAGGGAAGCACACTGGGAGCTTAAATGCACCCCTGAAAGTCAACCAGATGCTCTTGTGCTTCACCACATGGGAGCAAGTGTGCAGGAGCATGGCTAGTCTGTGTCAGGGGTGGCAGTAGCTGCGAACACAAAGCAGATATGCTGAGACATCTGCAGTGTAACAAACAGTGTCTGCATGGCATCTTGTCTATGGTGTGTTTGGTGTTTCACAGCTTGGGTTTCACCAGAGCCTTGTCTGTGAAGGTGCTGCATGGAGAATTCGCATACGAAGTGTTTTGTGTATGGAGAATTACTTCACACTGGGGTTTGAGTACATGGAGCTGGAAGCTGCCATTCCTGCTCTTATTCCCAGCTGGAGCTGCTTCCTCTGGCAGTATATCTGTATAACTTAGAGTTCCCATATGTACAGGAGTGGTATGGTCTGCGACAGGCAGAGCAGCAGAAATGCGCTCTAGAGACCTGCAGAGTATTCCTCAGCTGCAGACAGAACCAAGAAGTTAGCAGCTGCTTTTACAGTGGCTATTTCTGACTCTCATGCCAAGGCTTAAGCAAGAGGAGCAGGCTCAGGGACTGCATTCAAGTGGTTATAAGTTACTGATGTGTCCAGATGTAACTGCAGTGGAATTTTATTTTGTTAAATCTTTATATCTTGCATTCTGGATGCAGCTTATCATTTACAGGCTTCACAAGCAGGAAATCTGCATTTGGCTAGACATGAGATCATAGATTCACAGAATGGTTTGTATTGGAAAGGATCTTTAAAGATCATCCAGTCCATCTCCCCCTGTAATGGGCAGGGACATCTTCCATTGGATCCCTAGTTCAGATTCTCCATTTAGCACTTGTACAGAAATTGGTGCAGGCCTTACCCACTCTGCAAATCTCCACTTTCCAACCTCCTCCAATTTGTAAACCCCAGTGCCTCTCCCACTCCATTCCAAGTGCTTCTTGAGTTTTCCATTAAGACTGGGAATTATTATGAAACCAGAGACCATCTGATCAGTAAGAATAGTGAATTGGATTCAGTGATAAGTTAGAAAAAGCATCCTGTCAAATAGGGAAGTGACCTTTTTTTTAATCTTTTTTTTGATTAATGAAACTTTTGACAACTAAATTCCTCTTTTTCCCACCATCCACTCCCGATGAGTGCAGGTAGATCCTGAAACAACTGGTGTAGTTCTTCTTCATCCTTGTTTTGGCTCATGTTGGCCTCAGATCCTTCTCAAAACATATTTTACAGAATTATTGCATTTGAGAACTTCCAAAAGTGCTTCAACATATGAATTGTGCTTTAAAATGTTTTGGTTTTGAGGTTTTTTTTAATTCTGTAGGAAATAAAATGCACAAATTGGGACTTGATGATACTGTCACAGGAAGGGACCATGTTTAAAAGGTATCTGAGGGCTTCTGTTGGCTTTGGTAGCTACTTCTGTCAACGTAGAGTGAAAAGTGGTGTTGTAAGGAAGCTTTTCTTCCAGAAGAGACTTGATAGGCCTCCAGAGATTGGCTGCAGTTTCTTTGAGGCCTTAAGACACAGACCTTTGGAAGTGTTGATTTGCATTAACTCTTCTTTCTGCCTTTACTTTTACAACCAAGGCAGACTCTATAGCTTTATTTAGAAATCACCCATCATTAGTAACCACAGTCATTTAGTAGACATATTTACAAGGTAAGTGACAGTGGGAAGTAATTAAGTTTAATATAAATCACACTCCATTTCAAATCTGCAGGCTTCAAAATAATAATTAATAGAAACTGCAGCTTCTATAAAAAGATGCAGTATTTATGGCAGTATCTTCTTTCTTTTCCTGCTAGACATATTGAGTCTAGTGGAAATTAAAACCCGCTGTCTGTTTGTCTTATTTGTTTCAAAGTCATTTTCCTTCCCGTGGTGTACTTCATTGCAAATTACCCACTGCTTTTATTCTTTGTGGGGAGATTTTTGACTCTTAATATGATGACGAGGAGGAGGAAGAGTTTGGTGTTATCCAAAATACCCTTACAAATGCACATACAAGCTGTGGCTTTCTGATAAATCCGTTAAATCAATGCCTGACAAGGTGTGCTTTGTTTCACAGGTGTCATGCAGCTGACAGGTCCACTGGCAGAGCTGATGGTCACAGCCAGGGCAGAGATTCATTAAGCTAAAACAGAGTAAAATAATCAAGGTGTTTTGGAGCTGTTTGCAAGATCTACTCAGTTGATTGCTTATCCTGTCAAAAGAAGACACCATTTGGGACAACAGTGTGCTGCCAGTGGCTGCCATGGCCAGCAAAAGAAAGTCAACGACTCCCTGTATGGTGCGAACTTCTGAAGTTATGGAGCAGGAAGGTGCCGAGGGCGTAGAGACTTCTAAAGAGAAGGGGACTGATGCCCCACAGCAGGACTCCAAAAAAAACTGGCCTTCAGAAAACTCAGTCAAAGACTGCGAAGTGGTTGAGGCAAAGCCCCCAGCTGAAAATCAGTCTAAGAAACCCCAGGGTGGTTATGAGTGTAAGTACTGCCCTTACTCAACACAAAACTTAAATGAATTTACAGAGCACGTTGACACTCAGCATCCAAATGTCATTCTCAACCCCCTGTATGTGTGTGCTGAATGCAACTTCACAACCAAAAAATACGATTCTTTATCTGACCACAACACAAAATACCACCCGGGAGAGACTAACTTTAAACTGAAACTAATTAAACGCAATAATCAGACTGTTTTAGAACAGTCCATTGAGACCACCACTAATGATGTCACTGTTGCAAGCGGGGGGCCAGAAAATGCAGAGCGTAATGATTCGCTTCACGGGGGAATTCACACAAATAAAGTGCCAATGATGAAACTGGGAAAGCCTAAAGGGGAAACCAAGAAGGGATCCAAAAAGCCAGAAGAGGGAGTTACAGAAAACCATGTGGATGGTGCTCTCCCCCGTATCATAACTGAAGCCACTGAAGCTATTGCTTGTATAAATGGAGACCTTCTCCAAGATGTGTTAGCCCATGTTATGCCCTCTGTACAGCTGCCACCAAATATCAACCTTGTCCCCAAGGTCCCGGTCCCCCTGAACAGTACCAAATACAACTCTGCACTGGACACTAATGCAACCATGATCAACTCCTTTAATAAGTTTCCGTACCCAACACAAGCAGAGTTGTCATGGTTGACAGCAGCATCGAAACATCCAGAAGAACAAATCCGAATCTGGTTTGCTACGCAACGTTTGAAGCACGGTATAAGTTGGTCTCCTGAAGAAGTGGAGGAAGCAAGAAAGAAAATGTTCAATGGTACTATCCAGGCAGTTCCCCAAACCATCACCGTCCTACCGGCTCCTTTGGCAACTGCAAAAATGCCACAGCCCATCATCCAGACAGCTTTGCCTTGTCAGATACTGGGCCAGACTGGTCTGGTTTTGACTCCTGTGTCAAATGGTTCAACTGTTTCCTGTTCACCGATTACGCTCGCTGTTGCCCCAAACCAGGGGCAGAAGAGGACAATACAGACCTTATCAAGTGCCCCAGAGGCCAAGCGTCCTCACGTAGTTCAGGTGCCTGAGATTCCTGCCAAGCTGACGGCTGTGCCGCTGACACCAGCCAGCGAGCGGAAAAAGACGAAGGAGCAGATAGCAGAGCTAAAGGCCAGCTTCATGGCAAGCCAGTTTCCCGACGATGCAGAAGTCTACCGGCTTATAGAGGCAACGGGTCTTTCCAGGAGCGAGATTAAGAAGTGGTTCAGTGACCACAGGTACAGAAGCCAGAGGGGCGTTGTGCAGATTTCGGGCGATGCTTTAGGGAAAGATCAAATAGCACCTTCAGCTGGTCGACACGGCCGGTCGTTTCACCCGTACGCGGATTTTCCTCCCCAGAGATTCAAAGAGAAAACCCAAGAGCAGTGTAGGGCCCTTGAGGAGAGTTTCCTAAGATGCTCTTTTCCTACCCAAGGAGAATTGGACAGGCTTCGAGTGGAGACCAAGCTGAGTAGGAGGGAGATAGATTCCTGGTTCTCTGAGCGGAGAAAGATAAGGGACAGCATGGAGCAAGCTGTCTTGGACTCAATGGGATCATACAGAAAAATTAAAGAACACGGAACTCCCAATGGTGCAATAAGCCAGGCAGAACTTCTGAGTGGCTCTCAGCTACCTGGTGCTTTATCTGGGTCCTCATCCACATTAAAGAAAACACAAGAGCAGATTCATCTACTGAAAAGCACATTTGCAAGGACCCAGTGGCCATCACCCCAGGAGTATGACCAGTTAGCATCTCAGACTGGGCTCACAAGAACAGAAATAGTCCGCTGGTTCAAGGAAAACCGGTCTTCACTAAGAACGGGGTCACTGAAATGGATTGACCAGTACCAGCAGCAGTATGCTGTTGATGGTCATAACAAGCAAAGCCAGAAAAAGGGCTCAAAACACACTGAGAGCCCAAAGAACGGTAACGAGGTGTCTCGGCAGCATTACCAGGATCATAAAAAACTGAATGAAGAGAATGGGGGGAAACCAGTGGTGAGAGCAAAAAGAGACTGTGAACCACTGAAAGACTCTTTGTTGGGGAATCAAGCAGAGGGTGTGGACAGGGTGGAGTGCAACAGCCACGATGGCCACGTCGAGGAGAACGAGGAGCCGGTGGAGGTGAACTGGGTGGAGGTGACGGTGGGTGAGGACGATGCTGCATCGGACTGTACGGACAGCTGGAGCCAAACGGCACCCGAAGGCCAGACAGAGCTGGCAGACTTTGACTCTGAAAGTATATCTGGAGACAATTCCCACGTATAGACAGGTAATGCTGATGGTGCCCTGTTTTTCTGAGCCTGCCTCTGTCTGGGTCTGCTTCCAGCATCCTGTAGCCCCTCGTCAGTATAAACCCCTGGAACCCATCCCTGCTGGATCCGTGTGCCTGCTGGATGCCTGAACAAAAGGGGAGATCCATTCTGCTTGTAAATTAAAGCCAACTGCGTGGTAGGGGAGGAGTTAGTGCCATTTGCCTTGTTTCTTGTCTCCTTGTGGGTTAAGTCCTGGATAAGGGAGATTTTTCTAATTTTTTTTTCAATAAGTGATTAAACTTTAAACTTTATGCCTTTAAACAACCTATGAAACCTCTGCAGCACTTGATGTAAAACATACCAGCTGAGCCACATAAAGAAATAGTAACACTGGTTGCTGATATCCCCTTGCTAAGAGATCATTGATCTCCTGTGAATAGAGGCTGCGGCTGTTTTTGCGCCTCAGGTCCTTCCTTTGCAGCATCAGAATAAAAGGTCAGTGGGGGAAGGGCCCAGGACAGAGATGCTCTTTTATGCAAAAGCAAGCAAAAAAAGAAAAATGGTGGGGGGACTGAAGTGGCTCATGCAAATGTGCTCTCTTGCAGGTGAGAACTGTCTCCAGCCTGGCTTTGTTCTGCTTGCTCACACTAGAAGCTTAGGAAGTGCCCCAGACTAAGCTGTGTGGGTGTTTTAGCAGCTCTTCTTCACAGGATCTTGAATTTAAAAGCAAGCTGCAGGGCCTTGCTTTAAGGGGGGGGTTGTACTATCTTTCACAGTATGAAAGGATGTGTTATTTGGAGATCTGAAGCCTGTTTCTGATCACAGTTGCACAGGTATAAATCTGGAGCAAGCAACCTCAGCATTTCTTGACTTGCATGTTGAACTGAGTTCACTGGAGCCTGTAACATTTTGTGCTCAACTGAATCTCTCTCTACCAAGCTGGAATTTCCTTAAGCTGGAACTTACCCTACAGAAAGCTCAGCATCCTGCATTAACAACCATAGTGAGAGAATACCTGTTTTAGGAAGAGTTAGTAGTTTTCTGGTGCCTAAAATTAAAATATACTTTAGTATTTCTTTTTAAACAAAAAAGCCAGGCAGGACTGATGAAGTGCCTCCACACTTGTACTGAAGACTTCTACTGTTACAGTTGGCAGTGTTTGAATTGAACTACCGGTTGCAGATATGCAGGTTTTCATAGCAAGCCCTGCTGACTGGCACACCATTTTCTCCATGTGCAATACTTGTCCAAAAGTCTCCTGGACATTTTCTCTGAGTTGAAAAGGAAAACTCTGCAGTGGTATTGTTTTTAACTATGAATTATATCAGCTAATCTTGAGAAATGTTATGACATCGTCTATATAGCAAAATATATTAAAGCTTCAGACTGCAGTGCAAGGCACTGTCCTGCATTATCCTTGCAGAAGTTGGTAATTAGGGATGTAACCAGTTGTGTTACCTGTGTGGCAAAGGCACAGATGAAAGGAAGAAAGATATGGGAACATCGGCTGGAGGCACACTGGGGTGCCACTGTTGTACAGCCACATAAGAAGGGAGAGCCAGGATCTGAGCTGCCTTTAAAAATCAAATGTGTGATGAATAAATGCATTGAGGGATTATTTTTTTTTCAGGGTTGTTATTCCAGGTCACTTCCTCCTTCCAGCTATGAATGTTGCTTCTGATGAGAGGGAGCAGACCGGGGCTAAGAGGGGGGAATGAGGAGGAAGGCAGGAGCCAGGGGAGTTGTCTGAAACCACTCTTTCTTACAAACCTCTTGTACTATGAAACAAGGCTCTGCGACAGTCCTGTTCCAGCAGGGTAGGTTTGGTGTCTGCACTTTTGTCAGCAGTGCCAGGTATGTTGGAGTGAACCTCCTGCCTCTGTGCCCTGGTACAGATGCTGACCATAAAGCTCCAGGGCTTTGGAGGTGCTCAAGTGAGCAATCAGAGAGGAATTTTAATAAAAACTTTGATGTCAGTTAAACTTTTGCTGAGGAGCTTTCCAGTGGTTGCGTGTAAAATACACCTACTGAGAAAAGGTGCACTGGAGCAGGACTTCTGCTGCAAACAGCATGCAGTAAGATCAGAGGGCATTTTGTCCTGCTCTTTGCCTGTTTCTCAGCATGCTAGCCTGAGGACTTGACAAAAGCCCAAAGTCTTTCTAATTGTCCTTTATTCTGCCTGTAAGTCTCAGCACAAAAATGCGAGTGCCTGCTCTCTGGCATCCATGTGGAGGCACTGTCGCAACTACTGTGACACAAAATTTGGAAGCTTTATATCCCACACTGTTGGGACCCATGGAAAAATCTCAGCTAGTGTCTCCTTTTTCCTTAAGGATAAGCTTTCACTGTTTGTTCAGCATATCTTAGATTCAACTAAAGCTCTGGTGTTCAGCTAACACCAAAGGTGTTAAGTAACATTCAGGATATGACTGGAAAGACTGTGCAAGACCTGACTGAGAGCTTGTTTCTGCCAGTTTTTGTATAAAAGCCTTTTTTTTTCCTAACATCATATTCCTCAGGTACCACATGTAAGGGGTGGACTGAAGAGCTGACGAGGGACTTCTCTTGAGTCTCACACAGCCACACTTGGTGAACCTTTCACTGCTGAGCCCTACATCAGGCAGAAACATGCTCCTTTGATATTCATGGTGTTGCTATTTTGTCAGCTTGATGTACATAGTCTAAAATAATCATTTGTTGGTGATTGATCTCCATACTCCTGTTGGCTGAATTTGTGTGCAGCTTCTGTAAAACTTCATCTCTTCCAGACTATCTTGGTCACTCTCTGCTCTGGTGTTTAGCTTTGAGTTTCTGGATCTATTGAAGAGCATTTGTGTTACAGCCTAGACCTTAAGCCTTAAAAAATCGAGTGTTTCAAAAGTGATCTCTGTTCAGCAGATTCTGCTGCTGCTACAGCTAGAGGGAATTTCACAAGTGCCTGACCTCCTTGAGAGCAAGATTGATGCTGGACTCTGAAGTACCATCTCAGAACTAAGAAAAAGCTCTGTTACTAAGTCCACATCTGAAGCTTTTGGCAATATTGGATTTTTTCCGTGGAGCAGGTCAGGTTTTCTGAACAGTGAGGCTGAGAGACCTGTCCCCATAGAGTAACAAGGCCTTCAAGATGTTGAGTGGCTACTGTCAGGAGCACTAAAGCCATCACTGAAAATGTTCCAGGTGTTGCATCATGCAGCCTTCTAATGAGGCCCAACTGCTCTGTCAAGAGAGTGCTTTAGGTCCTTTTCCATGAGTACAGATATTCCTGTCTTCTTGCAGCACAGGTCAAAATTAGGTCTGTTGTCCCTATTTGTGCAAAACTGACAAACAGAAACTGGTTCTAAATTAAATACAGCAAACTAGAGCTCAGACAGGAGAGTGGGACCGGAGCGTGCCTGAGTGGTTGGCAGCTACTGCTGGCTTTCTTCATGATGTTGTCTCCCTGTGGGATTTTCCCAAGATCAGAGCTTTTATTTTTTCTCAGAATCATACATTTTTTCCCCTACCACCGCCTTTCTGCAGCAAACTGTCTTTTTTAGTGTTATTTCATGACCTCCATTTTTAAGCCTGAACCTTGCAAGCTGTAGACACTAAAGTTTATGGCTCACAGTAGGAGCAAGGTAGGTGGAGACCCTGGAAGGACGTGTGCCCTGGCTCTGGGTGGCTGTGACCATTGCTCTATGGAGATGTGCCAGGAAAAAAAAGTCTGAAGGCAGTTGCCCCTTGCAGATGCTGTATGCAGGTGCTGGGCATCAGAGGTAGTCCAGGTTCTTCTGGCATCTCCAACCCCTTCTGCACTGCTGTGGGAGCTGAGATCACATATTTGCTCGTGGCACAACACGTTCCCGTTCCTTGGTGTCCAAAACTGGTAAAAGTGAGCAGCACAAGAGGCTTCTCTTGCTTTCTGCCGAAGTTCTCACTCTTCTTGTGGTTTAGGGTTTCATCTGAAAGGCTAGCTACAGTGCCTGTTACTGATGCTGTGCTCCAAGGCACCATCATGAAGTAAATCAGCGTGGGATTGACCACTGGTTTTTGCAGAATTTGGGTCACCCTAAAGCATTTGAAGGAATGAGAATGAAGTAGGGAGGATGTGCTTATTCCCCTGAACACCCGAGTTCTAATGTAATGAAGGACTTCAAGGGGAGATGCTGCAATTAAAATTTTCCAGTGAGTCAAGAGGAGCAGGGACATGTTTGAGGAAAGGTCTCAAGGATGGGGAGGACTTTTCCCCTTGATGTTGGTGCAAGCCAATGTCCTTTCCCTGGGTGTGACTGTGTTGTTCTCTGTGTTGCAAATACCAGACAGAGCTCACTCTTTCTGTGGAAAATAAACGAAATAGCAGCATTTGTACAAGGTGTGAAATAATGGGTTAGCTCAGGTTTTGGAAGCACTGCTGCAGAATGGGTGAGGAAGATGGTGCAGGAAAGCCAACTCATGCAACTCCAGCATGAGTGGATTTTTGTACTTCTTGCACATTTATACCTGAGAGAGGAAGAACATGCTGAACATAATCCTTGTCATAGAGCCCTGTTGCTCTGTGCTGGGAACTGGGGATACATATAGATTGGTGGCTGTTTGAAGGTTGGGTGTTGGGGGGTTATTTTTTGGTCTCTGGTCCATGGTGCAGCCTTTAAGTAGGTGCAGAAGTCATAGCAGAGCACAGGCACATCCAATTTTTTCCATTGTTTTGCAGTTTGTATCATTTTCTAAAATCATGCAAAACAAGAAACATTATGAGGGGATTTGCTGGGGGAGAAAGACCTGAGGTCTTCTTGGTTTTAGCACTATATGTCCTGTGCTTGCAAAGTAGCTGCCCCAAACATGTGTGCACATCATCTTTGAGTCAGTGTGAGAATCTGCCAAGTCAAGGCTGGACTGTATATCCCTGTTAGAAATCCACAGGGGATTACTGGCTGGGTGTTACATGCAGCAAAAGTCCAGCACCCTACCACATCAGGCTATGATAAGGATAGTCTTCAGGCTGCAGTTAATAGAAAATGCAGTGTTTACCATGTGTGCAGGGATGTAAACTGGATGCCGTGTTAGTTAACAGGTGGTTAGTTAGTTAGTTGTTCATAGTGCCTTCAAAAATAATATGCTACTTTTATAATTTTTGCAGGGGTTCTCCTCAGCTGCACTGTCCTGACATTGGAGGGGAAATGCTGTCTGAAAATAGAAGAAAACTCTATTTTCCTGCCTGGGGTGAGATAGCGTGTTGCGACTCCAAGTCTCAAGCACCACTTGTGGAGGCACAGCGAGAAATACTCTTGTGGAGTGTCATCATGGAATCGTTGATAGTGCCAAAGTCCTACTACTGCATTACAAAAGAAAAGAAAGAAAGAGAAAAGGGTCCTTGTACATAGATTTCTCTTCAGTTTCTCCCCCACCTGCTTTCCTGCCCAGCCTCTTCCTCTACTGGAACAGATTTGTACAACATGAAAATTTTGTTAATTTTTTTAATAGGTGCAAGTTATTCTTGCATATAATGCAATTGCAGAATTTCGGGGTTGGTTTGGGGGAGGGAAGTGTCTTTTGTGGGAGAGAGACAGGAGACTTTTTTTTTTTTTCCCTGAAGTGTTTTAAGACAGAGTTGCAATCTTTTGGAGTCGTCTTGGTGCAAATCAGCATCTGAGCCCAGATCCCCACGCCAGTTTACATTTCATCCCAGTTAAACAAGTTCTGGAGTGGTGGGGTTTGTTTTTTTTCTCTTGTTGTTTTGAATTTTTTGTTTTGTTTTATGGCTACCTGCTACTGGTTGAAGTATTTAAATCTCTGCTTTTATGTGCTCCTACAAGGCAAGTCTTCTCCAGCTCCTGTACTTCACTTTTCACCAGCCAGCCCCAGCTGTGGCTCTCTGAAGATTTGGCCAGAATGCCTTTTTTTGTTTTGGTTTGCTGGGGCTTTTTAGCACTTTTTGTTTAAACTCGCATTACAACCCCCAGAAGGGTTGGAGTGAGGAAATTAAGATGCTTTATAACTCAGACTTGTTTGTGTTTCTTTGGCTGGTACAGTGATGGACACCATAACCAGCAGTCTGCCCTCCAGCTTTAGACGTTGTAGCGCACAACAATAATTTCTTATTAACCCTTGCCACTAAATTTTTAGATCGACCCTAGGTTCCTGATTGCACTTTTTTTTTTTTTTTTTTTTTTTCCAACTACTGCTAATCTGGATTTGTGTGGGGGTGTCTGTCTGTACACATGTGAGGAGGAAATGGAGAGAGAGCAGGAGCCTGGCTGCAGGAGCCGTCCGGTGCGTTCCTCTTATGAGCTGGGTTTGGAAAACTTGCCCACCTTTCAGTACGCTGCACAAATAGGATGCTAGGGAGTTTGAATAAATCTGACTTTTCTAACTTGTTGCTCAGTTGTTGTAACTCAATAAAGCAAAGGCTAAACGTTTTGGTAACCCCTTTCTCATCTCTTTATTTTATTCCATTTAAAATCCAAACTCATCCCAATCTCGGTGCACAAGAACTTGGTGCCTTTAGAGTCGTGGTTAAGGTTTTAACTGGTTTTGCAGTATTCAGCTTGGCAAACACTAACCAGATTGAAGTGAACACTGATGTTCATTCTCCCTGTGTCAGTAAGCTCTTTACTTCAGGAGGACTTTGGCTTATGCTTGGGAATGGAGAGCTGGGAAACACCTTTTGTTTTGGTTGCAGTCACAACTGAATGAATGAATGAAGCCATTGCCATGACTCACCCATATGTAGTTATTTTTATTAATCGTCAGCACAACATTTAAGTATAGAGGGAGGTTTGCAGTGGGTGGCAGCAAGCACTCAGAGACTTTTCTTACAATAAAGTTGTCTGGTTCATTGCTGAGGAGGAGTGACTGCTTGGTGCACCACTTGGCCTGTGGAGCAGCTGATGTCATTTGCCCACCTTTTGTTGTTACACAAACGCAGCAAGCAAAAGCTGACGGAGGATGAGTCTGCGCATCTCCCATCACAGAACTTGGATATTGATCTCTATGGTGGAGGCAGAAGCCAGTGCAGTCATGTATGTACCCCCCATGGGTTATCAGATGACCAACAGGAAAATGCCTCTGAAGATGCTCCTGCAGGACTCTGAAGTTGTAACTGAAACTAATTGCCACTTTTGTTTGCTTTGCTTACATGAAAGGATGCTAATATTTTAATTGCCCTTGTGAAGTTTTTAACAGCCACTTGACAGCTTAATATTCCTGTTTGCTTCTCTCATGTCTGATGCATATTGTACGTCTGTGTGTTTGGAGCGCTGACCTACTTTGCTTAACTCCCAGGGAGCTCAGCAGGAGGTTTGGGAAGAACAAGACCCACCTGGGTTTTTCTGTATTTGAACATCCTAGACGCTGTGGGATTAAGGCCCAGGACGGGGGCTCTGTAAGATCTCCCCAGTTCAAGTAAAACAATAGCAGTGGCCCCAGAGTCTGTCATCACACAGATAATAAAGCTGAAGCTGTCCCACAGCAAACAAACAGGCTTGCCAGCGAGGGCAGACCAGTGGCACCGGGGAGGTTTGTGCAGGCAGGGGGTGGTGTGGCACCAAACCTTCAGACGCCGGGACTCGCTGGGGAAAGCCGAGCCCATGTTTTGTCTTAGCTTAAAGTAACCTGGGTCCCTCCAGGGACTGCTTCAATGTGGCTGCCAGAACGGCTTCAGAAACTGAGTGTTGGAAGCAGGCTTTGCTTTTAATTAATAGGGACACAGCGACTGTGTTTGTAGGAAAGTCCAAGCGGCCAGGGACAATCAGGGCATTGTTTGTGCGCCGTGGCCATTAGGGATAGGCCTGGCCTTGGGGTTTCATTGCACATGGATAAAAACAGGCTGCTGACACGGAGTTTCCTCCTGCACAGCCCTGCATCCCCTGTGCAGGGCCTTGTGCCTGGCAAAGTCCTGCTGTGAGGAGACGACTCAGGACAGCCTTTCCAGGGCAGGGTCCCTCAGGATCAGCAGTCCCTGGTGATCAAGTTTTGATTGATATCTTCCACCGTTAACTTAAGTGTCTTGAAATATTCTAATCAGAAAAAAATCATGCAAAAATGAATTGGATTTTTGTACACGTGCAATACATTTTTTTAAATGTGGCTTGTAGAAAAGTCCATTGCTGGGAAGTTGGGAATGACTTGAATTAGGTGGCCTCTGCTTCCTTAATTAGTCTGCTCTTTGCTGAGAAGAGAATGGATTTGCATTACATACACACGTTGCTTCTTCTGCCTGATCCATAAGATGCTGGGAAGCTCTGTACCACTGTTGGAGATCTGGGGACTCCAAGCATGTAATAACACAAGGTACAAATTCAGACAGGTCAGACAGAAACCTTATTAAATGTCAATAGGAAGAGACTGCTTAGACAGCAGAGAAGAAGAGCATCACTGCATAGTTTGGGTCAGAAGGAACCATTTAAAGATCATCTCATCCAACACTACTGCTTTGGGCAGGGGCATCTTGCACTAGATCAGGTTGTTCAAAGCCCCATTCACCCTTGGCCATGGGAAGTTTTGGGGCACCAACTGCAGTGTGTGTGACCTCCCTGTAGTCTAAATGATTCGGTTTTCTCAAATACTATGTCTTTTAAGGGGGGGGAAACACCCGAAAAACAAAACAAAAATCCAACAACAACAAAAAAACCCCTACCAAATTCTTTTCAATCACTGCAGTAGCACCATTTCTAACGTCAAGTCTCTGATTCTGACCTTTGAGAATTTCATTTAATGTATCACTTTGTAAGTCAGCCAATGAGTGGTGCAAGTAACCTGCATGTGCAAGGTGAAACCCAGGAGTTGCAGGGATCACTCTCAGAAGAAGAGGTGTCCCAGCACCACATGGACCATCACAGGCTGAACGGAAAGGGCTGCATTATGCAAGAAATCTGAGTGATTAGGAGTAGAATGATAACTATGTGATGATCATTTAAAAATCCAGAGGAATACATAAGTAGGCAAAACAGCAAAAAAGGTAATTAATATTTATGCATTATATTTGCCATTAGCAGGAATTTAACCACTGAAACTTTATCATCTTGTAGCCCTTGGATAGTATTAGGTAGCAAAAAGACCTGAAATCTTACTAGTTTACAGGAAGGGGAAAAGAAATAATTTTGAAGGCACAGAAGACAAAATTGTAGGAAGTCCATTTGGCATCCTGATAGCAAGGAAAGAGCACACTAGTGATGGAAATGAACTTTTTATTATCATGTGCTGAGGAAAAAGACATGAGAGGGAAGTCATCTGTACTCATTTGATCAGTAACTAATGGAAAGCAGTTGTGAATGGGGCCTGTGACTCTTGAGCATAATACTGGAAATATTCATAATATAGCAGGAAAAGTGAATGTATTGAGAGTGAAAGCAAGAGAATACACAGTGAAGGAAAAAGTAGCATTAAAAAAAAAAAAAACAGGACAGGGTTTCTCTGGTGTTACGCAGTTGAACCATGTCCCAATCAGATTACTGCAAGCTCTGGCAAGGACAGAGGTAAGAGCTGAGTGACCGGGTAATTGTCAGACCAAATCACACAGCACATATCTTGAGCACAGCAAGAAAAAGCAGGGGGTTCTAGTGTTTTCTTATTTCCACCAAACCTGATGCTCCAAAATGGTAGTTCCACTTATATTAAAATTCTCATAATTTAGGTGTACTTTACACATCCAGTAAGTTGGCTCAGGCACAGTAAATGGGACATTTTTGGAGCTTTCTCTATACACAAACTCACCATCAGCTTCCTCCTTTTTTTAATCTAAAAGATAAATAGTTTTGCAACACATCGGTAAGAGAGTGAAAGGAATAATAGCATTAACCCAAGTTTATGGACAGAGAACCTGAGACAAGTGTGTAGTTATTCACAAGACTGCTGAATAAATGTGCTAAGGGCAAGAGCTGGAGTTCAGCTTGGCCTTGTCTTGACTTCTCAGCAAGAAAGCTTCATTTTATATTTGTATCAAATCATTGCTGTTTCGTTGGCATTTCTGTCTTTCACTCAAAGCCTTTCCCTCTACAAGAAGCAAAGGCAGAAATGAGCAGGCTTTTCCACATCCCACACAATCCTGCCAGGCCATCCCTCTTCTCCAGCACAACTCCCCAGGCAAAGCTTTCACCTTCCAGCCTTAATTCCTTCCACCTTTAAGTCTCTCCCTGAACATTTTCCCTCCATCTTCCTTTCCCAGAGACCCATTTTGGGGGGACTGTTGCAGTTTAACCCCAGCTGGCAACTCAGGCTCACACAGCCGTTTGCTCACTCCCTGTCAGTTGGATGAGGAAGAGCATTGGAAGCATAAAAGTGGGAAAACCCACGGGTTGAGATAGACAATTCAATAGGCAAAGCAAAAGCTGTGTACACAAGCAAAGCAAACAAGGAATTCATTCACCGCTTCCCATGGGCAGGCAAGTGTTCAGTCATCCTCAGGAAAGCAGGGCTTCATCACATATAACAGTGACTTGGGCAGACAAATGCCATCACTCCAAACATCTCCCCTTTCTCCTTGTTCCCCAGCTTTTCCTGCTGAGCGTGGTGCCGTGTGATCTGGAATATTACAGAATCATAGAACAGTTTGGGTTGGAATGGACCTTGAACTTTCATCTAATCCAACACCCCCTGCAAAAAGCAAGGACATCTTCAACTCAGTGAAGCGTAAATCCCAAACATACCCCCATAGCAGCTACTGTGAAGAAAATTAACTCCAGCCCAGCCAAACCAGCGTAGGGAGCCTCAGGGGAGGTGCCAGGTGCTCCCCCCAGCCTGGGTGGCATTTCTGGCCATTGCTTCAGCTACTCTTTTATTCCCATGGAGGGCCAATTTCTTCTCCCTTTATAGTAGAAGCTCACGGCATGCTGTGGGGTGCTTTATGAACACATTAGCATGCAGGTGTGATTAAATCCCTCATGGTATTAAGAGCATTTCTATCTTCTCCAACTGAGAGGAACAGAACTGTTCAGCCTCTTTGGCCTCCCTGAACCACTCACACAAAGTCATTAATAATATCAAAAGGCATTTTGCCACACCATGGCATGGGACACACATCTGGACCTAAATGTTCAAATTTGACATATTTTGCTTTTTCATCCTCCCATAACCCCAGCAGTCCCTCTCATCTAAGCACTGTGCTGGTGAATGATGATGCAGCTCTTCAGGGAGGTGGAAACACTTGACTTTCCCTCCTGCTTTGATGTGCTCCCAAGACACATATTAAACAGCTGCATCATGTCTTATCACTTGACTATTTGACCTCTTCATAAAGCAATCTTCCTCAGTGCCTATTCATTGTAGCTGGGGTTTCACACAAACTCAGGCTTGTTTGGCTGCTCCCTGATGGTCTGTTGTCTACAACTCTATTCCAGTTCTCCCAAGGCACTTTTGAACACCTACCTTCACTTTTGCTGGCTGTAGCTTCAATTGTTGAGCCCTGTGGGTTGGCTGCTGCCTTGTCCGAAGGGCCGTATTCCCCCAGAACTCCCCCAGAACTGTCTCCAGGCGAAGGGAGGATGCTCAGCGGGAGAGCTGGAAAGTCAGGGAGGCTCCATGCAAGCAGGAATTTAAATCAGCACTAATTTTGATTGATTGGTGTAGTCATTCACTATTACTTGTGACACATTTGGAGATGGTCCCTGCACATGCTAAGAGGAAGGGGACATAACGCCAGCAGCTGTGACAGAAATGGGATGGCAGAGGTTTAGGCACTGTTCACGACATTACACAAAGGGTGAGCAGAAGTACCCCAGAACTGGAAGCACATATCCAAACCTCCTCTCCAGCACAGCTACCACCAGACTTCAACCACAACTAAGCAAACAGCAGGCAAAGAGCACCACTGTTGGGCTGAGGGGGTCCATGGGTTTGACCCAACATGGCCCAAGTGAAGAGCTCAGAACCAGGAGCGCAAGCCAAGACCTATCCCTGCATCTGAAGGCTGGCATGCTCAAAGGCTCCCTTATTAGGGATTTAAACAAAAGGAATTTTAATCTTTTTTTTAATTCCTCTTCTTAATGCCAGCATTTGAATGGAGGTGGATGCAAATTTTAACACAAAGCCACACGCTGAAAGTCATGGAAGGGCAGGCATTGTCTTCAGTAACATTAAAAGGAAGACCAATCCTGCTGTATCAGAGCAAAAGAAATGAATACTTCTTTTGATTGGAAAGAAAGTTTCTCCATTCCTGGTTGCAGTGCAGCATTGCACAACAGAGGCTGCTCTGGCTGGGAGCAAGGAGAATTAATTACTTTGCTTTTTGAAGCATGGCCTGCTCTGCTCTGCTGTGCCAGCTTCAAGAACGATAAGCATTTATCCAAAGAGTGCAGTTTTGTCCTCCGGCTCAGGAGTTTTGCCTGTCCAAGTCACAGGAGGCTGCTGAATATTTGTTTTGTTTTCTTCATACTTGGCCTGTACTTGAACACTTGAACCTGAGTCTTTTCAGCCTCACAGACACCAGTGTTATGACATCTGAGGGAAGGACACTGGACTGAGCACCAGTGTTGGCCACACAGCGCCGTGGTGTCATTGCATTTGGCACTGCCCCAGAGCGCTGGCCACTGCCACCACAGCACGTTACAGCCCCACAGCACAGACAAGGTTTTGCCAAAAGCATATTTATCTCCAAATCACCTTCTCTCAGAGGATTTTGCTTTCAAGGGCATTTCAGCATCTAAACAAAGATGAAGTACGCCTCTCTCTGAGGGAGCAAGCAGTGGGGTGGTGGCACTGAAGGATGTCCTCCACGCTTTGTCCTCAGCTAGGCAGCAGCAAGTTAAGCCACAGAATGGGCTTATTGATGGTGTGTTTGGCCTTTCAGGGGGCTGAATTATTTTCTTGAGCCTCTTACACCTCTCACCCCCACTTATTCATTTAGGAGGAGGTTGGTTTTTTTATACAAGTGACTTGGAAAACTGAAGTCATACAGGTTGCTGAAGCTTTACTCCCCTACTCACAAATAACTTCCAGGTGGCCCTTGGCAGGAGAAAAATGGTTTCGTTCAGTAAAAGCACCACCCATCAGTTCAGGGTAGCTGCAGATGCTGCTGCACTGACCTTCAACAGGCAAAATCACATGGTGTTTAAATTTCCACTCTAGTGTTGACACCCCTTCTGAAAAAAAGCAGTTCCCTCCTCTCCCAGAGCCACTGTTTCTGGCCACCTGCAGCTCCAGCTTGCCAGTTCTCCTCCTATTCCCAACTTTTTAGCAAAGGCTGTTGATTTACCTAAGCAGTTGCAGAAGAATCAAACGACACAGGCATAAGGTAGTTTTTACACGAACAGCTCCTGCTGGCATGTTGTTAAGAGATGGTTCCAGCAACACTCAGAGAACCTCATCCCAGGTCTCTGATTGTAGAGCCAAAACCAATGTCTCCTCAGCATCCTGCACACTGAATTTCTTAATTCATCTTTACAGTCACATCATCCTTTTTTTTAAAAAAAAAGCTTGCCAAACATAAGACTAAATAGAAAAGCTACACAGAGCTTATCAGGCTTTTATCACCCATTTCTTGATACCAGCTAGAATTGCCCTATTCCCATGCCTGGCATAACTGATTTTAATTTGATACTCCTGAACCATACTCAGCTAGCACCTAAGCAAGCCAAGAAACAAGCGGACAGGTAAGAAAGATCAGCACTTCTTTTGAATTATGTTCTTCCTGAATTATCATGTGCAGATAGCAATTTCTTAATTGACACTTATGCTTGTTCAACACTGTATCAATCTTTCAAATATGACCCAGACTACTTGCTTCTTAAAATCATCACCACTGGGGTTGCAAGGCAGATGTACAGGGGTGGGGAAAAAAGATAATTATGCCCACATGTTCTCTGCTGTAATGGATATTAAAAAAGAGAATTCCTGCAGATCCAGGGCACCAATACACTTCTTTTTTCCAACTCTCTTCCCACCCCTTTCCCCAGCTCTTTATCAGGGTTGCAGTGCCAGTCAGTGGCTGTTTTTCTGGCAAACATGTAGCAAAGCTGAAGCCTGACACACAGTGGCATGCTCAGAAATAAATTCAAATCCACAAAATTGCCCTAATTTGTACAATGTTTGGCTTACAATTGCTGCCTGTCCAGCAAGGAACATCTAAGAATAAGCTTACCTTTTGGCATTTACTTAACAAACCTTGCAATTTTAAGACACTCCTTTGAAAGGGAAAATGATTAAAGTTTTTTAGGTTAGGTAGTGATTTGGTCCAGAGATTCATTTACACCTTAGGTAAAAAAAAAAAAAAAAAAAAGCTGCAATACAGCAAGTTACCTGAGTGATCTTGGCAGTGGCATCCGTGCTGAGTTCAAGATCACCAAAAATGAGGGAGATGCCATGTGGTGTCCTGCCCCTCACCCTGGCTGGCAGGGATGCACAGCCCTGCCCCAGCTCTTGCCAACCCACTGGCACTCTCCAGCTTCTTCACTACTGAGCCCCTCGTGTTCTACCCAAGTCTTCAGAGAGTGAGCAGGAACGAGCCCATCTCCAGGCATTAAAAAAAAAAGATTAACTGATAGAGTGGGATTGATTTCCCTCTGGCCTTTCAGCTTTGGAGGCATTAAGACTAAACTATTCTTGGACAACCTTCCCCAGAGTCAGGGTGCTGCCTTCATGGTCACAGAAGTACAGTTGTTTTCCTACTTCCCACTCTTTTCCTGAGATTCCTCCTGCTTTCCCTCCCCTTCAGTAACATGCCTATGCATCCTCTTCAGCGTGGTTTTTCCTTTGAACAATGCAGCCAGGGGTCATGATTAATCACAGAGTTTTCCATACTTCATTTCCCTGCTCATTGTCCCATGCCACTTGTTGAGAACCTTATCTTTATTAGCTGGTCTTATCACAAGTCGATTACCCATTAACAGAAACTCTCCTTACTCAGCAGGATTTCCTTTTGGCTTGAGAGGGCAGCCCTGTGGAACAAGCCACTCCAGCCTAGGAAGTTACTGATCTCATTCAAGACGCACGAGGGGACACGGAAAGCTCTAGGACAACTCTGAGGAACTGGCAGGGGCAGACTTAGAAGACAAAGCACTTCTGTGAGGGAGCATTATGTTTTTTGTACTGGCATTAAATTATACAGTGAATATTTGGTCCCTGTGAGCTGTGCACTAACAGGAGCTACAGAGAGGTCTCAGATCCTTCAGCACGGGGATTGCATCATTAAAACATCCCCCAACCCACTTACCTACTCAACCAAATAATACAGCCCTAGGGCCTGTTGTTACCTGTCTGCTTTCAAGAAATTAGACTGATACAGTTCTTAGAGAATTACTAGACCTTCAAGTGCAGTATCATCACACCTCCACACCTAACAGAGGCTCTTTCTCCTTCAGTGCTACCATAACCTTGCCCAGGAAGGTTAAATGGCATCAACTTTTCTTAAAAAATACATCACAAAGAGGAATTCAGTATTTGAAAGCGATGAGTGCAAAAGAGGGAGGGAACGCACTGTTAGAGACAAGAAAAGCAATTCCTTAACAGGTGGCTCTGTGAACCCCACAAATCCACCTCTTGTGAAGACAATGGTCCATCCAAGAACTCCACAGCCTGGTAAGACCTCCCAGTGTTGGACAGTCCAGGTGAGAAGAAAGCACAGCTCACCATGTGGTTAATCATAGCTTTCCTTCTGTTTGGGAAGAGTGGCTTGTCTGCAGTGACTTGCCATTGCTGTCACCCTTCACACTCCTCTCTGCTCCCAAAACAGTCCATGCACATCCCCATGGGGTGGCTCCAAGGAACAGAAACAAGAAGGCTTGGAGAATTCATTAGATAGTCAGCTAAAACAGCTAGAAAAAGAATGGGTTAAGATGGAGAGCACAAAAACTTTTGCTGAAGTAGCAGGTCCAAAAGCAGACATGGCATTTAAGGACCAGAACTCTTGAATTTAACTAGTTCCATTCATCAGATCATCTGAGGGAATGAGTAACTGATATCTGGAAAACAGAGATGGATGTAAGCAAGGGGAAAAGTATTAAAGTGGTTATCACCTACAGGGGAGGAAAGAAAAAAAAGAGATTGGTAATTTACTGCCTGCCTGACAGCCAGCAGAGGAGGCAAGAAAAGACTACAAATTGCTATAAAACCAATATTGCTACTGGGCACATGAATTTAAGTATCAAGACTCAACTTCTGTTTGCGTCTGGAGTTCTTTATGTACGACGGCTGTCATGGCCAGCAACAGATGAAGAGTCCCTGTTATAACCTGCTCAGGCTTTCTGAACTCATGAGGATTTACATTCTGCAGTGGCATCTGATGATTTCTGTCTCTCCTGCCTCTGCAGAATGCAGGCAGTGGGTGTGGGTACAATGCAGTAGAGCTGTGAATATCCCTCTTCTTCCTCCTGTGCTATTGTGAAGCATTAAATTAGGCCCTGACACTTTGAGTGCAGTTTCAGTTGAAAAAGAAGGCAGGCAGATTTAAATTAAATAATACTGCTCTTACTAAAATATAATGTAAAACTAAAACTGGGATTGTAACTACCCCAATAAGAGCAGCAGACATGCTAGGAAGCTTTCACCTTGAATGCAGAAACTCTCTGCTCAGAACCTACAGGCTCTTAAACCTCTCCAGGTAGTCACTGCTCAGAGAGCGAAGGAGATAGAAACCTGTTGACAATGAACCAAGTTAGGCCTTTTTGCAACATGCAAATCCCATCTCAGACGAGTCACAAAATTATTTCTTTTTATTTTATTGCAATGAGAAGGTGCAACCACAACACTTCTAGAAACAAAGGCTGCAGAAATGTTTTGCCCTAATCAAAACAGTAGGCTCTGATTTCAGCTTTTACGGTTTTATTTGAGCTCTATAAGCAAAGAGAAAACCTATCATATTTCCTAAGCTAAATGAAGAGTCATTTTAGAAACAGAAACGTGATGCATTTAGTCCTCATCAGTATCACACAAATGAATTATTCCCATGTTGCAATCCCCCCCTGCCTCCACCACACACAATTTCTTTCCAACATTATTCCAGTAAAACCTGCACATGCTGCAAGCACACACAAGTCTGCTCTCCAGCTAAGAAAGAACCTTCCCTCTGCACACACCACCGTTTTACCCCTTCATTTGCAGAGTAGGAACCACCTTCCCCTCTACAGCTTTCAGGAACAGCAGCTTACATCTTGAGGTTTCCCTGAACCACTTTGGGAAAGACTCTACTACCCAAGAGGGGCCAAACCAGGGCCTCCTCAAAATAATAAGGCCAATTCTTCATCCTTGTCTGTCCTACTCCCTCCTGGGCTGTACAAGCCCACCAGTTCAACACAACAGACTATGTAAAGTCAAACAAAGCAAGCTCACTGTCAGGTCATGCCTCACACTTCTCTCCTTCCTCTTAACCCCGTTCCTGCAGATTTTTTTTCAGTGTGTTTAGGTGTGCTGCTCTCCCTGGGGAGCCTCTGCCCCTGACTGTGTGCTACTTGTACTGCTAAAGCCAAACCAGATGTTGACACAGCCAGAGAAGGAACATCCGTCCCTGTGAACAAGGGAGGCTGCACTTCAATTTGAACATTGCTAAGACTGAACTGTGGCAGTAGAAAAAAAGTAAATATTCCTGTGCTGGATGATCCAGAGCACCTCTAATTTCAGCAAAAGTTTGAACTCTTGCAAAATTTTTGCACTCCTTCTTGTAGATCCTGAACAGGATCTTCCAAGAATATCAGTCCCTTCAAGATTTAATCTGGTTTCTCATTTTACACAACACAAGGACTGACAGAACAATGCCATCACTTGCTTAGAGCTTTGGGGTCTTCAAGCTTCTTGATGCTGCCCCAGAATCTTTGCTGTACTTTTTCAACATGAATTGGATTTTGATCTTAAATTACACATCTTGGGGAAGAAGGGTGAGACAGAACAGAAAACAGGACAAGACTAACTTTCCCCCTTATTATACATTAAAAACCCCACACCCTCTAGCACCTGAGCTTTGAATCAGCTTTTAAGAAAACTACTCTGTATGTAAAAGCTCCAGAGTGAAAATACCAAAACAGTAACATCAGTTACAGTTAACTCCTTAGCTTAAGCTTCTAAAACAAACAAGGCCAATGCCCAAGGCACACATATGCCATTTTCTTTTTGCAAATGCTTAAATTCTTAACAGCAACAAGCACAGGCAGTTCAGTCAACAAACAACTGCTTAAAAAGACAGGTAAAGTGGTGTTGCAGGCATATGATCAAGGCTTCCTTCTAGCCAGAGGCTTATCCCTGAGTCCAGCTGTAGATACAAATACCAAGCAGTGTCTCCCTTTGACCCTCCACATCCTGTAGGGTTAAGGACTGAGGACAGAGACAGGCATTGCATTGCTTTGCTTTGCAGTCTGAATGGAGACTGTAATTTTCTGAGCCCATATTGCAGGAAAAAAGCACTTTTGGAAAACATTCTTTGATCAACGACTACAATCCCTGATTAATGTTTTTTCTTCCCATTCTCAAGTCCAGTTAAAAAACTACTTCTCAGCAGCTTTAGATCCTTTCCTGACTGATTTAAGTTATTCTTCCACCCAAAAACCAGTACCTTAGGCTTCTCTATCTCATGCATCCACCACCACCACCACACAAACTACTTTCATAAAAAAAAGCAAAGAAGTAACCCAGGTTGCATTCCTCCATCACAGTATTTGTTCCCCACAGACTGGGGCTATGAGCACTCACCTCTGCCCAAGTACCAGGCAACAAAACCAGTCCTGACTGCACTGATCTGAGACCCTCTCCATTGTCTATGAACAGCTTCATGCAGGAGGGGCACTGTACAGACTGCAGAGAGGGGGCAGCAGCCCCTCCAGCCTAATCCAAGGAGATGCACCCCACCCACAGCACAGGGAGGGATGGACAGTGAGGGACAGCCCCCCGTCTGCCCTCTCGACTGTGAGTGAACTCTGTATCCCATGGCCTGATGGAGGTTTTATAGCACCAGCACTGGGCAGTGCCAGGCAAGCAAGTCTTAACAAAGCCAAGTGCTACAAAAAGCCTTTCCAGTCGGAGTAGGTGAGGGAACTCTGATTTTAAAACAGGCTGAGGGGTTACAGTTAACTACTAATTAACCTACGTGTCAATTAGGGCTAACTGATACACTAACTTGAAAGCAAAGGGAAACACTACTGCAAAGAAACTTCCTACATTTAACTAACTAACTAAACTAGGTGATCTGAACTCTGTAGTGTGAAGGGGGAGTGGGTTGGCTCAGTTGGTTAGAATATGGTGCTAATTAATGCCAAGGTCATGGGTTCATTTCCCATGAGGGCCATTCACTTAAGAGTTGACTTGATGATCTTTGTGGGTCCCTTCCAACTCAGACTGTTCTGTGAATATCTGAAGAGATTCACCAAGCAGCTTGGCAAGCCCAAGGGTTGGCACAGGCAGCATCCTTACACCTCTGGGAACAATGACAAGTCAATCAAACTATTGACAGAGGAATCTACCCTCTGTCCTTTAATCCATGGCCAGTCCAGGGATTAAATACACCCTCCCCCTTAAAAAATACAAATAAACACGAAGATGCAAAAAGACTGCTCTGATGGTTTTGATTTAAACACTCCTCCAATTGCCATGAACTTCATCACAAAGACTTACGGCTGGTTTAGTAGCCCAGAGAAACCTGGCCTTAAAAGCTGATTTGATTCTAATGGCATTTTGCAACTGTTTTGTCCTTTGGAGGAGGGGGCAAAATGAAAAAAAGGAAGCACCAGAATTAAGGTTTCACCATTACTTTTTGCCCCTCCAACATCAACAGGATTCTGCAGAGGCCTTGCCAGCATCCCATAATTACAGGTCCTTTCATGCCCTTTTGCTCCCATTCCAGATGATAAAAGGCTGAGCCACTGCTGCAAACAGAATTCCTTTCATCACTTAAACAGTCTGCTTGAAAAATACAATCAGATGAAGTGTTTTCATCTTTTCAGTTCTAGACAACAGCATATCATTACCTTTTAGATTTAAGTATTTCTGCTTAATAGGCATATATTACAAAATTTAACTTAATCAAATTATCACAATAGACTCAATTCTGAACTTCAGCTCACATTGTTACTATCATCCATGGCAAAATAAGAATCTAGGGTTGCATAAAACTAGAAAAGCCATTTACTAGTGAAGGCGATGGCAATGCTGAGAACATCTTCACCAAAATTAGTGCTCTGCCATACTACAGCAAGTGCAAATTGATCCATCATCCTAAACCTAGTACAGAACAAGGGAGAATATGAATCATCTTAATTTTATGGATGCAGAACAGCATTACAAAGTCATTAGGTGACTTGTTATATCAGAAGCTTCAGACTGTAAATTAGTGTTATCTCTCCAGCTCACTACCTTAACCATCAGGGCAAAGCAGTCTTCCTCCCTGATAAGGTACACAGGCACACACAAACACAGAATCTTACGTTGTATTGCAAGCAATGTGCACAAATACGCTACTCTGAGAATTAAACTCTCAGTTTTGCTAGTGTGACCATTAGATGGCAACAGATCCAGCTTCTCATTAAGTCACTGGCAACACCACATCACCAGGCTGTGTTGAGAGAGGAGCTGTCGCCAAGACAAAGCAATAGGAATGAAAGATGAAGCATTTGATTTCATATTCTTGGCTCTTCTGCTGACTCTTTATGCAGCTGGAGCAAAATCAAAAGGCAGACACTTGCCACGCTATTTTATCTGGTGTATTTAGTATGGACCAAGACTTTTCAGTTCAAGGAGCACAACAAATTCACACAGTGCTTTATGCACCGAATCCATGATTTTCTTTGATGCCACTGTGGTAACAAACAGGAGAAGTGCAGACAGATGAATGATGAGGACCAGAAGAGTCATTCACAGGATTCTCAATGTGTCCATCTCCAAGTCAATTGAGATAAGAGCCTCAAAAGAAATTCTGGCAGCTTTGCACATCTGTCTGGACAGAAAGGGTGTTGCAGAATCCCAAGCTTACCCCTGGAAAAGTACATGATCTCTATCAATCCCACAAAGTTTAAGGGTGAGTAAGTAGAAGGACGCTTTCTCCCAGAGGACAAGGGATTAATAATCAAGCATACAAAAACCAGCTGTAAAATGGTAATTAATAGCCCAGGAAGGACACAGACTGTCAAAACTGATGGTATAAACAGAGGCAAAAAAAATGCTTTTACGATTTTGCAACTGATCAGAGAAGGCAAGACTCCCACCCAAAAGCAGGTAATTTTCTTGAGTACTTTTATCAACAGCAGGAGGCGGTGTCACAGTGCAGCTGTCATACAATCCCCGGAGATGTGCAGACCACAAGGCTTGTCTTAAGCTGAAATACGATTTAGCAAAACAGAGACAATAACAGAGATTTAAATTTTAATTTAAAACTTTGCCAACAAAAATTGATTACAAAAAGGGGAAATTATTTGTACAAAATAAGAAAGAAGGTATTCATTTAACAAGAGACTGACATTGTCAAATGTATGTGGGAGGACAAGCAGTGCTTCAGGTCAAGTGTCAAAGTGCGAAAGGAACAAAGTGAGCTTGTAATATGGAATTCTGAAGTGAATTTTCCATCAACAAAGTAAATTGACCTGAAGCAGCTCAAAAGCTAATCAAGGTTTATAAGAAGTCTATATTCCTTGCTAACCTTTTCCTCTTAATTTAGAGAAGGAGGATGCACTGGAAAGCAAGACCCAGCACAGTCCAACAGGCCAGGACAATGACTCTTGCCATGTTTTCACTCACTCAAGCCTTCCTTCAGGCCTTCCATACAAAGACACTCTACAATTTGAGTGTGCCAGGGCTTCAGCTTTACTTAACAGTTGGGTCCTGACTCAAAATGAAGACAAATGCTTTGGACACAGTGATACTAGTATGACTAAAAAGACCAGCTGTACCATGACTCCTATCAAAATGAGGCTCTCAGGCTGTTCAAGGTCACACCAAATAACAACTGTTGGTCAAGGATAAATTTGTATTTACAACACTGCACTCCTCTTTTCTAACTACATTTTATACAAAGAAAGACACAAGAGCATCTTTAAAACTCATCACTGAATAGATAAAAATGGCAGGTGATTGCTGAACTCCAACTTCCTGTAAAAATAAGACTTAAACATACAATAAGATCATTACCAGTTTTCTACATTTTTGCACACGCCAAATCAACATAATTGAGTTGCAGTGAAGAAATGGAACATGCATTTGTTTCAAGCAGGCCAGCTGAAAACTTCCAGTCCGACTGCTTATTTTCCACTCAGCTTCCCCTCATGTTGTATTTACAAGTTTTTACACCTTTAGAACCCAGGTTTAGTGAGGAAACAAAGCAGTAGTAAAAATGCTTCAGCCCAGATTCACTTCACCTACTTACAGATACCTGAGATACCGAAGTTGGGGCAGAATAGCTTTCTGTGCCCTACCTACCCAGTAAAATGACAGACAAGTGCTAAAGGGCAATTCAGTCAGACTTGAAACTCATTCTGGTGACAATGCTCTCCTTCCTCCAACTATAAAACAAAAAGTGAGCAACTACATTCTGACTTAGAAGTCTTGGTTAAGCTTTGAGCAACTGTGTTCCTATGTGAAGTGTTGAATTTAAGTGAACCTAAGCCTGACCTGGCTCACTAACATCTCCCTCCCAGGGAGGTCAGGGACAGCTGTCTTTAAGAATACTGTGAGACATGCACGAGTCCTCCTTACAGCCGGCAAAGCTGGGATAAGTAAGAAGTTTGCTCAAGTCCATGCAGCGAGTCAGTAACAAGCTGGCATTACAGATTCCTGGATCTCAGCCATGTGCTCTGCCCATGGGAACCCAGTGCAAGGAAACTACTGTACAGAGTCATTCCCTTTTCCATGTAATAATTTTTTACCAAAAAAAAAAGCACAGCTACTAATAAACAGTGTACACAGTTTCTTATTTGACAGTGAAAGAGTCCTGCAGTAAAGCAATCTGTTCTATTGTATCCTGACCCTGCAAAAAATTATTTCCAGCTTTGATTCTTTGATGTCTTAAAGCTTTTAAGACAAAGAGGAAGATTCAGTTAAACAATGCTGCAGTCAGTACCCTTTGCATTAGCCACAATGATATGTTACATTTTCTAGTTTAAATAATATTTATGCTACCCAATTTGGCAATCAAAATAGAAACCTTGAAGCCAAGAATTCACAGATCTTAGGGGGAAAAAAAAAAAGCCAGACAATTTCAGTTTTTACAGAACAAGCCTTGTAACATGCCATGAAGAGTTCAGAGATTTCAATTCTGTGAATATCTGTTATTGACATTTCAAACAAAAGCCTTCTAATTCTCAGGCTTGCCCAGCCCGTGATGTAGGAGATCAAACAAATGCTGCACAGCAAGGAAAAAACTCTCCTCAAAACACAGCTTAATAATGGAAATGAAACATTTGCAATTTGCTTTATGAATGCAGCAGAGCGATACCACTAAAATAATGTTTCCAAAGAACCTGGGACTTAAACACAGCTGTGGAAAAGGTCAGCTTCCTAAACTTGGGGGCTTGTTTGGGCCATCTGCCTCACACTGGATCCTTATTTTACCATGGTCAACAAAGCTTTTAATATACCAGGTGAGACAGAACACCATCAGCTTGTTCTATCACATGATGGAACAGGACAGCCAACGAATCCTGTTGTGACAGACAGACAATACTGTATAAAGAAGGCTTATTTTTAATGGCAGAATCAAATTGGACACTACTGGCTAACCTGGAGCAAGATCTACATTTTTTTCCTTCTGGAGTTTTTAATTTTCTCTTCAACCAGAAACATTCCTTCTAATCAGTTAAATCCAAGAGTACTACAGAGAGCTCAGTTCTTTAGGCATGCTCTGCACCAGGAAGGGTCGGTTCTACATTCAGTTAAAACCGAAGAGTTGATGTTTTCCAAGGGCAGGAGTTCTTCACTGGTCACCTAGTCGGAAACCTTGGCCCCAGTTGTGTCTTCCACCACCCTGCTGATCTTCTGCAGCCCTTCTCATGCTGGCAGGAGGAACACCAAACCCCGACACTCCTCCTCTCCTGTTTGGCAGCCAGCGGTAACTAGGACAAACCAGAAGAGGAGTTATAGAAACAGCTCCACCCTGGGGGTAAAGGACAGACTACTTTTCCATGCACTTCCTTTTAGCTGACAGACTTTGCAATAAAACTGGCTTTTCACAGCAGAACTTCAGAGAATTCTTTCCAAATCTAAGCCCCCAGCACACTGAGAAATGGGAATACTGGGAAACTTCCATTGCTAGGATATGTATGGGATCAAAAGAATTGCACATATCCAGCAAGACTGATGGCATTTTCAGAGCTGTTACCACCTTGAAAGACATTTTAAAAAACGATCTTGTCTTCTAATCCTTATAGAAAATCAGGTTTACTAGACAGGCTTGCAAGCACAGAATTAGAATATAAAGCTTCCTTACTCATTAAAATCTGTACACAAAGTATAAGTGTAATTCAACAGTTTATGCTACGAGAAGGGTTAACTGAGTTTCTAACTAAAGTTTGATATATTTACAGCCCCAAGGATGAGGACAAGGGCAATTGAAGCTACAAACTTACATTTCTGATTTTAGTATTTCAGTGCCAAAACAATGAACACATTACAAGAAAAAGCACTTCTGACACCAAGACCTGCAGTCTCAGTCAAGGTGACTGGCACAGACTGCAAAGCAGAATCATATTATAGTCCTGAACAAGTCTACAACTGAATTCATATTATTGTTAGACTTTGCAGAACTGGGAGCTACTGTAATGATACACGGGAATACGGAATAAAAGATGATTTACAGGATAAAACTTTTTTTTTAAGACCGTCTGATAATTGTTAGGGAGTTCTCTTTATTACAGCTCAGTTCACTAGCAGAACTATGACTCTCACTCTTAAGAGTGGGCAAAGGACATAAGTCATACAAAGGGGTAACAGAGAACTCTCACATGGACCGTTTACAAGAAACTCAATATTTCTGATGACTCTTCAGCTCAGTCAATATGACAGTCTAAAGCAGGATGATTTAGCAAAGTATTGTACACTTCAAAATCCCAGCAAATATATATCTGATGAACTATACCAAAAATTGGACCAAACAAATAGTAAGGTAAAGAAGAAGGTCACTTACAGGAACTGAGGTGTGGACAGAAAATTCCTTCCTCCCAAATCCACTGGATATTTAAACATTAAGAAGAAATACAGGTGTCCAACCAGATTTCCTATCAGCTCATTGATGACTCTGTAAAGCAAAAAAAAAAAAAAATTGTCTTACATGCTGTCTTCTCTGAAAATAAAAGTGACCACCCTGTGTTCAACTGCCACAGGCGTTGCCAGGGCCATGAGACACAAAAAATTTTCCTTCTCTCAGCATTTTGTAGCCAATTCTTTGGAAGGGCCAACTTTCTGTGCCAACACTTCCAAGCCTTCTCTACAGTCTGTACTGAAAATGCAATTAAATACTTATTTACATCAGGGAATTAGACCGTACAGCTATTAGTGCCTTAAATAATAGTCTGCAGAGCTAGAGAAGTTACTGCTGTTTTCACTGGACAACCTGTCTCCCACTGTATTGAGCTGTTTTGTTCCCAATTTTACAAAACCACAGCTGACTGGAGGCCCTTGAGTATCTTCTGTCATGCATAGAAACAGCAGGTACCTAACAGCAAGCAGCTCTCACAAGTGACGGGTGAGTCAGTAGGAGGCACAGCCAGAACAGGGGATTTGGGTTTGCTGTGCTATCTCCTCCTTTTATAACTCAACCTCAAACCTGTTATTGTCACTAATTGTGTTACAGCGGCACCAAGAGGCCCCAACCAATGCAGGGCACCAGTGAGACAGACTGTGCAGAGAGAGGGGATTTCTGCTTCACAGGGTTTACTCAAAGAAACCCAAGACAGACCAAAGACTTCATCAAGTGCTAATATGGCACTCTGTGCACTTTCTGCCATTTTCCCTTGTTTCACAAACTGAAACAAAGATAGACAAGACTGTGAGGGAAAGAAGTAACAACACTGTCAGAGGCAAGCTAACTTTGTTTGTAAAACCAGTAATGATGGCTGGTCACATGAATGACATCTTTCTTTACTGTGTGTTACTTTTTTAGTACGGAAAAGGCCTAACGCACTTACTAGAAAATAAAGCAAACTTATTACTTTCCCCTCACCTACATTCTCTAGTTCTCACATGCACACCTCCTCTTTGCTTGTATCTTAAATCATCACCATGTGACACTGAGCATTATCAGTCAGATTATACAATTTTAAGCTTATTTTAATATTACTTCTAAATTCAGCAGCAAGTTAAATAGCTCTAAAAGCTCTTATAACTTCAAATTGGCCGTAGAAGTAAATACATACGATCCACCAATGATGTAGTTGAATCCCAGAATAACCCATGGAAGGTAACAGGCCTGAAAAAGAATGCAGTGAAGAGAAGTTGTAAGTATAAGTTAAGGATGTAAACCTGCTCTCAACTTCCCACTGCACTAATGATCTCAGTGTTTCAGCCATTACACAAATCCTGATCTACTAACTTAAAGAGATTCAACCTACAAGGGAAGATACTCCAAACTGAAGACTAACATTTTTAGTCAAAACATACTCATTTTAACATTATAAGTAGACATGCCTTTTGTACCCCATGTTCCACAGCAAGCTTGCATCTGGAACAAAGTCCTAAAGTTTTGGACTTTGAAGAGTCTGGAAACAGTGATCAAAAGAGATTTTACTACAAGACCTGGCAGAAACAGACAAGGTTACACAGGAAACAACAATTTAAAGTATCAGCATTTTAGCTTGTATCCAGGCTAATGTTTATCAGGAATTTTTTCTTTTCAGAATGATGAATTTCAGGTGTCAGGACATCTTTTCAGTAAAGCCACACTAAGTGACACCTCATGGAAAACCATGAAGGAATTTGTCTTTGCTGCATCTCAAGGAGCATACAGCTATGTAAAAGTGTGGAGCATCTTTAATAAGCGAAAATATTTATATTTTGCTCCTCACCCCCTACATATGCATCTTACGGGCAGGAACCTTTGCAATATCCTGCCTGACATACCTTAAATCTTGTTCCAAACCAAAACGATACAATCATGTCTCTGTTCAGCTGGGCCCACACATAAAGTACTGACATGATGAGTGGAATCATCAGCAACTGCAATGTTAAAAAAGAAATAGAAAAAGCAAACAGTTACCAACACTTTCACAGAAACTCAAGAAATTTAAACAGGCAGCAAGAGCTGTAAGTTTCAAAAGTGACTTGTAAGCACGGCACATCAGCAAAGTCCCTACAGACTGCCCCAGAATCTTTGCCACCATGTGTCATGGATCTGTGAAAAAGCCACTGAGAAAGCTGAGGAGGAGAACCTACTTGGGTCATCCTCTTTTGCAAGACCATGCCAAAGCAAAGGGCTCCAACTTGCACCAAGTGAAAGAGCAGCTGTGGAGAACTCCTTTGCTCCCAGCTGCCTGGTAGGACACCTACAGCAGAGCCAGCCATGGACCGGGCCACAAGCACTTCCAGGGCACTAACCCAAACAGTTACTCCACTGAACTGCCACTACATCTCTGTCCTCCTCCAAGCACCCCAGAGGGAAGGGGCATCCATAAATCACCAATTCAGGGCACTGCAGCCAGCCTTGGCAAAGCTGCCTCGGTAAAGCTTGGAGTTAACCCGTGCTCCACGCCAGGAGGTGAGACTGTTTCAAACACCTCCTTACTGTGACTGCGTATTAGCTGATTGGACTATTTCTAGTGAAAGAAACACAAAGCATTACTTTAGCTGCCTGATGATTTCTGAACTGAAGGCAGACTGCACCAGCAACACTGCCATGAACTGGTTGAATGCTACAAATCAGCTCCTGTGTCTGTAAGAGGTTAAAACTCATCCCTTCAGGGGAGCTTCTATCCAACAGATTCCACATTAACGCTGGCACACCACCACCAGTCCAGCCTTCCACAAGCCCCATGTGTGTGCACCAGCACTCTGACTCACCACACAAGCACCTTAGGGTCTTTAGTAAAACCCTTTTTATTTTACTGGAAAAACAAAGCAATATCTAATTTCTGAAAGTATTTGACATAGGAATAGTGCCAGCTATTTCTACTCTATCTTCTCAATTTCAAGCAAGGCCACTAAACACAAGCAAAAATCCCCCATTTTTTAAAGAAAAACATGTTTGTACATCAAACAACTGATTCTCTTTTAAGCAATAGTTTGCATGCAGTTTAAAAAACCCCAAACACTTTAAGTACCTATTTTAAAATGTATAAATCAACACAATCAGTATAAAATTCATACCATGTATGGGTGACTGCAGCACGCTTTTGTAAAATTTTGTGATGTCTATCCCACAGCAAAGAAAATTTTATGTGCAAAGTTATAGACAGCCCTTAACAGAACTCAGTCCTGATTAGAGATTTTTGGTTTTGTCTATCAGAGGAGCCTAATAAGTGATCTAATGAATTCTAAAATAATTTTCTACAAAATACTATAGATACCGGTACAGGCTTTAGGTGATGGGGACAGATAAAGATAAGGAGAGAACAGCAGAGGCAGGCTGAAGGTACTGATACTCTGCTGTGTCCAATAAACACTTCCCAATTTTCCCCTTTAATATTTGGGGTGATAGGAACTACCTCATCAAAAATTCACACCACTACGTTAATCATTCTTGTGAGGATTTTGCACTTCACAGTTCTGATCTCAATCTAAAGCTGCGTTTTTCACAAAATTATCTTCCATTGGCAAGTAAAAGGCACACTAAATTTGAGAAGATGAATGAACCCAAAAATAATTTTTAAACAAAAAAAGTAAGAATGCAGATCCACTTTCATTAAAGGAAACAGTGCATAGGTGACATCTTGTGTCCACTTTAGTAGAAGGCTGAACACTCCCTGACTGTACAATGAGCCGATTTTCATTCCTCCATTCCCTGACTGGGTTAGGTGTGGCAGTCAGATCCAGGCTTATCCCATCAGCTGAGGCAACTTGAACTAAAAACTAACAATACACACGCAGCAGTCCATTCTGATATAAACTGAACCAGGCTAGCTTAACTATGTTCTGCAGTTAAGTCGATAATGCTCTCAATAAAGTCATTAAGTAGTCATAAAGTTCGTCAAAATTAATTTAAGAAAGGGCACTGCACTTACCTGCATGTCCATTGCCAAGCCAGTTATCTGTCATTGCACCATTAAGGAAAATACAGCAAAACCTGGCAGACTACAACAGTAAAAAGAAGCTGCAGACACATTGAACACGCATGCAAAGGCCTTTAATGTTTAAAATTAATACTACACAGGAACACTGTTTTAAGTCAAACACTGGAAAAAAATTAAACACATCCAATATCTAGGGGCTTACACAATTACTTTCAATAATTGCTTTTTGGTAGCCTTTCAAGCTCCAACCTCAAGTCATGGGAGCTGATGGATGCACTGGCCTTTCCTCCCTGATGGAAACTGGCTAACTACAAACTCAATCAGTCCTTGTTTGCATAAAAGCACATTACAAGTGTAACTGCTGGATTCTTCCATTACTTTAACACGGAAATTTTGGGTTTCTAGCTAAAGAAATACCAGATCATGAGAAAACCCCAATACATTGCCAGTGAGTCATAGAAACGACATAATTTCTTGAAGTGCAGGCTTTTAGTACTCCTCTCCCACCCGGGAGCCCCAAGGATCTGCTGTAGTGGCTGCTTAGTAGAAACAACCACTGAGGGATTTTGCTATGATCAGAATGCTTTTAGCAGTTCATGAGGACACATAAAATGACACCCAGCCTTTTCCCACACCTCCTTACATCATATAGGGAACAAGCACCTGGAAGCTTTTAAATGACCGGTTTGAAAGTCAAGTGACAATTAGATTCATCTAATAGCTCACAGCCAACAACCTGCAATCATAAAGAAAACCATCATCTTTGTAACAACATAACTAACAGCACATTGTTACTGCTGTGGCTCAACAGGACCAGCAGGAATAGCAATTCCCTCCACAGAGTGGAATGCAATTGGAGATAATCTGTTGATAAGGCATTTCTACACATGAGCTCTCCTGACTGTATCTGGTTCACTCTGATGTCACTGCTCCCTTTTTTCCCCATGCTGTGCCACCAAAAATTGCTGCAAGGAGGCAGCAACAGCACAGACAGAACGGGAGCATCTCCAAGGATGGAGGTTCCCCAGCCTTGTCAGTGTTTGACTGCCCTTACAGTAAAAGGGGGTCTTTCTTACATTTAAATGGAATTTCTTGTGCTTCGTTTTGTGGAATTGGTATCCAGCTACAGAGTCCTCAGCACAGAAAAGACATGGACCTCTTGGAGTGCATCTGGAGGAAGTCCACAAACATTATCAGAGAACGGAACACTTCTCTTATAGGGAAAAGCTGAGAGAGTTGGGGACAGAGTTTTTTGTAGGGCCTGTAATAGGAAGATGGGTAATAGTTTAAACTAAAAGAAGGAGTTGATTTAGACTAGATATAAGGAAGAAAATTTTAACAATGAGGGTGGTGAAACACTTGACAGAGGTTACCGAAAGAGGTGGTCCCTGGCAACATTCAGTGTCAGGTTACAGGGCTCTGAGCAACCTGATCTAGTTGAAGATGTCCCTGCTCACTGTAGGGAAGTTGGAGTAAGGACCTTTCAAGGTTCCTTCCAATCCTAACTACTGTATGATTCTATGATAAGACACCCCAGGCTGCACAATTCCAGCTCTCCCAGCTTCTTCTCAAGTGACAGATGCTCCAACCCTTTAATCATCTTCACGACCTTTCACTGGACTCACTCCATTACATCCATGCCTCTCTTGTACTTGGGAACCTGGAGCTGGATGCAGCCCCCCATATGACTCTCAAAGGCTGAGCAACCACCTGCCTCAGCTTGGGGGCAATGCTCTGCCTAACACAGCCCAGAAGGCCGGCGGCCACCTGGCCATAAGGGTCTTTCCAGGAAGATACTTTGCAGACTGTCAGTCCCCAGTCTGTCCTGGTGCCTGAGGCTGCTCCTTGCCAAGAGCAGGACTCTGCACTTCCCTTTGCAGAGCTCCATTCCTGACCAGCCCATTTCTCCAGCCTCTAAAGATCCCTGAATGGTAGCACAACTACCTGGTTTATCAACAACTCCTCCTAGTTTTGTATTCAAGATCTAAAATAAAATTCAGGTAGAACAGCACATGGAAAAAGTGTTTCCCAGCATTTTCAAACCAAAAGCCCCTCTTTTTCAGGAAGCTGTCTCAGTGCAGGTATCACAACACTGCTTTCACAGACTCAGGATGACTTGTACCCAGCATGTAAAGGATCTCTCCATGACACACCTGAATTTCAGGGAGTGGCAGTGATCAGTACTATTTGCACACCAGCAGCTTGAACACACTAAATTCACTCTCAGCTCACAGAGCAACCCACAAAACCAGCTCAGTGCAGTGATACAGAGAATACCATGGAAGCACAAGCAACACAGAGCATGAGCTGAGCTTTATGCAAGCAGAACTCTAGTCCCCAGATTACATAGCCTTATCAGCCCATTTGTTAGTGTTCTCCCTGCAAGCCACTACCTTCCACGAAGATTACACAGTTACAAACTTGCCTGTGAATATTTGCTACATTTTAAAACTGTTTCTTGATAAAACCTGGTCTTTGAACGTACTTAAGGCAGAAACAGGAGAACCAAAATATTCTCAAATTTGATGATGGGCAGAAGGATACAACAATGCAGATCCAGTTAAACAGGAGCATGAACATGTAATCTGCTGGCCTTCCATCAAAAGCCCCTGTAAATAAAAAGCATTATTAGGAACAGTACTGAAATTTTTATAAGAAATTAAGACGACTTTTCTATTATTTTTTTTTTTACTTTTTGGAGTCTAAGAACAGCTCAGCTAATAACAGTTGCTTTACATGCAGTCTGTGGTTTACAATTTTTTTCTTAAAATTTTAAAAAGCCTTAGAATAGAACAACCTACAGACTGAAAAATAAGACAGCCTACTGCATGAAGTGCACAAGCAGTCTCTATACTTAAAAAGAACACATTGACTCTAGAGATAAGTGGCTTTAACTACATAAGCCTTCAAAACGGAGTTAGACCTCATCCTTCATATGAAACTGCCAGTCAGAAGCACGGAACAAGAAAATACACGTGCACAGCAAAAGCAGAGACATTAAGTACAATGACTGAGTCATGTGAAAAACAGCCCTTACTTAAGCAAATTGCAACCTCTTTGCATCATCTAGTCAGACTCAAGAGATATGATACTTTTTACACTCTGGAAAAAAATTAGCATCCATGACAAGGAAAGTACACATTTGCAGCACATTCTGTTCCTTCTTCTAATCTGATTTCTCATTTCAAACCTGTCAGGTTTTTGAGGACAATGGAAACAAACAAACAAACTAACACAAAAAAGGCAACATTCCCTGCAGGCCATACTAAACAAAATTACCTTTACATGCCCAGCTGAGTTTGTGACCTGGCAGAGACAAGAGTTAAAAAACAACCCCTGTAACAACTCCTTGCAAACATGAAAATTTGAGGCTCTCAGTCTTGCAAAGTGTGGCAAAAAAGCTGACACAGACCTCGACATCTGTGCAAGACTCCCATCAACTTTCATAAAGCCCCAGGCAGGCAAGGAAAGCCTGAGAATGTTGTCGAAAAAGACCTAGACCCCACAGTGACGAACTCAGTGCACCACAGACAAGCTGCATGACATGCTCATACTTAAACATCAAAAGGCCTAGAAAGAAGGCCACTGCTTCATGTTATACTATTTGGCTTCCTACACGTATTTTACCTGTCCCAAAAAAATTTAAGGAAGAAAACATATTTTTAAGCGTTAGCTTTTTAGAATAGCCTATGTAAAACAAAACTACTAAAGTAACAATTTTAACTTCATTATTTAAGTTCAGCCATCTGAATTACATGACAGAGGAAAAAAAAAACACTTCAAAAATATATTGGAAAGTTTTAAAGTTGAAGAAATGCATGAACTGAAGTTTTCTCCTTACTGTCGCCCTACAACAAATATAAACAAGTAAAGAGAAGAAGCTAAGGCTGCAGAACCACCAGCTCAGGAAACTCTCCAGAACAGGAAGAAATCAAAGCTATTATTATTATTCCCTTAAGTTTTTTCACTTCTCGTTATCTAAGAGACTGCTAACAAGAATATTAGACACACTATTTAAGTTGACTTTTCAATGAATATCTAAGAGAACTGGACTACAGATGCCAGAAAACTCAGTACTGCTGTGGGTTGAGCTCTGTCCCACTCGGTCCTTCTGTAAGGCCCAGGGTATAATCCAGTCATCTGGAAAGACCTGCAGACTCATAATCTCACCATTCATACTGTTGGGGAGTGAACTCTTCATATTCTGCTTTCTCTGTTGATATTTGTTACGTTCTTCACCAACCCAAACAAAACAAAAACACATCAATCTCCCTTTTCTCGGGAAGTTACAGGTCAGCTTGTTACAGAAGCACAAGCACAGTACAAACCCATATGGACATTTCTGACAACTAAATGTGAAGCTGGCATGCAGCACCAGTGTATGCTCAAAAAACATGTACAATGCTGAAAATAGAAGTTTCACTTCCTCAGTTTCACAGACAAAAGGAGGCATAGACCAAAATTGATTTCCACCTGTAAACATTATCAGCAACTTATATATATCCCACACGTAGAAGGATTCCAGCCTTTCTCAGAGAAAGAAGGGCCAACCTAAACAACAACTTAATTTATAACCAGAGAAATTACTGTAATACAAAAGAAATGCATTGGTTCAAACAACAGCACCGCTGACTTCCCCATTTCAAAATCCATGTGTTGCACAGCAGGAATTTACTGATAAAAGAATTTACTTCCTTTCACAAGACCTGTGCCACAGCACAGACAACTGGAGCATTTTCTAAGTGTATGTCCATGCAGTGATGTCTTAATTTGCATCTATTCACCAGGAACTCTTCCTACACCTGGCTTTGCTGGGTAGAATGTTGGAACTGCCACTCTCACGTGTTCATAATCTACTGCAGAAAGGCTCAAAGAGAAGGAGGAACCATTTCTAGCTATTGAACTACTACTTTCTTTCACTAAGAAAACAACCAAATACAACCTGGCACCATTCCTCCTTTTCCCTGCTGCTCTTCTTAAGACTTAAATGGGATTCCACAACAGCCTCTGGATGGCAGGTCTACCAGGGATCCCCCTTACGCCATCAGTTCTAAAACTCCATTAGAATGATACTGAAATTCTTGTTCACAAAGGCTTCCAGGAGGACATTAGCTTTGAAAACACTTTAGTTACTTCAACTGAAACAATTTTTGTTTAGCTTTAATGAACTGTGCAGTGCAAAATAAAACTAGTTTTGAAGCTAACTTGCAACAACAATCTCTTTTTGAGAGAAATGATCCATTATCTGATCTCCTTTCTTCCACTCAACTTTTCCCCGTTAACTGAAAATCCTACTAGTCCCTTAACTTTTCCATGTATCTGTTTGGAAGAATGGTACACTACATTTGTATAAGGTATCTCTCAATTCAACACAAACCAGAGAATAACAGAAGAAAGCATCCCTAATAAAAAGAGGAAAAACTGATGTTATTTTCTTCCAAAGGATATTCATTACATTTGCTCTAACATCCTTCTGTGTTATAGGACACCAGAAGCAAGAAAACAGATGTAATGTCATCCTTTAGTCTGCCTCATACTCTGAAATCCAACAACCAAAAGCACCAGGCCCTCCTACTGAAACAAGTATCAAGTTCAGATTCTAAATGGCCAAAGGGAAGGCACCAGTCAAGAAAATGAGTTTTCAGAGCAATTTCACACTGACCGACATAGGCTGGCACAGAGATGATCCACCTCTATCAGCTCCAGGTAGAGTTCACCACACGCATACAACTTAATGGATAACATACCTGTTTCTAATCGTGATGAATACTGATACAAGAAATACAAATTCACCAAGTAGAGAAATCCCGTTCCAGGTCCCACCGGGAAGAAGAAAGTTGCTGTTATCGGCCGCCAGATCTGTCCAGATCAAAAGAGAAAGATATATTTATATACTGTAGAATGAACTCATATGCACAGGCTTCTTGTTTCCATTCGTTATCAATTACTTGGAAGATCAAGGCAAAGATTAAAACCAGTCAAAGTATCAAAAGCAGCTTTTACAGGTGTGGGCTTTTTTTTTAATCTGATAAGCAAAACTATTGAGATTCCAACAGAAATCATACAAAGCTTCCCAGATTGCTTTCATCACATCTTTGCAGTAGTGACTCTTTACTGCAGTGCAAAAGGATGCTACGCTGTTCTAAAAGCATCCACACAAACCCCATTCTTCCCTGTTGAACAGAGGCCAAGCAATTCACACAACAGTCTTTAGTGTACCATTCCAGACAGCACACGCTGCTCCGAGCACTTTAGACCTGCTTTAGAGCCTCCCAACAATAGCCAACTGCATGGCAGCACGTAGCAAGGACAGAAAGTGGCCATTTATAACTGAGCTCCCTAAGCAGCAACGCTTCCAAATAGAGTATGACGATCCTGAACATCACAGTTCCAGGAGAAATAATAAAACTAGAGGGAAAAGAGTTGTCTAAGCTATTAAATTTTGGGGATGCTCCATGGCTGGCCCCTCCCAGAGCCATCTTTTAAACTTCTTTTTCACACCCAGTCTTTTGTACTGAAGATAAAATCAGCAAATATAATAGAAATTTAAAGATTGAGATCTTTCCTCTTCCTTCATCTTCTGTTCATCCAATGAGTCCTCTCCTGCTACACATCTGCACAGCAAAACTCTGAACTCGTAGCATCACAATGCAAGGAAAAATACTAAGTCCAGCTTGTGAACACTTTTGACATTGCTAATGCACTCTGCATTTGACACCTCAGGGCTTTAGCTGTTAATTTATGTGGCCCGTACCTAAGCACAGGAGCTGACAATCCCAAACAGGAGCTTTTTCAAATCCCAAGCCAGGAGGTGCAAAATATGCCCTTTTTTACAGAATCACAGAATGGATGAGGTTGGAAGGGATCACAGTGGGTTATCTGGTCCAACCTCCCTGCTCAAGCAGGGTCATCCTAGAGCACATTGCACAGGATTGCATCTATACAGTTCTTGAGTATTTCCAGCGAGCGAGACTCCATAACCTCTCCGGACAATCTGTTCCAGTGTCCAGTCACTTGCACAGGAAAGTTGTTCTTTCTTCCTCATGTTTAAGTGGAACTTCACGTGCATCAGTTTCTGTCCATTGCCTCTTGTCCTACTGCGTGGCACCAAGAAGAGTCCGACTCCATCCTTTTACACCTCCCTCTAGATATTTATACACATTACTGAGGTCCCCTCTCAGTCAACTCTTCTTAAAGCTGAACAGGTCCAGCTCCTTCAGCCTTTCCCCATAAGAGAGATGCTCCAGTCTCTTAACCACCTTTGTTGCCCTCCATTGGACTGGCTCCAGGAGCTCCGTGTCTCTCCTGTAGCTCTGCCCCAGAGTCCCCAGAGCCACCCGTGGTTGGGGATGTTTGCAGAGCTGACTGTCACCTCTGCACCTGCAGTCACACCCACACGGTCACACAGAGTCACCTGAAGCCACAGCCACGGGGTTTATGGTCACAGAGCGCCTTGGCTCAACAACCAGCGCCAGTCAGAAAAGCTTCCACAAAAAAATCAGGGAAAAACACACCAGAATGAGACACAAGACGAACTGCGGGGCTGCCAGGGGCCACAGGCCTCTGTCACTGTCACTCTGGCAGGGTCAGGCACCGCCGCCAGGGCCCTGCGGGCATAGCACCGGCTAAACCCGGGCCCTTAACCCTGCACGGGTTAAGCGAGAAGGCGGGCTCGGCTCCCGCCGGAGCGGCTCTGGCCGCCCCCGGTGACCCCCGAGCGCTGTCCCGGTGCGACGCCGTGGGGCCCGGGGAGAGCGCCGACCCCGCCCGCAGCCACGGCGCGGCCTCGCACTACAACTCCCAGAAGGCCCCGCGCGCGCGAGCCCCGCTGCCCTATGGCGCGGGCACCGCGGGGCACGCCGGGAGCGGTAGTGCGGCCCGTACCTGGAAGCGGTGGATGAAGGCGTCGGGCCAGAGGAAGAGGCTGACGGGGCTGACGAGGCCCAGCTTGCCCACGAGCGGCACCGCGATGGAGCCGGCGAACCAGTAGCGGGTGATCAGCGGGATGCTCCGGAACCAGTCCCCCAGGTCCGACATGTCGTCGCCGCCGCGTCTGGCCGCCGCCGCCGCTGAGGCCTCGCCACGAACCGGTCGCTGAGGGAGAGGCGAGACGAGGGTCCCGCTACGCCGCCGCCGCCGCCCCCGCACCGAGGGAGCCCCGAGCCAGACGTGGCGCCACCGAATTCGGCCGAGCCGCCGCCACCGCTTCCGGCCCCGCCCCGGCTGCTCGTAGTCCCGCCCTGGGGGTGGAGCGGGGAATGACACGGGCGTGACGGTGCCGCCAGATCCGCCAATGGCCCCGCCTGGAGCGGGGCTTGCGATGCGGGGGGCAAGAGGAAGCCCGCAGTCAGTCCCGCTGGAAAAGCCGTGTTCTGAGTGACTCCGCGCACTGCGTTATAAACACCTTTGCGTGCGGGGACGCGACGTTTTCATTCCACTTTGCTCACTGCGCGGCGCTGACCGCGCTCCGCTCCCCAACGGCGCGCGGAGGACTACAGCTCCCGGCAGCCCCCGCGGGCGCCGGCGGGGCGGTTCCATTCCCCGGCAGGCCGACACTTGCGGGGGGATTTTCCGCCCCCGTTCCCGCTGTCTTCCGTTGAGTGAAGCGGGTCCGGGCTCTACCACTCGCGCGGCGTCCCCCGGCGCGGGCGGTGGGCGGAGCGCCGGCGGAGCGCGGGAGCGGCGGCGCCGGGCGGGGATGGAGCGCTGCGACCTGGGCGGGCGGCGGAGCGGCCCCGTGTGGGCCCGCAGGGCCGGGCCCGCGGCACCGCGGGGGTAACCGGGCTGGGCAGGGCTGGGCAGGGGGAGCGGCAGCCCCAGGGGAGGGGGCGGACGGGGCACGGCCGGCCCGGGCCCGCCTGAGCCTCTGCGGGCGGGATGGAGGGGCAGCTCGGGGATGCCCGGGTGGAACGCGGGGGAAAACGTTCCCCTTGATTCACGGAGTTGTCAGGGTTGGAAGGGACCTCTGGAGATCATCCAAGGCAGGGGCCCCCAGAGCAGATGGCACAGGAACGTGTCTAGGTGGGGTTTGAATGTCTCCAGAGAGGGAGACTCCACGCCCTCCCTGGGCAGCCTGTTCCAGTGCTCAGGGTAAAGAAGTTCTTCCTCATGTTAAGGTGATACTTCCTGTGTTTTGGTTTATGGCCATTGCTCCTCCTCCTGTCGCTGGGCACCACCGAAAAGAGTCTGGCACCATCCTCTTGGCCCCGCCTCTGAGATGTTTATTGCATTGATGAGATTCTCTTGAAGGCAGAGCAGGTGCACCAGGAGGCCCTGAAACCCTCGTGCTCTGGGCACTTACCCCAGTTTAGAGCTTCAGTTTGTACTGAATGAAATGTCGCGAGGAATTCCCAGAGTTTAATACAATGAAAACACTGCCTGGCCCAAGCTGAAGAGCAGCAGCATGGATGCTGCTGTGGGTGCCTCTGCTCTGGGGACTCTGGATGCAGCCCTGTGAACTCCTAACTCTGTTCTCCTCGGTCTGTTTGGTGGCAGAGGAACTTTGGAAAGGCAGAGAGTGGCACAGAGAAGGTCATGGGAGATGCTGTAACTGCACTGATAAGTACTCAGGTTTCAGGGTGGTTTTAGAAGCAGAAGTCATACTTCACTTGTTAGGGTCTTTAATGTCATAAAAAACCCCACCCACATCACTAGGTGTCAATTATAATTTAAAATAACATATCTTTCTAGTTTCATTTTTATGGCCCTTTTATTGTAGAAAAGAATGGGCTTAACAGCGAGGTGCAATTAGTTTTGTCTCTAATCTGTACCATGGTTGTATGGCCCTTCTTCTGGTGTTTACTGAAACTTTGTAACATACCTCCACAGCTGCATGTGCACTCTGGGTGGCATATTCTGTGTCTTAGAGAGGTGACAGCATCTTACATAGCCACAGTCACAGCATTCAGCCAGTGCTCTGCAGTCTTTAATCAGCCTGCCAATATCCTGCACAGCTTTAGATGTTTAGTTTGACTCTGAATTTATATCCAAGTGATGATAGAAAATAACTTGTTTGCTTAGGAAGCTTAATAAATCCAGGAGTAGCAGACCTCCCAAATCTTACTGTCCCGCTTACTGGAAGATCCTTCCTCTTGCAGCTTATTCTGCACATGGGTTTCATTTCTGCATCTGGCTCCGTTTTAAGGGACAGTACAGTGCAAGGATAGAAGTCAAAAAGCAGAAACTTTTGTTCTGTAATATCTCAGATGAATCATGATAAATATGGCTTTCTTCATGCAATCATAGAATGGGTTGGGTTGGAAGGAACCTTAAAGGCCTTCTGGTTCCAAACCCTCTGCCGTGGGCAGAGACACCTCCCACTAGACCACGTTGCTCAGAGCCCCATCCAACCTGACCTTGAACACTTCCAGGGATGGGGCATCCACAGCTTCTCTGGGCAAACTGTTCCACTGTCTCACCACCCTCACAGTAAAGAATTTTTTCCCAGTATGTCATCTAAACCTATTCTCTTTCACTTTGAATCTATTTCCCCCTGTCCTGTCACTACATGTCCCTGTAAAAAGTCCCTCTCCATGTTTCTTGTAGGTTCCCTTCAGCTACTGAAAGGCCACAATTAGGTCATCCCAGAGCCTTCTCTTTTCCAGGCTGAACAAACCCAATGCTTTTGAAGACTGTGGAAAGAAGTGATATTAGAACTGATGTACCCCCACATCTAATCAGAGTGGTTTCTTACAGTAATGCACAGCTTCTGAGTTTTCTGGCATGTTTCTCTGCAGTGGTAATGGTGAGCCAGGTTCCTTGCTGAGAGCTGAATTGGGCTTTCAGATTCATTGGTAGATAATACAACAGCATCTAGTGTTATTCATTAATAATGAAAATCAGGCAATCAGGAGCAACATAAGAGGATTGTGAATAGTGGATTTCCCTCATCTGCTTTACATGTTTCCTACCTGCCTTCCAACACAGTGAATCACTTCCCTTGTGGTGTATTTTTACATTAAAAATATGTGGGTTTATTGAAGATTTTTCACATAAAAGCATTTTAATCCTAGGTCTTGGAGAAATACATAATAATAAAATGATTCTAAGCACGGTTGTTTTGCTTGCTTTCTTCACAGACTTATAGTGAACATAATTCATAGTGTCCAAGGGTACCATTCGAAGACAATACGTTTTCTGAATGTGGCTTTTGACAGTTCTGGAGATTCTCTCCTCGCTGGGGACCGCCAGGGGAATATATACCTGTTTGACTTGAATGGAAACAGGTAAGAATATTTCTGTCAAGACATTTTAATTGTCTGAGACATCCGTAACGTTCAGGGGTGTGGAACTTGCCTGGACAGGATCCCACAGGTCAGGTTTTAACCCTCATTTTCCCGTGAATGTGGAAATAGATAGTAGTTTGCTCAGAGCTGAAACTACAAGCCAGTGTCTCAGGTAGCCTCCCTAAATATTATTTCATTAGTTTAGCTGCTCAAAAAGAGCAGAGGCTTGTAACTAAACAGAACACCAGTTTTAGAGAACTTCAGTACTACCCCAAGGAGTTATTCTGTGGTCAGTACAGATCACTGAATGAGCCACGAATTGCAATAAACTATTGGTTTTTTATTTGCAGAAATACATCAACCAGTCTTTTCAACTTTTCACTACTGAGCTTTAAAATATTAGCACTGATTTTTAGACTTATTGTAATTAGATATGATTTACTTGTTTTGAATATGATTTGTTTTTTTTCTTGGTGAAATATATATACTGAAACTGATTAAGTTATTACTTCACTTCAAGTATTGCCTCACCATGAACCAAAGTTTCCTAACATAATGAGAATGCATCTTTAAATAGGTTCAGCCTTGTCCAGCGAACGATGCAGGCTTGCACTGCTTTGGCATTTAATCTTCGCAGAAAGACAGAGTTCCTGGTGGCTTTGGCAGATTATTCTGTTAAGTGCTTTGATACAGGTAAGGTGAAATTTCAAGGATTGGCATGAAAACCTATATAATTTTAGTTTTGATCTTGAATTCTTAGACAGTTTTTTTATTGGAAATCATACTGTGTATTTCATGCCACTGTCCAAAAAAGAAAAGTTTAGGTCCATGTGGGTTATAGTCCTGTGGGTAAACGAACCTAAATCAACACTTTGCTTTGTCAGAGTTCCCACTAAGTCACCCAGGCATCTGTTTAACTGAAGTCCAGCACAGATCACAGTTATGTATGTTTGCTTTTTTTTAAGCGGTTCTGAATATGTTTGCTTGCAATGAGGTGCTCTATTGTAATAAAGTCAGTTGACAGTATGTTAGTTTAGCAACTGAACCAGTTCTTAATTTACTGTAAAATATTTGAACAAAGTGACAGGATACAAGAAAAGAACTGTCAATAGTTTTGAGTATTCATGCACTTCTCTATCCTCGTTCAAAAGCAATGTTCAAAGGTAACTTCACAGGCCAGCTGTGTGTCTCTGTCTTGATTAGAAGTTAAATGGTGAAGGGCACTGACAACTCATTCTTCTTGAATTGATCTTTACCTATCAAAAAGTGCAGCTGTAGTGTCTCATAATCTGGTAGGTCAGCTGGAACCACCCCATGGGCTGTCAGGCAAACCACCCAGTGTAAACGGTACTTGCCACAAGTGCAGTTTGGTTGCTGAGGGAAGATTAGTGGTCATGCAGTCACATGTGGGAGACAGTGAAGTCAGAGGAGCCGTTCCCTTAGTGTGCAGTGCACAGTGTAAAAATGTTTTGGATCCTAAAAGAATTAATGAAGTGTTGCTTTCTGACTGTACCTTTCTGTAGTCATAGCCCATTATCATTAAACCTTTCTTCCTGGCACCTGTAAATAGCTGCATAATCATTCACACATTCTGTCCACAAGTAAAAGCAAGTGGAGAATTCTGACTAGAACATTCAGTCTCAACTTCTAGAGATTACTGTGGGTGTTCACATCAGATATTCTCTGAGGCATGCTGAACTTACCTGATTGCATTGTTCATGGCTTTTGAAGATTGATTTTCAGGCTAAATTAAACAAGTCTGTGCAAGCTGGCTTTCTGTGTATAACTGAGCATAACTTATAAAATCTGTTAGTTGGAGATGTGGAGAAGGTTATGCCTCTCTAAGGCATAATAGTTATGTGAAGACAGATACCTTTGTTTCTTGTTTATTGGGCTGTCATGGTAAATGGTTATATACTAGTAATGTTTAAAAGTCTATTCCACTGCACAGTGTTGGCAATACAACTAAGGCAGTAGTTCTTTCACTTTGAATGACTTTCATGTCTTTTCCATTTTTTTTTCAACAACTTCTGCAGAAAGCAAGGAGTTAGTTAGTTGGATGAGAGGCCACGATTCGTCAGTGTCTTCCATCTCTGTGCATGGCTCAGGCAGGTATGCCATCACTACTTCCACTGATACAGCACAACTGTGGGACTTGGACACCTTTCAAAGAATAAGAAAGCTGAATGTTCGTCAGTCTGTGGGAATACAGAAGGTGAGTAAAGAGCAATTGCTAAAGGGTGAACAAGCACACCTCAGCAGGTGTAACACCACATATTAAAATCACATTATTTGTAAATATTATTTAAAATACAGCTGAATCTTTTCTATATTGTTTGGGCATATCATCTTAACTGTCATCCTAACACATCACCCTGACCACTGAAATCATGACTCAGTAGTTGCAGAGATCTGCTGGGAACTTTTAAGGAACCTCATCTTTAGAGATACTCAAATCTCTGTTTGGATATGACCTTGACTATCCAATTTAACCTGGAAGTTGGAGCCATGTTTTAGATTGACCTTACTTTGACCTATGGTGGGCTCAGAGGACCAACCTGAATGATAGTGAGATTTAAGGGTGTTGTTAAAAACAGTTTTGGTGTCATAGCGGTATCTTCCAGCAATCCCCACCACCTGCCCCATTCAGCTGCTTGTTCCAAGCTGCTCTTCTGTCTGCACACTCAGAACTGAGTGTGGGAACAAACAAGGCTGAAAAAGGAACTCGGCAAAAAGAAATTGCTGCTTTTCAGCCCAGTGGTTTCTTTGCTTGTGTTTGCTGCACAGACACTTACACTGGCACAGCACGGGATGAGAAGGATGACATGTTTATGGCCGGGAGTGGTTTAAATAGGTCTGCCTTAGAGTTATATTGTTTTAAACAGGTCTGCCTGCGCCACCCAATGTCCCTTTGTGGCATAAGTACTAGGGAAAGCCCTGACGCAGAGCCTGGGCATGCCTTGCACACGTGCTGCCCTGCAGTGAATACTCTGACAAACACCACTTCAAACCAAATTTCTCGTCAGGCTGGTCGCTAAAAAGCCATGCTGATTTTGCAGAGAACAAGGCTATTCATTTGAGTGCCTTCACTCTGTTCTAGGTCAGGCAGAAATTCTGACAGCTTAAAACAGTCACCTAGCAATTACCATAAAAGATGATCCATACATCTTTGTTTGTTTGTTTTACTGAAACTGTTGTGTAGTGCGTGTTGCTAAAATAATTATATTTCCCCTCCAAAGAGGTGCATTGCTTCAGTGGACAAGATCTTTCTACTACTCAGTATCTCTCTTTGTGTAGGCCATGTCTAGGGATTTCTTATTGATAAACGGCTCTTGGAACTTGGTAGGATCAGGATGTTACAGTACAGAAACAACCTTTAAAGCCAAATAGGGGTTGAATTAATAAATTGTGTTTGGGATTCAGGAGCCTGCTCTTTTTTTCTTTTTTTTTGGTGCTGCCATGTCTGATAGGACATTATGCAAATGATCTGGATTACGTTTTCCTGTCTTTAGAATAATGATACTTATTCCCATGCCATGGTTTAAGGCATACAGATAAAAAAATGCTTTACTGAAGATTAGATTTATTGTTAGACTGCAGCTCTGACACTCAGGGTCTAAAGCTGGATTCTTGCTCACTGTCTGAACCAGTGGAGTAGAGTCATCAATCTCATGTGCTTTTTGGTACCTCTTTACTTAAGGCCAGCTGCACTCTAACATATGCCTTCTGTTAAGTTGGTGGAGGGCAAAGCTAATTTAAAAAGAGAGACTGAGCTGCACAGTATATGGACAGCAGGGGAAACAAAGGAGAGAGCAGACAACACATCTGTAGTGACCATTTCCAAAGCATCACTGGTTATTCAACAGCTGCTTGTGGCCGTCCTGGGGTATTGTTCTACAGCAAAGCAGAAAATTAGGAGCTGCTCAGTAGTCCAGTTTGCCCAAATATAAACTTCATCCATCTGCATGATAGACATCTGCTCTCAATTCATTGTCTAGTGTTCCTGAGGGTCCCTCTGAAGGAGGACAGACATTTCAGTCTGTCTGAAGATAAGTGACTGTGGTAGGTGAGGCAGCTCTTTTCCTACAGGTAATTTTTGCTCACTGTCAAGTGACTAATTTGGCTTGAATGTCCAACTTTCAGTCACTAAGATGAATCTCATCCCACTTATCCAGATTTACAGATTTTCAAGGCCCCAAGAGACCATTCAGTCCAAAACTCTGAACTTTGTAGCACTGACTGTTAATCTCAGCCAGTGAGTACTTCAGGTAGTCCCTGAATGTTCAGATATCCGAAAACATTTTTAGTTTCACATTCAAAATTATAAGTACTGGGAATTTGTGAAGGTGCATGAGCTGCTGCCAAAATAGAACCTCTGATCTAAACCAGTAATTTATCATTAAGCAAGAATGTATTTGATGACATCCAAAAATGTAAATAATCCAAGGTTTTTTCTTGGTTACGTATAAGCAATAAACATGTTCAGAATAATTGAAAAAATATATATATTTACAGATCTTTTTTGTTAATCTTTATTCATTCTCACAGTAAAATCTGCAATTTCATAGTTGGAGAATACATTGCTACGCATTCTACAATGTTTTTTACTTTTAATAGTTGTGTGCAAAACTAAGGAGTTTGAGTCTAGAGATGAATGCTTCAGAGAGCGCATTTGAGGCTCTTGGTACTATTTGAATGCTTTTTAGTTTGTAGAAGATGCAGGAAGCAGTTGTTCACTGAGCACTTCTGGTTCATGTCTCCCATCCCCTCCTGCTCCTGGGTTTATGTTCCCACTACTTATATTGCATCCTCTCTGGCACCCACCAGAAACCTCCACAACACAGTTTTAACAGTCATAAAACAGATAAAATTTGTGTCATTTTTGCAAGTTAAACTGGCTTAGCAAAGGGTATGACAAGTTTTGAACCAATACAAGGGATAGCAGGCCCACTCTTCTCTAGACTGTTCCAGGCTGCCTGTGGGATCCAAGCCTTGCACAGTTACAGTGACAGCCACACAGTCATGATTTCCTGCCATGTTTTATTTCGCCATGCACTTTGGTTCAATTTAGAGTGTACTCCTTTGACAACATCCCATTTTTTTTTTCTTTTCCATATTCTTCCAGGTTTTTTTTCTTCCGTTGAGTAACACCATTCTCAGCTGTTTCAAAGATAATTCTGTTTTTGCATGGGAATTTGATACTCTTCACTGTAAATACCAGTTGCCATCTCCTGTAGAAGGTTCTGTATTACTTTATAAGGTGTTTGCAGTTACCAGGTAAATTGCTATTTTAAACATTCTAAGGCAGACTACAAAAACTGTGGTTTTAAACAGGTTCTCCTTTATTTGTAATATTTTATGGAAGTATTGAGCCATATAATAAGTTAAGCTTTTGAAGTCTGCTGTGACTGGTACTTTCAGCAAAGATCAACAGCAGTGTTTATTATAGTCCAACAGCAGTTGAAATAAATAAAGTTGATTTTTAATGACCGCTAAAATAAGGTTTAAACTGTTATTTACCTTAGCAAATGTTATTGTTTAAGAGGTATTTTGTTCTTTTGGGAGAGTATGAAAAAATAATGGCAGATTCAAAAGTGATTTGAGGGCTTAGGAGAAAATGTACAATCTCTTTAGCTAATGCTAACTTAAATTGTAGCATGCTAATGGAAACTTTACCTCATCTGTGACTCAGAGATGGCCGGACCTTTGTAGCTGGGGGAAAATCAAATCATCTTCACTTATGGTGTTTGGAATCAAAGCGGCTGATAAGAATAATCCAGATGCCTGAGAAAGTGCGAGCTGTCCGTCACCTGGAATTCCTCCCTGACAGTTTTGATGGGGGCTCCAATCAGGTCAGTTTTTTTACAAAGCTTAAGACAGGAATATTTGGAGAGTTGATTCAAGACCTACTTTGAGGGCTTTGGGAGGGACACTGGGAATATGGGCCTGTACCAAACCAAGGGAAAGTGACTGCACCCAATCTTTGCTCAATTGCTCTTTAACTTAATGGAATGTCATTGCTGGATTGGATATTCCACTTTGATTTACACTGACAATATTAATTGAGGAATCCTTTTAACTTACAGGTCCTTGGAGTGTTAAGTCAAGATAATATTATGAGGTTTATCAATGTAGAAACATGCAAACTCCTTTTTGACATTGGAAGTCCTGAAGAGGGAATCAGTACAGCAGCAATCAGTCCCAATGGACGGTATATTGCATCAGTAATGGAAAATGGAAGCCTTAACTTATACAGTGTCCAAGCTTTGACTCAAGAAGGAAATAAGGTAGAGTATTTTACATGTCTTAAAACAGCAGTTAATCCCCTTGAAGTTAATATTTGTCTACATATCTTTTGTACTAGCAGTAGTTTGCAGACACGTGTTGGAGTACCATATTTAACAATACAAATTTAGAAAAAGTGGTTTGTAGAGTTTCCTTCGTAGTTCCTCCAGTCTGCCAGGTAATTTGATGTTTTTAAGGTATATATATCACTATGTTTCTGGTGTTGGAACGAGGGGGAGACGGTATTTCTTTCTACAGCGATTTGTATGGATCAGTTCTTTGTGGAATGATGTTTGGGGGAAGATGGAAGCAGCATAATTGTGCCGCTTCTGTTCCATTTCCGATAGGAAATGTTTGCCAAGTAATGCTCTCTTAAACTGTGGGCATGAATGGTGTTTTTGTTACTGGTGATTTTGTTCTTCTCACTGTGTTATTGGATACCAGCATCCATGATTTATGGCACAACCATACCCCTAATCTTTCCTAAGTAAGAAACATTCTAAATACCAGTTCTTATTTCATTAAACTAATTTATTAATGGGAGTCAGGTTTCTAAATCCAGAATTCCACATATCTTTAATCACCATGTCTTTGAAGTAAACAGTAACCAGCTCTGGTAATGATGGAGTTGGAGCTGAGGAAGGATGTGTAAAGGTGTCACATGCATTCCATTTGCACTTTTGCTGACGGTTTGACGTGAACTGGGAGATCCACTTTGTTACTTGCTTTCCCAATCTCCAGCGTTGAATTAATTAATACCTGCCTGACACTGAAGACTAATTAAAGTTTGTAAAGGTCTTCTGTATTCTTTTTAACTGGTGCTATAGAAATGCAAAGTATTTTAATGACACTGAGAAACACACTAAAGTAAATAACCTTAACAGTACATGATACACATCTATACTATTCCAATTATATTTCAGTGTTTGCTAAGCAAGGAAATAACATGATTGAGTTGGTTTGGAAGTTACATAAACCTTCTTATAGTTAGAGCAGTTTTTATTCACTGACATTCTTTTTCAGAAGTATACAATCCATGTATATTTACGGTATTTTTTTAATGAATTTTCTATTCTTCTTTCTATGCCCATCAAACTCAGAAATGTGGCGTGTAAAATAAACAACAAATTATAGTGTTATGTAATCTGTCTTACAATATTTTAACCAAGGTATTTGCACTTAATATTAGCCTCCACCATCCATGTTCAAAGTTGTACAAGATGGGTCCAAGTGCACATCAGAGACAAATAAACTGATAAGGAAAGTGACTTCAGGAAGGTCAGAGGGGCCTTGGAAATCCAAAGGAAGCAAAATTCAAACCAGACTGCTAAAACTGCAAGGAAATGCATCACTTGAAAATAAAGAGGTAGGAAGAAGCTGCAAATATTTTGTTCTCCAGTCTGCAGCATTTAAATTTCATTGCCATTTATTTTAAAGAACAAGTTCAGGCATGGATGCACTTGGATGTTTAAGCAGAGAAAGGATTAAGGAAATTTTAGTACCATTTTCTCTCTCTTTAGCCCATACTCCTATAGTATGTGACACAGCCAGAGATGCCTCCAGTCAGCTTGGGGTACCTCTGAGGTTGTTCAAGCAACTTGTGACACATTTGGATATTTGCTAGATCTGATCTGCTTCCCTGCTAGCAAACTGGCACCTCTAAAATGTCTGCCTAGAATAATTTCATTTTTATTAATTATTTAGAAGATTAATTATTGTTACATTTATTTCCCTTCTGTCATTACCGTGCCATTTTCTCTCTCTGTCTTTATCCTGTGTCTCCTATGTACACACATATATACATACACATATCTGTGTGTACATATATCCTCCTGTAACATGTCACCATATGATCTATCTTTATGTCAGTGTTCTTTATGGTTTGCTATATCCATCATTTAAATGTACATGGTTTAGTCAGTTAGGGTCTGCTCTGCTTCCCACTGAAATCAATGGCAGCTGTTCCTTGAGTTCACGAGGCAATAAATGATGTTTTGAACTATCTTTTCTTTGTTGTTGAAATACCTAGGACTATGTAACAAATAGCAGTAGACATTTGATTTTTTAAATATTATGTCAGGAACTTCAGTATTTCACTACTATCATCGATTAGAGTGCAAAAGAGAGCAAGTCATTACATTTATTGATGATCCCCTATTTTGTAGAATGAATTGCCGGGTGGATTAAACAAGAAACGTCTGCGGGCCTTATTGAAAGGATTTGGAGAATATCCAGCGAAGTACAGGTATTTTTTGTGTGCAAGATCATGCTTGCACAAAATAAAATTGCTTGTATTTACTGGCCTATGAAAGAGAAGTTGCTTGACTAAGGCTGCATTTTAATTGCAGGATGTTTGTTTGGCGTTCCTTATTACAACTTCCTGAAAACCACCTGGCATTCAGTAGCCTAATAGATAAGGGAACCCACAGTGCATTTGTAAATATTCACAATAAGTATCCCATCAAAAGCAGGAAACTGCTGAGAGTTCTACAGAGGTAAAATATATATTTGTATTTATTTAAATATTATAGATTTTTATTTTCATATAGTGATCTGAAATGTATCCAGTGAGCTGGAATCAGCTGTAAGGAAAATTCTAAAATGAAATAGTAGTACTCTTATGTAATTTTGTTTTGATAACTCATACGATCCTATATGTGTCTTGAAGTTCACAATCTATGTTGTGGTTCTAAAATACATACTATATTTTTGTCTGGTTTTATATGGATATTTTCTACACCCTTGTTTGCCCTTGTGCACAGGACCTTATCAGCTCTAGCTCACTGGTCTGCTATCTTTGCTGAGACACCTTATATTCCTTTGCTGGCATTCCCATTTGTAAAATTATTCCAGAACAACCCGCTGATCTGCTTTGAAGTTGTTGCAACAGTAGTAGGTAAGCAGTGATTTTAAAAACTCAAATATGCTGCAACATGGTTAAGCTTTCCAATGCAAAAGAGCATTTCCTGCCAAAATGAATGAGGTATTTCCTAAGAGGTCACCAGGCAGTCTTTTAATTAATGTGTAGCAACTGTGTGCCTAAAACAAAAACCTCAAGATATTAGACTTCCTTTTGCAGTGTATCTAGCAAAAACTTAGCAGTTTTAATAGTATTTGTAAAGTCTAATCAGCAAAACCAAGTGTATCTAGGCATAATTATATCATAATAATGAGGTCACTTAGATGTGGGAAAAGTAGTCACACCCACCCACCCCCCTCACCTGCTCCCAGGCAAAGGGGAATGATCTCTTTCAAGGTTTTACTGTGTTTAGCTGTGCTAAGCATGTGGAAACTCAAAACTAGATGTTTGTCTGAACACTGGCTGTGGCTGTCTTCTGAAGAAACATTCTAAATTAAAGTGCTTTACACTTAAATTAGTTGTTGCAGCTGCTGCTAAGTCTGCAGAAGATACGTGCTGCCAAGCATACGTACCCACTTTGCAAACATGTGCTGTTAGTGCACAAGTATCCAAGTTTATAGAAATTATTTTTAGTGCATTAAAAATTACTTGATCCAGGCTGTAGTTTCATGAGACAGAAATACTGGTTTAAGTATTCCCATCTGCCTCCGATGCCTTAGTCCCACAGCACACAGACTTTTTTTCTTTTTATATTTGAGCTTTACTAGTTCTTCAGTCTGATTCACAGTGTGCTGACACAAAAACTCATGCCAGTGCAGCTGGAGGAGCAGTGCACTGTTTAGGAATAGAAGCTAGGAAAGAGAAGAGATGGAAGTATCTTAAACAGCCTTTGCTGCCTGAAACTACCTCTTAAATTCATTGCCTTTGTCACCAAACTTGAAGGTTGTCATGAGTCTGTCACTCTGGATTACAGTGGATTGTATTGGGCTTTTTATTCTCTTTTCAGTTAATTTTTGTCAGCACTGGTTTGAATATTTTCCCAATCCTCCAGTTAATGTCCTGAGTATGATGGAAAATGTTTTGGCACATCATGACAAAGAACTACTCCAGCATTTAATAAAATACAATGTGACTTCACAGGTAATATTCTAGCCAGCTTTTGTATACAGAAATGTACTGCAGTGAATAATAGGGCGCTAGTTTTCTATTTTGATGCAGTTCTGTTTTGGGAAAGTTTTCTTTAAATAACAGTGAGTGATATGGGAGTGTAAAGAATATATCATTGCTTTTCTGCTGTTTTTTCTTGTCCATTAATCATAAATCTCATACACATGCTACTGTAGTTCTTAGAAGTTCTTTGGTTTCAACTCCATATTGCTTGAAAATCTACTCATCAAATTATAAATGTACCTTTATTTTTTTAAGTGAACGTAAGTGTGATGAATTAATTTTGTAATTCCTATTTATCATTAGGGATGATTTTAGCTTCACAAATTTAAACAGAACATTTAGACATCCTGTGAAATAAGAAACATATTTATAATCACCCCATATTAACTCTGAGTATTTATAGTTGGTGATGAAACTTACCTTCAAATGGTCTGTTTTGTTTCCTGTGTCTTTCAAAAATCAATAGATTCTTGGTATAAGGCAAGAAAAATCATATTATTCTTTAAAAGGGATGGTAAAATTGTGCTAATGCATTATTTTATCTTTTTTTCCAAATAATTTAGGTTTATGCTTGGCCTCTCCTAGAAACACTGTTATCTGAGGTTCTAACAAGAGAAGAATGGCTGAAAGTGTTTGACAATATCTTCTCCAATCATCCTTCATACTTTCTAATGATTGTTGTTGCCTATATTATATGTTCCAGAGCTCTCTTGCTTCAGTGTAATCAAGTAGCAGATTTTGAGGTAAACGTCTTCATAGTTAAGTCAGTCATGGGCAAGAGATGTACAAAACATTGTAGCTGTTGTTAGAGGGGTTAGAAGGAGAAGTTTCATTTCCACATTAATATATTAATACATGTTTCTGAACAAAGTCATCTGATACTTGACAAATATACAATAAATGAGTAAACATTGAGCAATTTCCTGCAGTTTCATGCAAGGAGAACTTCAAAATCATTCATAAGCTTTCTAATGCCACTAAAAGCCATTTTGTAAATTTCAATAGTTCGTCAACCACAAAATAATTCTGCCTTTTTGGGGGGGATCTAATACGGACTTCTGCCTCTGGAGACAATACACAAACATTCTGTTATGTTGTTTCATAATCCTGTTTTCAGATTTGCAGAATTAGGGAGTATTATTGGATGTTCTCTGAAGCTAAATGAAAATGTTTCCTTATGTTTAGCCTTACATGGGAGAAGGAGTTTTTTTCTCATGAAAACATTTCTGTAGACAAACAAAGGGTTCCACCTCTAAAATATGCTTTTAGAGTCAATTTGACTGACGTTGAAGAGATTTAGTAATGACCAATTTAGATATTTTCTTGGTGAATAAGATCTTTGACAGGAAGAATAGTCTTGCAAGAAGATAAACTTCCAAGCTTCATGGTTGAACACCAAAAGTCAAGAGAGTTCATCCAGTGGTAGGAGTGTCTGTTTGGGCAGTGGAACACTCTAAATTGACACTTAGCTTTCCAGATCCCTTACACAACAGCCATTTGAAGAGAAGGAAATGAGCCAGAGTGTACTTTCACAACTCAAAGAGGTTTGGTTAAAGTAATTTGAGCTGGTAATATTTTATGAATTGGTAGGGATAACTTTTAAATTAACTATTGAAACACAGATCTTGCTAGCTTACCTAATTATTCCCAAAGAAGTGTATTAAAATTAAATTTATATTTATGTAAAAATACATAAAAGTGCATAATGTTTTGTAGAATGTAAATGGAAGCATGTCTCTTACAGTATTTCTTTCATCACCGTAACAACCTGGAGATCACAGCTGTGATTAAGGAAGCCTATCATCTCATGGAGGCCACACCGCTGCACATCCATCCACAGCGTATGCTTGAGGACTTTATACCTCTTACCAAAGGACAGTACCCTATATTTAATAAATATCCCAAGTTCATTGTGGATTATCAAGCTCAGGAACGGGAGAGGATCAGACAGGATGAAATGGAATACTTAAAAGAGAGGTATTAATGGGAAAGTTGACGACAGTCTCAGACTGGGAGGGACAGGTGGGCATAATTGCCTTTTTCTTTCGTAATGCATATGCTTGAGAAGAGAGACAAGAAAGAAAATCCAGGAAGATGACTTTAAATAGTTGCTAAAGGTTCGGTATTATTTGGTTTGACACAGTTTTCAGTTAAATCATCAGTTTTATCTCAAACTAAAAATATTTGCTACTTTGCAAAAAATATTGGGCCAAGGGGAGTTCTTAGCTTGCTGTTGAAATCAGTGGGTACCATGATGCCAAGGCACTTTTAGAAATTAGTTTTTGTTAAGAATGTGAAGAAGAAAACACCTGCACTCATCTGCAATGCTCTGTTTGTCTCTAACAGTCACTATTGTAACTCCTCCTCTTGTACTTTATTGGTACAAAGGGGATGCCATATTCTGTCATGTCTCATTTCAGCAGTTCTTTGCTAATACAGTCATCAATTTCTAAGTAATCAAGTAATTTCTTAATAATTGGCTTGAGTTATTAACATGTGACCTCCTGCCATTTAGACAATTAGCACATGAATCAGAAGCCAAAGCAGAGGAACAGAAAGCAGAAGATGAAGCCTGGTATCAAAAGCAGAAATTACTTCGAGAAGCTGAAGAACAGAGGCGGAAAATGCTGCTGGAAGAAGAAGAGAGATTGGCAGAACAGAGGCAGAGGTATTGTAATATAAGAAGCATTAGGGGTCTGGCTACTGCATCCTGCTATTACATTTTTAACCACAAGTAAAGGAGAAATAACCACTAATATGTATAAATTGCAGTGTGGGATAAGTGTGGTCTGGCAGGTCATATTTTGGTGTGAGAATTAAGCGATCTGGGCTGTATTACTGCCTTGCCTGAGGGAACACAGCAGATTAGAGGTCAAGTTACTTCATATTTTTTTCTCAGCTCCCAGATTTTTTTGTCTGGTCTCTTTGGATTGGGAATACTCTAAAGCTAAGTAACTGCTGTGTGTTTGCACACTGAGACTTCAGATTTGCACTGACCCACACTGCAAATATGAGAGGTGCTATAGTATCAGTGACTGTAGGCAATCTTGTATTTCTTGTGGACCTAGAAAGACTGCTTTATGCATCAGCTGATGAGCAAACAGTTGTGGTAGTAATGAAGCTGAACTGTTAATTTGTTAATTTTGTAGTCGTGAAGGTTTAAGAGAATTTCAGCATATCCATAGTTTCTTAAATCAACTAAAAGTAATTGTAGAATCATTTAGGTTGGAAATGACCTTAAAGGTCATTGAGTCCCACCATTAACCCAGCACTGTCAAGAACACTGCTAAACCCTGTCCTTAACCACCACCTTTGTGAGCACGTCTCTTAAACCTCTGTAACCACAGAGGTTTTTTTTTAAAAAAGCAGCGAACCTTTATTTGCTAAATTAAAACTAATTCTTTAGTTTATGGTTTTGTTTCTTGAAAGAGTTTGATATTTACCAAATAAACTTAGGACTAGTTTTGTGCAAGCAAGAGGTACCAGGACACTGAAGTTACTCTAAGGAGCAGTTTCCAGTTTTGGATTGTTGCAATACTAAACTAGTGCTTATTAAAGTGGAACAGAAACAGGTCACAGGATTTGAAAGCTTAACTGGGGACATTGCCATTAAAAGATGTTTGTGTTTCTGTGAATTTAGTTTTGTCTCATAAACGAAAACTGGAAAAATAACATGAATGGAAGCAACTGTCCTAAACTTTGTAACTTAAGAGATGAGTTCCTAGTAACTAATGACTAACTGCACTGTAAGTTTCTGCGTTTTGGTACTGACCTTCTACATATACGAGTTCCCTTGTTTCTGTTTTGGCTTGGAAGACTCACTGCTATGAAAAGAGAACTGAAAGTAAAGGAACTACAACTTCTAGATGCTTCAAGACGGCGTTTTCTGAACTACCAACAAGATCAGCTTCAAATGGAACTGAAACGTCTTGATGACGAAATTGCAAGAAAGGTTGAGCGTTGCTAAAGCAATTCTTTTCTAGAAGGTTTAATAGTGAAAATAAATACGGAAAAAATGCATAACTGAAATTTTAGTTGATATACTGTGATTTTTGAGGCCAGAGGTGTATTTAGCATGAGATGGACTGCTTTAAGTGGTAAATGCATAATTTAACAGGGTTTTTTGGCACTTAGTGTGTTCTACTGGCTTGCTTTAACTGACAAAATTCCTGAGAAAAGTCTGATTCCTCTGATTATTGGCAGCACTGAAAAATGTAACGAGTCCCTAAAGGGCTAGTGAATTCTCAACTGTCTGTCTAGATTGCAAATTAACTCTGCCATTGATTGGGAGGCTCTGCAGTGGCCTCTGGCCAGGCCTGGCTCTGTTTCCGTGTTACCAACTCAGGGACCGTGGCATGTGATGCTGAGAATGGAAGCTTTTGAACCTTGTGGGCATGAATTGAGCCTTTGCAGGGCTGTTCCTTGTGTCTCAGCACCCCACTCTGCAGAGCCCTGTGCACAGTGCATGCTTGTTCCCACTGTCAGGGCACTGGGAGACTCGTAAGCTCCAGCTCAGCACAGGTTCTGCCACGTGGCCACTTCCCCACCTGTCTGCTGTTCTCCACAGCCTTCTGGGCTCAGAGACTCCTTATTCCACTCAGAGCTGCATCTGGCAGGTTATTAGCACTGGTTCAAGTCTGACATTTCCCTAACAAGCTTGGCTGGATGCAAAACCCTTCCTCTGCCTCTTCTCCACCTTGCCCTGAGCTTTTGATGGGCACTATTTTCTGTTGTTCATGCTATGACAGAAGGTTAACTAGAACTTAGGAGAGGGTGTAGCCTGGGTGCTGCACATTCTTGATAATGGTTTTTTAAGGGAGAGGACTTTTTTTACTATATTTTCATGTGTTTCTCTTCTCCTCAAGGCATCCATGAGAGAGCAGGAAACAGCTGCTGCTGTTCAGGATATAGAAATACGACGGATGGAACTTGAATCACAAAGACAGCTTTTTGAGCAGGTAATTGTTAGGGAGCTATACACATGTTTATGTTTAATGGTTCTTCCTTTAAAGTTCTTGGATTCAACTGTGTTCATTCAACCAGAATTTGTCAGGAAAAAAGAGGCCTTTTTTTTTCCTTTTCCTCTTCCTCTTTCATACCTTTTTGTTTAGAATAAACCCTCTGTTGATAAAAGCATTTGCAGAACGCACTATTATCTGATTTTTTGGGGTGAAAATACTTGTATCCTCCCTGTTTTATTCTTACCCTGTGCAGAGGTCGCATTTGGTTGCTGCAGGGTTTAGCTGTGTGCTGAGCTGCTTGAGGGAAGCGAGAAACATGTAAATAAGAAATAAATCTATAACAATATGTTCCTCATCCCAGAAACTCACACCTTTTCATCTGTGATATCCAGATATATCTATGTTTTCTGGAGAGAACAGTATAGCAGATTGATGTAGTTGATGAAAAACATCATCATTAAGCAAAAAGGGATGGATGGCTTGTTGGGAATGTGCAGTTTCTTTCTGACATGACTGACTTGAAATAATTCAGAGAGATCGCTAATAAATAATAAAGGGCTTTAATCAGTAATACTGTTTAAAGTTAAATATGAGTTAATTATTATAAATAATTATTATAAATTACTGAAAAGGAAGGATGCCAATGGAAGGCTTTAGAAATGTTTGTTTTGGTTAGAAACATTAAGTGTTTAGAAATCATAGGTGCACGTGCCCATCATGTGTGTGTGTAGATCCAGTGGAATGAAGTGGACGCTCACCTATCTAACCCTTATTTTGAAACACGTGTCTGCTTGTATGTGGATTTTTAAAGATGCTGCCATATACTTTTTATAAGCCATGCTGAGCATAACTGGGGTAAATATCTGTTAGCATCTATTTATTAAATACACAGCCAATTGTATTGTGGCTACATAACACAAACCAGACTAAGCTCATTTGTGTTCCAGTACATGTAAAGTCAGCTCTTTAGGGGAACTAATTCTACAATGATCATCCTCTTTACTCTAGCAGGGTAGCAATTATTTAACTAACTGAGGATATCTATCTGCCCACAAGAGTCTGTGCAGACAGGCTTTCCCTGCCATGCCCTGAACTGTTTTGCTGCTATCAGTGAGGGGCTTATTCCAGCTTAGAAGTTTGTGTCTCTTCACTTTACCTCAGCTGCTCAATAGATTCCCACAGCCATGGGAAGAGGCTATTTCTTCTCCAGAAAATTGTGTAGATTTGCCCTGCTGAACTGAAGAAAGATGGTGAGAGTTAAAATGCTCCTTCTAGATCTGCTTCTGGTTTGTACTACTTTGGCAAATCATCTCTGCGTTCAAGCTGCAGATGTGTTTATTGTAAGTCCCAGTACCATGAAACACAATTTATATTTGTGAAACATTTTGAGGTTTTGGCTAAAATTTGCCATAAAAGTAGAGGATATTTTCATGATGAATCTAATTGATTTAAGTTGGAATTCTGGTTTTATGCTCCACTGTAATCCAAAGACTGGAATTACATCTGTATCAGCCTGCGGGACCACTGTCATGACTCTAGTGTTAGTGTAGTTCCAAGTCAATAAAACAGCAGAAACTACCATTTTCTTGGACAGTTATGATACGTAGTGGGGTGAGATGTATGGATATATTCAAATACTAGTTTAACGAAGTTTTAATAAATGTTAAAGAGAATTACAAATGTGGGCTAGTAGCTTAGCAACAGTAATTTTTGTTTGTGTGTTTGGCAGCATCTAATCAAAGATCAAGAGGCAGTTACGAAGGAAATGAAAGAAAAGGTGGATGCCCATCAAAGAAAGGTGGATCTGGAAGATCATCGTGTTCAGAGATTGATGGAAATAGATAGAGAAGAAAACCAGAAAGCTCAGACAGTAAGATGGTTGGATCTTAACAGGTGTTTGGGGCAGCCAGTATGTTATCTAGTACAAGTAGTACTAGTTAATAGTACTTTGATTGCAATTAACTAGTTCAAGTTAATATGGAAATATTTTCTAAAGAAATCTAATTTCTAGATACCTATATTAATATATTAGGATGCTATGTTTGAAGTTCTGAGGTTTTCAAAAATCTGACTGAAGTCATCTATATAATACTGAAACATCTATATAATACTGAAATTCCCTGTATCTGCCAGGAATATTAATTTTTTTTCACTTCTCCACACTTAGAAGGCATGTAAGTCTCAAAAGTGATTTTTCAAAATAAGTCAGCCTCCCATTAAGGAACATGTTTTGTTTGTAACCATAATAAAACAAAAGTAAGCTTCAAACGAGCTTTCAGTTGGTAGTACTTGGCAGGAAATTCAGCTGTAGAAGCTGTCTTCTAGATCACAGTAATGAACATGTGTAGCTTGACATTAGGAATTGTTCAGATTTTCAACCTTGGAACTTGTAACTGCACAGTTGGAAAAATAGTTGCAGCTATCCCACTGCCCATATGCTTGGCATCTGCATGTGTATTTTGTCTAGAAATAAACATATGGGCCTGAGTTTTTGTAAACAGCATTTGATTTTTGGAAGCAGATGGATGTGGGTGAAAGTATTGGCACTCAGGTATCAGTCTCATGTCAGCTGCACCTGTAAATGAGTGGCAGTGCAGGAGCAGCCTCCCAGTAGGGACATCCAACGGCGATACTGGAGAACACCTCAGTTCGTCCTGCCTGGTCTGTAGGTCGGGCTGTGCAACTGGAATAGGCTAAATGGATTGCTGGTGAGAAAGGTGTTTCATTAGGTGGCCGAGGAAAACGTAGCCAAGGCTGAGCAGAAGCGCGTGGACACCGACTGGAGGCTGCAGGTGCTGCAGAGGCTGAGGCGCGACGACCGGGACCGTGAGAAGTGCCACGAAGAGATAGTCAAGCTCCTGCATGACAACAGAGTGAGGGAAGCTGAACTGCTGAAGGCCATGAGGGAGACAGAAGAAAAAAAGGTATTTGCATTATTTCTTTTCCTGAGTGGGCCTGGCACACTGGGTCTTTTGCCCATAACGTGGAGACAATAAAGCTGAAAGATACTAGAGAAATACTTTGTTAGGAATCTCCTTTCCTGTTTTGACTGGAAGTTTCTGGAAGAACTGGAGAAAATTGGTGAGAATGTTCTAGATTTGGGAAAACATATTCCTATTTCTTTTTTTTTTTTTTTTTTACCCAAGACTGTTGCCTTTCTCCAGGTGTTTGATTGAGACATTTCTCAAAATAAAATATTCACACAGCTTAATAACATATATTTTGAATGAAGGGTGAAGTGTAATCTGTAATAATCCAGGTGGTTTTACTTGTTGCTTTTTCCTTGCAACACATCTGTTGAAGACATTTGATATCTCTCTTGCACAGTGGGAAGACGTTATACAGAAAGAAGCTCAACTAGAGGAAGAGCAGAAGGCGGCGGCTGCTGCAGATGAGCACAGGAAGCAGTTCTTAGATGACAAAATTAATGATGCATTAGAATTGGCTGAAAAGCTGGAAAGGGAAGATGGTTATTTTGGTGAGCATAGTAGATAATGCAATTTTGTGTGGGTGTTGGCATGAAGCATTCAACAACTCAGCGCAAACTAAGTGTCCACTATTAGGGATAAACTTAAGCATAACCTAAGTACTTTTTGGCAGTATTCTTTCATGAAACCAGTATATCAGACCAGACTTGGAAAGAAATCTCAGTTTGATATCTATCACATGCAACAATATAAATGGCATTTTTGGTAGGGACGAAGGTTTAGCTCAGCTTAAGCCGATCCGTTAGAAATCCTCTGTCAAGTAATGTCGTCATACATACATACATTGTAACACATACAGTATTATACCAGAGGTGACTTTTCCAAGTGTTTGTTCACAGAAGAAAGTCACATCTATGTGCTTTCAGAACTGGCCAGTACATCTTTCTCAAATGCTGCGTTTGTGTGTTTTTGCAGATATTTCTCTTATCCCCCCCATGTTTTCAAGGCTCACCCAAAATTAGTGATTAGTATTAAGGTTAGGTGATTAGTATTGCTTTGGGCAAACCTTTTCACCCTTTGCCCTTATTTACCTAATGTTTTTGGTATGGAGTAATTTGCAAATGTACATTATTAAAATGGGTGTTTCCTTAGAACTGCAAGTATGAGTGGCCATATTCCACATGATCTTTCTTAGTAGCCTATTTGTCAGAAGATTAATTATATATGAAGAAACAGCACATATAATTTCTTCGAGAGCTGTAATTTCTTAAAGGAAATTTTAAGAAATTAATGAAATTACAGAGCTGTAATGTCTTAAAATGAAGTGCAGTGATGCATAGCCTTGACCCATAGAGTAGAAACATTGACTTCTAATTCTGAGCAAATTGTACTTGCCATTAGGTGGAGTGAGTGATTGGTCTAGGTTTGCTTCCTGAAGAAAAACTGTTTCACCTCAAGCTAGGAAAATTCACTAGAAACGTACACAGTTTTAATTCACAAAGAATCCTTCTCTCCATTCCACAGAGAGACCGTGTGATTTAAAGGCTGGACATACAGAGAGAGGAGTAGAAGTCCAGCAGGTGCCGAGGTCTGGAAACATCTGTCTGAATGATTTATCTGCATTAGTGCAATCACCACACAGTAAGTTTCAAAGTTAGGACTCTCTTTTCTTTCATGTTTGTTTCAGAAGCATGACTGGAACACCTCGTTGTGTGATTGAGTCATTATTAGCTGTGTAGGTGTTTAGTGGATAGTAAACCAGTTTATTGTTGTGTTCTATTTCACATCTGAAAAAAAAGTCTTTGCTACCAGCACACATAGGAAGTGCCTGAAGCGTGTCACATTATGAGAGTAATCCCAGTAAACCTCAGCCTAGTTTAATCGCATTCTGAACTGATCATTTTAGCTACGCTTTTCCTATCTTCATTTTTATGTATGATTTGGGAATGTTGAGAAGATGTAGAGCTGTAAGATTTCATCGAAATCTTACTGGAAATTATAGTCAAGAATTAGTCTAATCATTTCCTCTGGGCTGTCCTAGCCACTCTGGCAGCGAAAGCACAATTTAAAATCCTGTGCACCTTATGTACAAAACTCTGCAGGCAGGAGGAACATGTATCCATGGACCTGCTGTAGCCACCCATTAGCATCTGATCTTCTGGCAGCAAAACAGGTGCTGCTTTCAAAGAACTTGCTCTTTGCAGGTCTGAGGGCTGTCTCACATAGAGTGGTACTGAAAAACAGCATTTCTGTGCCAGAGATACCTGTTTTCCAATAGGTATTTGTAGTGTATATGGAAAACCATTAGCTGCAATACTAAGTTCCTTGCGCTTCAGTGTCTTTAGACAGAAGACGAGAGCTGGCACGCCAGGAGCGGGAGCTGATGGCAGAAGTCCGGCGGCTCAGACAAAGGCTGACCTCGCAGGCTAAAAGTAGACACCCTCCAGCTCATTTCCCAGCTACAACGTGGACACCCTGAGCTGCTTGGCTCTGGACCCCAGCCGTACTTTCAAATTATTAATCAGTGAAAAGCTAAATATGTATAGTGTGATTCAGGATGGATCGTAGACTGTTTATTATAACAGCCTCTGGAGATATTTTTTTATAAAAATGCTGGATAGAAAATGTGTGTGTTGTTTGTAACCTTCTTGTTATTTTTTACTTAAATAATAAATAAACTTAGTTTTTACCACTGGGCTATTGCCTGTGCAGTATTTGTATACTTTTTTCAGATGCCTGCTGTGACTTGAAGACAAACCACTGTTAAAATGTGGTTTTGTCAGTGATGTGTAAGCGGATTCTACAAGTTGCAGCAGGGAAATTTGCAGTTAGAGAAAAAAATCATTTCCAGCGAGAGCCAAACACTGAAACCAAGGCCCAGAGAGGGTGTGGAGCCTCTGCTGCTGGAGATGTATCTGATTCTACATACAAGCAGGTTCATTTCATGAGAAAGAAAGGGAGAAAGGATCTCAGTAAATACACTGCTCTTCATACTGCTAGAGGTACTGACAGCTAATGGTTTTGACTCAAGAACAGGACTTCATGTAGGGTTACAGTAAAAAAGAATGAGGCAAAGTAAAGTGAATAATTCATAATTGCTACACGGAGTGCTGACACGGGAGTAGACTTGGCCCTGTAAAAATAAGAGCACTGGGATCTTAATTTGTTCTGCTTCCCCTGGGGTTTTGCTGATGCTCTTTGGGGCAGCAGTGTCAGACCAGGACTGGCCATGGTGCCCCGTTGGGGCTGAAGGACCGGGCAGAGGACAGACCTCGGATGGTACCTGTAACCTGTAACCAGCAGATCCTTGTCACCTGGGGATGGGAACAGTCTTCCTGATTCTCTTTAAATTACATTAAGACCAGAGGTACTTGGTTATCCTCACCTTACCATCCTCTGAGTCTGGAACTAGAAACAGTCACATTAGCAGTGACCAGGATCCACGGCAATCTCATCACAGCCCGGCAGGGAAGAGGCATCGTTCCTTTGCAAAGGAGAAAAATGCAACAGGTGAGGATCATCTCTGGGACGCAGAGGAAGTACATGAGAAAAATTATCCTTTTCTGATGATTGTCTTGGAGTTTACATGCGATTATTTCTATATTTAAAGGGAAAAAAATAACCCCCCATAATTTTTGGCCGGCACCTTGCCACGTGTGTTCACACAGACGGTTTGTAAAACAGTCAAAGCTGTAAATGTGCATAAACCGGGATGTTTCCCTCCGGCGGCCCCGGTGCCCTGCAGGGCCCCCACGGCGGCTCCCGGTCCCTGCCTGACCCTGGGTGTGCCCACAGCCCCCGCAGGACCCACAGCTTCCCAACCCCCAAATCCCTGTGCGGGCTCGCAGGCGGCTCGGGTGCAGGAAACCCTCTGACAAAAGGTGGAACAACCCCGCAAGTTACTCCCATAAACCCTCCAGCAGGAGAGACGGAACTGGACCTACAGCTTCGTAAGTCACGACAGTGACGACAGGCCGAGGGCTCCGAGCGGCGTCGGGCCGGTCTGTCGAGGCTTAAAAGCGTGGGAAGGCGGCGGGAGCAAAAGAGCTGCCCGCCTTTGCCCCGTGTGAGGATCGAACTCACGACCTTCAGATTATGAGACTGACGCGCTACCTACTGCGCTAACGAGGCGACTGCACGACAGCGCTCCGGGCCGGCTCTCCAGCCTTCCCTGGCCCCGCACCGGGGCCCTCGCTCCGCACCGGGGCCGCGGGAGGGCACGGCACAGCCCGGCCCGGCCCTCACTCCTCCCACGCTGCTCCCACGCGGGGAGGGATCCTGCGGGGTGGCCGTGCGGGGCACCGGAGTGACCGCGGGGGCTCGCTGGGGTGACAGTGCGAGTCCCGTGGTGACAACCAGTGCGGCCGTGTGGGGAGCGGGGTGACAGCGCGGGACACCGGGTGGCCGTGAGGGACACGGGGGTGACAGTGAGGGACCTTGGCCGAGGCGCGCAGTACCGTCCCTGGCCCCGATCGGCGTTGGCAGGGCACAGTCCTGGCGTGGCAGGGTAATTAGGTGGCATCATTTTCAGCGTAATTGCGCAGAACAGGTCAGGAGGTAATTAGCGAGCTTCGGCCGCGTCTGGCAGCTGCGGGCGGATGTTGGGGCGGGGGGAGGGACGGGGTAGTTTCCAAAATCACCCCATTGCTGAGGACGGCCCCGCCTCTCCTCGGCCCCACGTGGGCGTGTCCCACCCTCCGTGGCTCGGCGATTGAAATCCGAACCATTTAATGCCCTTTTCTCTTATTGTATATATTTGTTTGTCTCATACTTACTTGTAATTACTTTTATTTTTTTCACCGGATACGGCATCTGACATAGACACGGACCCATAGTCTGGGAAGCTGCCCTGAAAAACTGAGCCTGTGCCACCCTGTGCACCCCTGAGGGCACCTCTGCTCCCCGAGGCCCGGGCGGCAGGACCCTCTCCCTGCTCAGACGTGCTCGCATCCGAGAGCCCGGACTGGCGCATCCCCGTGGTCCTGCGCTCCCCTCCGGAGCTCTGGCACATGGGTGCGTGGACACAGAGCAGGGCGAGGGCCAGCCCAGCCCGCGTGAGAAAACTGTGTCACACGTGCCTCTGCATCCAGGCACGCACACAGGTATGTGCGGAGACCTCGGGCAGGTGCCTTCCCACCCCGCCTCTCCTCGGTCAGACCAGCCAGCCCGGCTCCCCCGAGGCTCTGGCCTGTCACCCCGCTCCGAACCTGCTAATGACACAGCAGTGAGCTGCCACGGGGACAACGTGACTGCAGAAGCTGCAGCCCTGGAAAAAAAAAAAAAAGAAAAGAAAAAAAAGAAACCAACCAAACAGCCCTAAATGTGCACAATCAAGTGATGAGTGTTTGTATTTCTGATGCTTTGAGGCCAGCTCACAACCCTCCCTCCACATAATATTCAGGATGTTTGGGAAGGGGTATTTTTCTTTTAATAGGATGGCGTAGTCACAAAGCTTTAAAGAAATAGATGAGTGAATTGTATATGGTAATAGCAACATACTACAGGACGGGGCACAGTGACGAAGTTCACATCTGTTTTTAAGCCTGCCTGGCAGCATGTAGGTGCAGACCAGAGCCCATGACCCTTTTTGCTGTTCTGAAGCCATGGACATGGCTGCTGTCTCTGTTCCAGTTCAACATCAGAACTGTTTTTTCTCCATAACAAATACTATGGGAAGACAGAGAAGCCTCAAGCTGTTTTGAAGATTGTGCAATGATGCTTGGGAGCCTACCTGCATTTGCTTGAGTGCTTTCCTCACTCATATTTCACAGGATGCGACAGGAGGGGAAATACAATCGAATCGGACAGCCGTGGTAAATTCGACTCGAATTCTTCGTATGCCCTGGGGCTGGGGTGGGTGCCTCTCAGATAAGCAATCTAATCAGCTTTGCACTTTTGTCCCATCTGGAAACAGATTGTTGCCGGAGTACACCACCACCTGAGAAGCAAGTTTCAGGTTTGTTTTGAAGATAATTGTACAGACAAATTCAGGGAGTGTGAATTTGCCTGCGGTAATAAGATCTCTTTATTTTTATTCACAGTTAATTCGTTCAGCCAAGGCGATTTCATGCCAGGATGCAGTGCCCAAACAAGGATGACTGCACTGCCTGTCCCACACATATGCATGGTGCCTGCCCGGCAGATCGGCTGCTGCGACAACGAGCCATGAACCACTCCAGACACATGGGCAAGATAAGGAAAAGGCTGGAGGACATCAAGAGCCAGTCCCCGAAGCTGAACAAAGTGGATTTCAGCCACAACGAAAGCATAAGATTGGCCACCGACGCCTTCCTGGATGGTGGCACAGACTCTTACCTCGAAACTTTAAGCAAAGAGGGCGAGGTGGATTTCCTCTCCTCCGTGGAAGCTCAGTACATCAAGGATAACGCCAGGGAGTCCTATTATGCACAGGAGTCCTCAGCTGCCGACGGGGCGGCTGCGCCAAAGCAGAACGATGCCGGGTCACTCCCGTCAGGGACCTACTTCCCCACCATTTCTGACTGCAGTGAGTCGGCTCTGCTGCACACATGGATTACAGCCGAGAAGCCCTATATGAAGGAAAAATCCACTGCCACCGTGTATTTCCAAACAGAGAAGAACAGCAACATTAGAGACATCATACGCCGGTACATCAACAAGACCACTCAGGTATGGGCAGAGAATTGCTGTTCCCTTTGCACTCCGTTGTCTTCTTACTCTTGAAAGATCAAGTGAACGTGGTGTTTGATCCAAGGCAGCCTTGTGTGTTGCAGTGTAGCTTTGCTCTAGAAAGTGGCTGTAAAGAGCCTGTTGTTGAACACAGGCAGTGCCTTTGTTTGTTGTTGTTTTGGTACTCACACCAACACCTTATGTTGGTGACTTAAAAGAAAGCACTCCCTCTTCTAACCTCCCATTAACCCAGTGGATCAAATGTGCTGTAGAAAGGTCAGCTGGGCTCTGTCTCTCCTTCTGCATCCCAGCAGGATGATTTGCTTTGTTCAGACCACTGCACCATTAATGAGAATTAAGCCTAAGCGAGCTCTCAGCCATTAGGCATTGTTCAGGGGGATTCATGGGAGATACGGGTGAAGGGGAGGCTGGAGAAAGGCAGGTGTGTTTGGTATGCCAGTAGCCATCCCCAGAGGAAGGAAATTATTCAGCAAAGAGACCTTTCATCCCCAATACGTTGCCAGCATCACTAAAAATGTCATGTGGGCTCCATGTGGAAGCTCTTCAGCGTAACTTGGCACACGGGAAAGGTGCAGATGATGCCCCTGACACAGGTGATAGGGGCCAAAGAGAGGTGCCAGCTAAAAGCCAGGCTCCCCACACTCTGGGAAACCAGAAGCTGAGCAACTGGAGGGGGACAAAAAGCCTCTGTCATGTGTGTTCTGGCAGCTCTCTTGTTTTCCTGGAAAAAAAAAAAATTTGATATTTCAAGGCTGTGTTTACCTTCATCCAGGAGTTTTCCCCTTGTATAAATTCGAGACAGCACCAGCAGTTTCACAGGGGAACGGTCAAGAACCAAACCAGGCTGTAGTGCTGCTGCGGAGCACAGACTTCCAAACCTGCTGGAGTCAGGTTTCTTCCGCTTTGTTATTCCCCTGCAAGGGCGTTCAGTGCCTGATAACAGTGTAATGGCAGGGAAGAAGGATCCCCGTTGGCAACTGCTCTGTCAAAGCCTACAAGTGCTTACCACATCAGGGGAATTACAGATCATCATTTCAAGTTGTTAAAAGGTGCAGAAACAGAAGAAATGTCTCTGGAATGATAAAATAAGTATCAGGTAAAAAAATATCAACCGAGACAAATTTTCTGTCCCAGGAGAAAAAGACTTGTAGGGGAAAAAGTGGGAAATGTAAAATAAATCCATAGTTCACATTACCTTCTTTATCGTCTAATTTACATTACAAGGGGGTACTGAAGCAACACTTACTAACAGTATACATTTATCAACTGCTTTCTGAGCACAGTTTTCCAAGAGGAGCATTTATTTCTTATCATCTGGTAAGGGTCCATCGTGGATAGCCTAGTATTTGATATATGCATTAACAACTTGAACAACAGAATAAAGACTCTGTTTGTGGATGATATCAGACTGCAAGGGATTGGGAAGTGGTACTATAATCTTAACACATTTGTAGAATTGGTGGAAATCATAAAATGAAATACAGGCAAAAGAAGCGAGAAGCACTGCAAGTAAGAGAGGGAAGTCAGGTGCAGAAATATAAATTGGGAACAGCTGCTGAAAAAGGAGTACTAGGGAGAGTTGTCTGGAGCTACAGTGAGGCTGGATCAGCACTGTGCTGTTTCAAAAGACCAGGGACGGTACCAGTGTGTGGATGTGAGATATTGGACATAACTGTGCCTCGCAGTGGCAAGGCCCTTTCTGAGGCATCATATTTTGGCAGCAGTAGGAGGGTGTGAGATCCTCAGTGCCCCACAAGTAGTTTGGCTTGCCTGAAGAGAATGCTGGGTGCACAAAATGTGCTGAGTCTTGCAGGATTTCCGCATGGTGGCAATGGGAATAAGCTTGTTTTTAGGTATGGGCATGGTCTTTGGAGTAAGACTCGGTGCAGGTTGGCAGCAGTTAGTAAGACAGATCTACAGAGATACTGTAAAGTTTGTTTTGACTGAAGATGATATCCTGTGAGCACAGTTATCAAGGCTTCCCTCTCTGGTCAGTGGAGAAACAGATAAGTTAGGTATTAGCTGGGCTGAATTGCCCTGGGGAGTGATCCTTACCATGGGCAATGGCAGATGTCAGTTAAGCCCAGCACCTCCATGAGGCTGTGTCCAACACTGAGCATAGGGACTGGAGTATGGAACTGCTTTTGTGTCACTTTTACAGTTCTCTTGATCCACACTGGATGCAGGCTGTGCATTTAAATAGCTGGTTTTATGCCCAGTACTGAGACCTTTATACACTGTTCTGCCAGTTGTGAATTGGGAAGCATGGATGTGTGGTTAAATTGAAATAGTTAGTTTATAAATCAGTATTTTAAAAAAGCAACAGATGGAGCTGTTGGAGTCTGTTGCTCCACCACCACCAGCACAGTGAGGATTTAAACCCAGGACCGTTCCAGGTGTAAGTCATAACAGGGAAAGCATCATCCAGTGATTCTTGCTGAACACATGTGCCTTACAACAGTTAGTCAGTTGTTTGGCAAGATCTACAGTCTCTTATTTTGGCTATGTCTATATTATTTTCTGATTAGCATTTCAATGTATTTCCTAGTGCTGAAATCTCACCTACAAACTCATGTGTCATCTTGGGTTATATGTTGCACGTTATGCTGGTTTTATATGAGCAATAAAACAATGAAGCAACATGTCTCATCGATTTACTGGTTCAGGCACTTAGGGAGAAAACCAGAGCAAATATCCACATATTATCTCTGAGTATCTGTGTTTGTTGGAATTTGTTTTTAAACAAATAAACTGCATGAGTGTGGCCTCATGAGCAACCTGAAAGTTATGTAAATTGACTCTGCTAATGCCTCTGCTTTTTTTCCCCAAGGTGCTGGCTATTGTGATGGATGTGTTCACGGACACTGAGATTCTTTGTGACCTCCTGGAAGCAGCGAACAAGCGCATGGTGTTTGTCTACCTGTTGCTCGACCACAGCAGTATAAATCTCTTCTCGGAGATGTGTGACAAGTTGCAAATTGCTGAGGATCTCTTCAAGGTACTGTGGCTCTGGGAAGCTCTTAGGCTCAGATTCATCTGCCTAACTTCAGGCACTCTGAGCTAGAAGCATGGTTATGCTAGGGTCAACCCACCTTGTAATTAAAAAGGAGTAAGAGATCACCTGAGGTAGTATTAGCGCACCTAATTCCTCTCTGAAGATGCCTACATTTTCCCATGGATATTATAGGAAGGTTAAGGCATTTACATCAGGTCCCTAGATGAAACTAATCAGGGCCCTGAAGTCTTAAAAGAGAGCTTAACTCTCCTAGTAGAGGTGTCTGATGTAAGCATTGCAACTGCTTCTGTTTAATAGCTCTGCAGCAGCTGTGGTCTGGCAGCCAGGGGGAGAAGGTGTATGAAACTCTTTTGCATGGCACTACCTTGGTTGCACTGGGTAGTGCCTGATGAAACATGTTAAATCTCTGTTTTAAAGATAAATAATGCCTCAAATTTAGTTAGCTGTTAGCTTAATTTGTCTTCAACTCTGTCACAGGGAACTGAATTTAAAAAAAAACTCTCCTAGGGATCATTTCAGTGGTTGCTTGAGATGCTGTAGGGCACCTGTGGCATCTCCATGGGGATGGGTGATACCACAGAGGCAACAGACCTCTGGAACAGCAGCTGTGGGGCATGCAGGAGGCCTGAGGGCATCTCACGTGCACCAGACACCTGTTTTTCAACAGCTGAATTCCACCCCAGATATATACAAAAATTAAGTTAATAACAGTTGTTTGCATGTTTGTAAACCCCCACTCCTAAGGAAGAACAAGCCTGCACTATTTATTGTGACTATGCAGCTACAGCACACAGGCTTTCACAACAAGCGAATCAAACCCTTGGTGCCACTCCTTTGCTAAGGCCTTGGTTCTGCGAAGTGTGTGTGTGTGTGGCAGAGCTGTGCCCAGGTGCCTGGTGAGTCTGAAATGCATTTGCCCAGGTACAAGGACAGTGCAGAGCGTCACACGGGCCAAACTGACAGGTGTACTTACATCTGATCCTGAAGGACAGCAGCTGTCTGAGCTGCCCCAGAAGAGCAGCACGTATGTCCGTGCAGGCCCCGATGGATTGGAGGAGCAGAGGTTTTTTCCTGCTGTGTTGTGCCATGGCCAGTGTAAAACGAGGGCTCACAGCTAGAGCAGATTGGGGCTGGGGTGTCAGTGGAGGTAACAGGCTGCTCTCAGCTCTGGGCACATCCTGCACTCGTTTTGGCTGGGGTATCAGTCACACAGCACAGCTCCCTCTGGATGAGCTTCCATGCAGGTTTATGCCCCCAGTGAAACAAGTGAACCCTGTGGCAAGTGAGAGACCTTGGCTAGGTTTCCTCTAGACACAAACCTTCAAATACCACCTCGGAGAGTCCATGAAGAAATCCAGCACTGGGGAAGTGAAGAACTAAAGGTGTGGGGGAAAGGGCACTTCACTTCTGATTTTTGATTTTTAAAAAATGTAATTCACTCAATTTTATTTTTATTTACAGAATATTTCAGTCCGCAGTGTTACTGGAGAGGTTTACTGTGCCAAATCAGGCAGGAAATTTTCAGGACAAATAAAGGAAAAATTTCTTATCTCTGACTGGAGATATGTGCTCTCTGGATCTTACAGGTGAGATAAGCCATTGCAGTTCATGTTTAGGTACTCTTTTATTATTTTTAATGTTACTTCACAAAAAAGTGCCATGGAAATTTTTTGTACAGGTAAGAAGATTTTGTATAACAAAAAAACCCTCATGTTTTCAAATATGTGCCATTTTTCAAAAATCCATTTAACTTGCTTTAAAGCTGGTATTAGTTCTTTATGGAGCATGGTTTTTAATTTAAATGTTCAGAAACTAATGTAAACAACTTTGCTGGTTCAGCCCTGAAGCAGAACTAGAAATGTGTGTAGCTTAATATTACGCTTTCCTCATTGTTTGGGTTCTCAGGATACATTTCCATCTCCCTTGGGATGCCTTAATGTAGCATATGTCACTCAGCTTATCTGAGGATTTAGTCTCCATATGAGAAGTTTAGTGATTAAAGCTAAAACATAGATTCTTCAGGGACTTACTGTTTTTCCTCGTGTTTCAACAGTAGGTAGGCAGTATATATCTATGTGACTGCTGTACCTTCATTTTTTCCCCTTTTTTCTTTTTTCTGTGCTGCTGTAATTATGTCAGGTAGAGGATACAGCATCTCAACAACAGAGTTTTTAATTAAGATCCAAGATCCTCCAGTCAGGGAGTTTCAGGAGACCCTGAGCTTGTATCAAATAAATGAAGTTCCTAAGCATCCTGGCTACATAGATAAGCTTCACAAATGACTAAGTGTATCCTACAAATCCAGATGCAAAAATACAAGAGGTGATTATTTAATTAAAAGGATGTGGTTGTGCTTCTTAATCCCAGTTTACGATTTAGAAGCTTAAATGTCCTTGGTCTGATAAAACTGTGCCACCAGGAAGAGTACATAACCATAGTAATGAAGGTAAATTTAGGTGACTGTGTGGGGATGGGCTGCAGGAGCTCAGGTGTCCACATTCCGTTTCCAAACCACCCATCAGACAAAAATGAGTGGACACTCGGGGTTTTTTTATTGACCACTCTATGGTTTTCTTGTTCCTTAACGTGTTTTTTAATCCCTCACCAGAGATGTGCAGAAATAAAACATCAGATTTATAGAGAGAGTAGAAATGAAGGATGTGTGAAAGAAGGACAGGACAAGTTCTATTTTCTTTAGCCAAGAAGCTTCCTTTTGGCTTCTCTTTCAATCCTAAAAAAACCCCCAAAGTAAAACCCCTTGACATCCTGTGCAGTCACTTCTGTCTTTCTCTACTGCTGTTACAATATCTACTGACCTCAAGCACATAATCCCCTATCCAGGAGCAAACAGAGAGGGTGGTGAGGAACAAATCTATACATTATTTAACTTCAGCACGCTCAGCACCAGCAGTTTGCAGATTCACATGGGTTACAGCTGGCTGTCAGTGTATGGCATTTCTCGTTAGCTCTCACTTTATTGATCTGAAAGATTTCTGTTGTGCCTGAATCTTATCCACCAACCTCTTCAGGTATAAACAAAAATGTTGTACAGTAAAACAGAACTCAAACTCTTCTGCAATGCATTTGTTGGAAATCAAATTGAAAGAGATCTTAAAACTAATACAAGAGATCTTAAAAGACAACAGCAGATTTCATTTAAGTGCTGTGCACTGCACGACATTGTAATGGGGGGGAGGGGGAACAGGCCGAGGAAATACAGTAGCCCTTCAGGACATACTGCTCTAAAAAGGCACCGTGGTTCACTGTTTCCCAGAGTGTTTGGGGACAAAATATATTTGCCTAATAGACAGTGAAGAGAACTGAAGCTGACTGCTGGTTAGAGGCAAAGGAACCACCACTGAGTCTGTGGCATTTCTGGCGTGGTTTTTAAAACCATGCTAAAAAAACATTGCTTTGGTCCGTGTGAATAAGTGTGGTCCTGCTGCACAGGGCAGACCAGAGCTGAGAAACTTCTGAAGGCTCCTCCACACACACGTCAGCACAAGTATAGGGATGAGTAAGTGTTTGAAGTTACAGTTTTATTCTCAATTTTTGTTGCCAGTGTCTGTGAGGTTAGGATGCAGTATTTCTTTTTGCTGCACGTTGCTGCAGTGCTGCAAACACAAGGATGAGAGCATCCCTAATGAGGTGCAGCTGCAGCAAGGCAGAGGGGACACTCATTATAAAACAAGTCCAATACTGAACAGGAGAGGTGGGTTATGGTTCACACAACCGTGTATCAGAGGATCTGGAACAGGACATAGGTTTTGGGACAAAGCCTGGCAAGATGGCGGCAAAGCATCTGTTAATGACTGAATTTGTGATACAGCATTGGCCCCAATCTAGACATTACTTCTTTTTGCTTTCTCTTCTTCCTGATGGGCCTCACTCAAAGAGGCCTGGTAGAAAAATGATCCTTCTGGGGAGATAGTGACAAAGACTTCTTTGAGCATTTTTCAGAAGAGCACTTGGAATTGTAAACTAAGGAGCAAAACAGGGCCTAAAACCTAAACAATTAATTTCCTCTTAGAATTAAGCCAATGAAAATCTGTTGAGTCTCAATGTCAAGTTCAGCTTTGTTCTTCAGCAAAGTGCACAGAATGGACATTGCTGTGACTACAAACATTTGTCTAAAATCACATAGGTCTCACCTTGTAACCTTGCAGCTGACCTATGTGCCATCAGTTCTTGGAGAATCTTTGGATCCAACTTGCTGTTTAAAAGGGTTACAGATAAGATCAGTGAGCCACAAGCTGGTATTTGTCTGTCATGTACTCTGGGAAGTTACACATGGGAATAAATTATCAAAATTGGGCAGAACAGTTTTTTCCTCTGATTTTATTTTGGCTTTTAAAAGCCATTTACAATTGTAATTGATATTTTATTTTTGTCTACATTTTCTTTTATAAACTAGATGTATCTCTAGCACATAAACCTGCCACTTTACACCTCAGCCCTTTCATGAGTTTGTAACTTTCAGTGCAGATATTCTAGACAGTGTGTGTTTTTGTATTTATTCCTGACTTACTGTCTCCTTAACAGTTAGATGAAGGACATGCAAAGGTTTAGAGAGTTTTGCTTAGTAAATAAAGGCAATGTTGAGCTGGCACAGCAGATGTTACACACACAGCAGGGAGTTAGCTTGCTGTGCTCTTTACCTTGGTTTCCAAGGTTTTGTCCATATTTGGAATGATTTGAACAAACTGGATGAGAAGTATCTGTATTCTAGTAATTTACTGTGTGTTTTCATATCCAATCATAAAACACACAATATATATTGTAGGGTAGCCCCATGGCACTGAACTACCAATTTCCTCACTCCTCCTCTTGCTCCTGAAGCAACAGTGTAAAACCACTGTGTGCCCCAAACCCAACCCTCTTTAGGAATGCTCTGGACAGGCATATGTAAATCATCTGTCTTACTCTCTTAGCATCAGCTCAGGCTCTCAGTCCCACTGAGATTCACAGGAGTTTTGTCAAAACATGACAAGAACAAGATTTTAAATGCACACACCTACAGCCAAATCTGGCTCTCAGCAATCCTTGTGCAAATCCAGTGTAGCTAATAAAGTCACTCAGGAATAACCATGGCAGAGCTTTGCCAACACAGAATAACCTCAGGTTCAAATCTAGTGCTGCTCTGTATCCTCTGCTGCACAGCTCAAGCCCTGGTCAGCTCTGGGAGTAATTACATTTTATTCTCTCAACTATGCTTATTCTATTGGTGCTGCTGCTGCTCAGACATGGCAGCCTGCATGGCACAATCAAGCTGGCTTGTGGTTTTGAAAAGCATAAATTTACATTTGCTGACTGTATTAGGGAAGCACATAAAAGAAAAATTATTTAAAAGCTATGGGTTATCCTAAGGTGTGTCTCTGGACTACCAGAATGAAAACTATTGTGGTGTTTCTCCCTTTATAGCAAAGTAGTATATTTATTTTTTGAAAGGCTGTAGGAAATAGTTATAATTTAATTTTCTCTGTAGTGAAGAAAATAAGCATTTTTCAGGTGTGGCAGTTTGTTTTGTGGGTGTGAGTGACAGGGAGGCTGGGTTTTTATGTGTTTCTCTTGGCCAATGCAGAAAGATTATGGCAAAATGAAAACTAAGGATGGTTATTTTTCACTAGTCTTTTTGATGCCAGTTTTGAGGGGGTAAGAGTTACCAACTGGCACAGCATTCTGCACGGTACAAGGTACAATTTATGTGCGTGCAGATAAAGCCTGGTGTAAGACCTGAATTTAAACATTGTGTGTGGAAGAGAGGTTCAAAAGAGAGGTCTAAACTCCCTTCCATGGAACAGACACCCAAACATTGGGTATTGTAGCTGACATTCAGCACTGCAGTGAATCTGGATCGCCACTCCCTTTCAGAGGTTGCGTAACTTTACAAGGTTTCTTGAAGGTTTTAGAGGCAGCTGCAATAACAAAGATTGATCCAAGTCAAAGAGCACTGATGTGAACTGACCTGAAATTCAACTGCGACACTGTCTTCATCCTGTGTTTAGACAAGAAGCTGCAGCAGTAAAATACACTTGCCTTTCACATCACCCCTGTGGGGATCTCCAGCTCCTCATGGCCGGCGTTAACACTAACCCTCACCTTGTCTCTTCTTCCAGCTTCACGTGGCTGTGTGGGCAGGTTCACCGCAACCTCCTCTCCAAGTTCACAGGCCAAGTTGTGGAGCTGTTTGATGAGGAGTTCCGGCACCTCTACGCGCTGTCCAAGCCGGTGAGGGGCCCCAAGTCCCCACCGCGCTCCCTGCCCTTCCTGTTCAGCCGGAGCTGGGCCGCTCCGCGCAGCCTCCCCTACAGTGACGAGGGAAGCGCCAACACTCTTTCCGATGCCTTCAGCAGCCTCTCAGCCGGCAGCACCCACCAGACCAAGCAAACCCCACGAACTCTCATGTTCAACAGCAACTTCGCCCCCCAGTCACCTCTCCATCGAGTTAATTCCTTCCACAGCTACGTCTCCTTCACATCCCCCCCTCCACAGAAGGCCATCCAGGCTAACTACTACCAGCCGCACTACATGGCCGAGAACTCCCCGGTTCCGTATAACAACATGAACGTTTACAGACCCATAAGACTTAGGCAAGAGGAACCGAACAGGACAGGGTTAAACTCATCCTGGAGATGCCTCCACAAAGCTAATCTGTTTGCATAATAACCACCTTGTTTGGAAATGCGAGTAAACATAGTGAGGACCTGTTTAGCAATCGCGTGTGTACTGATGAATATAGAAATTCTGAATAATACAAAATGAGGATCATTTCAAGCCTCTTGTTTTGTTGCTTACGGATGCTTCGTTTCCCTAATTAAAAAGCCAAGCCTGCTAGTGTGTGAACCTCAGGTGCATCACGATCCCAGGAAGAACACATCTAAATAATCTGCTCCTAGTGCAACACTGCTGCTGCCTATCACCTGCCCTTGGCGGCATATTTGTGTAGCAGGAGTACAGTAACTGTTCTTATGTCCAGGCAACTGAAAGGGGGTAAGGCACAGTTTACTACTAAGCATTTTATGCACTTGCATAAGGAGACTGAAGGCTGCTATTTCAGTGCCAAACAGAGGCCATGCCAGCAGCAGCAGGCTGCCTTCATGCTGTCATCACATCTTAATCTTGATTTAGGAGGACTCCCTTTGGGCTGGCAGGGAGGGTCTGCCACAGCACTGTCTCAGAGCTCTCTCTGTGTGAGCAAGGACGTCTGTTCCCAAGGACTGTAGGAAGGGGCCTGCTACCCATTACATGGACCAAGCCCGACAGTTCTGCTTACAGAGGACATCTTGTATCCACCACGTATTAGCAACACGTTCCAGCACACTTGGTTACAAACCTCCAATCCTACCAGCTCAGAGCAGCTTTGCTTATTGCAGAGCAGCTGTGTACATTCAGACTGGAAAATGAAGCTGAGTTAAAGAAGCAAAGTCCTACTAGTAACACCCCAGGACTGAGTTTAAATTCATTTAGCAGCACGTGGATCTTAGAAATCCTCTCTATGATCCTTTGACTGATCATGAAGTTAGAGATAATGATGCTTTATTTCTGAGTTCTTCAAGGTTTCTTATTTTTAAAGAAAAAACTGTGTGTCTGTAGTGCTCATGGACTACAGCTACGAAGGGTTACAGAGGTTCAGCAGCTTGAACCAAACCAGAAAAACTTCCTGCCAAATAATCCATGAAAAGAAAGGAAGCTTCTGTAAGCAATAGAAAATTAATGAAACAAGGTTTAAACCAAAGTTACCAAGATGCCTAACATCTGTTATCAGTAGATTATTTTTTTCTCACCTTCTTTGTATCATCTTTAATCTGACTCTAACAGAAAACAGAAACCTAAACACATTTGTACATCTGGCTTCTTTTCCCTGACTTCTCACCTGCTCAGAAAGGAATACAATTTAATTATGTAAGCTGTGGATGATGAAAAGTGTATGCAGCAGCAAGATCTCAAGTGAGAAAAAGTTACTCATCCTTGGAAGAATACTCAGTTTAAAGAACATTATGAAAGGTACAGGATGGACACATCCTGCTTTAGCTTCAGTATGGGAATTTTAACCAGTGATACCAAATGTTGGAGTCCAGAGTAACAATAAACTACTGCATATAATTGTAAATTCTGTACATAGTAACATTTTTTTGATTCCTTGGGAAGAAGGGAAATTTGATTTTCTTTGTTATGACAATTCTACTTAATTATCTGAATATAACAACCATTCAAATAAAAGAGAGGACTTTCATTAAGAGCCCTCTGAGAATCATTTTGTTTCTTCATATTCTCTTGACTTGTGCACCTTACTCTCTTCTCTTCCAAAAGCTGAAGGAGTCCCATACAGTCAGAGCCCAGGTGAAGAGGACACACATTTTGTTTCTTCTGAAATCAACAGGTTTAAGGTGTCCCACCAGCCTAATTAGGATTTTTCTTCTAAATGTGGTTCAGTTCACTGATCCTCTTATGGCCCAGCTGGGGCTGGTACAGAGAGGGCTGTGGGAAGAAGTTTATAGACTACTACCTCTGAAACCTTCATTTTCTCAGGCCATGACCTGTGAAATCCATGAATGGGCTCTTCTCATCTCTCTGGGGCAAGATAGTCTGCTTACAGAAGCTTTGGAGAACACAGCTAATGAAAAGCAGAGAAGGGTCAATCTAATAATCCAGAAGGGCCACTCTGAGTTAAGAGTTAATTTTGGTGGGATCAGGGAAACAGCTTGTGTTGGTGCAGGCAATGTCTGAACTTGAACATCAAATGAACAAAATTTCAGTTTTGATGGAAGACTTTACAATTTCAGCAATGCCAAAAACAGGCCCCCACAAGCATGATCACTCAGTGATGAAGTGCAACACGATTACAGGCAGCTGCAGAAACCGTCATGAAGGCCATGACAGAATGCTGACCTACGTGTCTACCTACCTGCCTACCTACTGCGTCCATCTGCGTCAAGAGATGTGCTCAGATAAACACTCCTACCACACACTGCACCCTCTGCAAGTTTGGGGATGACACCAAGCTGAGTGGTGCAGGTGATTCACTAGAGGGATGGGATGTTGTCCACAGGGAACTGGACAGGCTGGAGGCCCATGTGAACCCCATGAAGTTCAACAAGGCCAAGTGCAAGTTCCTGCACCTGGGCTGGGGCAATCCACAGCACCACACAGTGCAGAGTGGGGGTGAATGGACTGAGAGCAGCCCAGAGGAGAAGAACACGGGGACAGTGGTGGGTGATACATTAGACATAAGCTGTCAATGTGCCCTTGCAGCCCAGAAAGCTAACTGTATCACCGATGAGGCAGGAAGGTCAGCTTTCTCATATGAAATGAACCCCCTTGAGGCCAGGGCTTGGAGGGTGTCCTCTCCTGAATTCCAGGCACTGACCCCGACACAGAACTACACAAAGCTTGACAGAGTCCTGAAGTACCATCAACTTTCTTCCAGTTTCCCAGAATTTCTCTCATCAGTAAACCCCATTTTACCTTACCTATTTAACCCCCCAACGATAGATGCTGTCCCCAGATTTAGTACCTTCCCCGGGAATGTGGATCTTGCAAGGAAAATGGGGTGAACTCACCCAGTACCGGCTGTGTCATATCCCATCACCACGCTCACCAGGTTGGGAACTCACAGAGTCCCACCTGCGTTGCCAAATTGTTACCAAAATGGATTTGCTTTTGAGTGTGTATACCAGAAAGAAGACAGGAGAAGTCAGCACCACTTAAAACCCGTTTGCTACTGCCAGCAACAAAAGTGGCTTTCAGCCGGGAGCACAAGCAGCACCCCATGATACAACTCTTGATTCCTTATAAGCAACCTGAAGACTTTTCACATCCTCATTTTTACAATGACACTGATTTCTGTTGGAAAGTAGAGAATAAATGTGGTTTTGTTTTCCTCTGTTTCCTTGTGCAGAGTTTGCTTCTTCTCTACTAAACTGCCTTTATCGTGAACCACGGGTCCTTTTTTTCCATCTTATTTTCTCCTTCCCTGTGGTGCTGGGCAAGGAGGGAGTGCTAGAGCATCGGGATGGGCTTTGAGCCCCGTGGTCTAGTGGAAGGTTCCCTGTCAACCACCTTGGCAGGAGGGTTGGAACTAGATCCCCTTTGAAGGTCCCTTCCAACCCAAACCATCTGATGATTCTGTGATGAAGAAAACTGTATACACATCAGTAGTTACAGCACTAACGTGTTCCCTCACCGCCAAGCCAGCAGCAAACACTCAATAGCAAGACAAATAATTAAGCGTGTGTTTGTAGACAGCAATCGTGTCAGGACCATTGGAAATAGGGTCGGAGGGTCCCTCCCAAAGCACCTGTGCCACAAGCAAGTACTGAAATCACAAAATCAAAGCTCAGTAACTGTTAAAGGATTCTCACTTGCAATGTGCAACACTAAAATTTGCTATTTAACTCAGCATGGAGTACTGATGCATGCACAAATACCAACAATAATATCGTAAAAGCCAAAACATGAAGAAATCTTTTACAGGCAGATGTAAAATTATGCAGAACGTAGAAGCAACAATGAGGCATTCAATGCAAGATGGAAACACAAAGCCCCCCATGAGACATGATCAGAAACAGAAAACTGGAGTTAGAAGAGGCATGCCAAAAAAGTGAGAAGCAGGCCAAAAAAGGACGAACTGAAGTAGCTGAGATGAGAGATGGCCAGGCACAAGTGGGACAAAGGAATATTTTATAGCTCCAGTGCAATAAACACTGGTTATTTGGAACAGTAACTATGTGACATATTCAAAGCAACATTCATCTTGTTTTCTTTGCGGTCATAAACTCAACATTTTTGCTTTATTGTTATGAGAAAATACTGCCTGTTCTTAAGAAATACCACTTGCTTTTCACTGCTGGAGCCAGTGGAAGTTAATCATTGTGTTCCCAACCTGAGAGACAACCTCAAGTCAAAAAACCTGCACAAACCCCAAAAAGTTTCCAAATCCCTTGTATCCCTTGTTTCCAAACCTGCCATATATTTTGGACATCTCCATCTCAAAATGACAACATTTGGCAAGTATTTAATTTTCTGCTACAACAGTTCCAATGCTATTTGTGGAGCCAAATCTTGTAGCAAGTTCCCATTAAATATCTATACAGACCTGGTTCTACAAAAGCTGTGTTCTGGTGCCCTAACTACTGAACCTACTGCACAGCTGAAGCAGAAAAAATTACAGCCTTTTCATGTGGCTACTCATGACCTTAAGTTTAAGAAGAAACGGGGAGATGTCCCTGTTTCATTTTTTTTGCTGACAAATTTAGCATTAAGCTTTCTATATTTGCTGTCTTTGCTGTAACATTCTACTGTTGATGCCAACATTGCAATTAATTTACAGCACGTTATGGACAGTCCCTACTGAAAATTTACACCACCACTTAGTCTTAAAAGCATTCCAGGCCTTTCAGGTGGCCTTCAGTGCCACCCGACCATAGCACTGCGCAAACGCGCCCAAAAATCCCTACCTAGCAAAGCACACGCATGACTAACCCAAGTACTCTGTAGTACACTGTGAGTGCACCAATGCTCACCAAGTGCACCTGCCAAGTCATCATCTTTCGTAATGAGCTGACCAGGATGTGGTTTAATCACATTAACTCACCAAACTATCAGAGATAATTTGACGTGGCTGAAGGTGATATTCCATTTTTCTGGAGAGGTTTCAGTTGACTTAGCAGAGGGCTACACCACACCAAGGGTTCAATCTCTTCATCAGTGACACAGACACAGGGATCGAGTGCACCCTCAGCAAGTTTGCAGATGACACCAGGCTGAGTGGTGTAGTTGACACACCTGAAGGATGGGATGCCATCCAGAGGACCTGGACAAGCTGGAGAAGTGGGCCCATGGAATCTCGTGAGGTTTAACGAGACCAAGTGCAAGGTGCTGCACCTGGGTCAGGGCAACAACCCCCAGTACCAGTCCAGACTGGGGGATGAAATAGAGAGCAGCTCTGCTAAGAAGGACTTGGGGGTGCTGGTAGATGAGAGGCTCAACACGAGCGAGCAATATGAGCTTGCAGCCCAGAAAGCCAAAGGTGTTCTGGGCTGTGTCAAAAGCTGTGTGGGCAGCAGGGCAAGGGAGGTGATTCTGCCCCTCTACTCCACTTGGAGAGACCCCACCTGGAGCACTGCATCCAGCTCTGGGGCCCCCAGCACAGGAAGGACATGGACCTGTTGGAGCAAGTCCAGAGAAGGCCACCAGGACGATCAGGGAGATGGAGCACCCTCTGCTATGAGGAAAGGCTGAGAGAGTTGGTGCTCTGCAACCTGTAGAAGAGATGGCTCCAGAGAGACCTTACTGCAGCCTTCCAGTATTAAAGAGGGCTATGAGAGCTGGAGAGGGACTTTTTACAAGGATATGTAGTGACAAGACAAGGGAGGATGGTGTCAAACTGAAAGAGGGCAGATTTAGATTAGATATACAGAAGAAATTCTTTACTGTGAGGGTGGTGAGGCACTGGAACAGGCTGCCCAGAAAAGCTGTGGCTGCCCCATCCCTGGAAGTGTTCAAGGCCAGGTTGGATGGGGCTTTGAGCAACGTGGTCTAGTGGACGGTGTCCCTGCCCATGGCAGGGGCTTGGAATGAGATTATCTTTAATGTCTCTTCCAACCCAAACCATTCTGTGATTACTGACAGGTTCCCTAACCAGTATTTTCAAGATTGAAAAGTCACCTAACAGTAGCAGAAACAATTCACACAAGGTGAATTACCATTCAATTGCGAGCTATTTAAATTTTCAGCACTCTTTAGTACTTCAGAAAGAAAACACAGGAAAACATGAACAAAAGTGACAGCAAAATATGTCTAAAAGACTCCTAGTTTTAAACTACATCCATTATGGAACACTTTTATAAAAAGGTACAGTTTAAGAGAAGATGGGGGAAGAGCACACCATGTATGTCTGGAATGCAAACTATTTCCAGTGAAACAAACTACAGGAGAATCTTTGCCCTTTCCTATAGAAGCCCAAAGCACGCAGTGCTTCAGAAAGCAGGGCAAAGTGGTGTCACTATCAAGTGAATGCACAGCAGAAGGAGTTGTATGAGGCAGAAACAACACTGCCATTTTTCACAGCAAAGATCTTCCTTGCAAGGCTTTTACGGAGGATATGATCTGACTAAACACTCTTCAGTACACATATAAACAACCTTGACAGTTTTTCTCCTCCCCCATCTAAGCACACTGAAGACAAGACTATAGCTTGTTCTTTGCCTGCAAAAAACATTTAGCTTTGAAGAGAAAAAAAAATCTCCTAGTTATAAGTGAAATATTTACTGCTTAGATTTTCTTCCTAAAACATATGGAATTATTCTTACTGGCAATTTCTCAGCATAAATATATTTAAGATTTCTAGCTATCCATCTCTGAACAGAAAATTACTATTACTTAAATTACCTAAGAAAATGGCTAATTCCATGGCTCTAAATGCAACAACATTGAATTTGATACCAAGAAACTTTCAGATTGCACATCATAAAGGAAGCCTTCCATCCCACTAGCATTGCAGGCCTCAAAAAACATCACAGGTGCTTCAAACACAAATTGGTGACGTTTATGATGGAAAGTTACCTCTGAAAACTGAATTTATACTGATTTTAAATACAGACAATCAGTGAACGAAGAAAAAGATGCAAGGTTAAGAGTTTTATATGCAGAGATTTATATCCATTCCTAAAAGACATATGAAAAGAATTATTAAAAAATGCAATATGAACTTTATTGCATGTATTGTGCCATTATCATTTGGAGATACAAGAATAAATACAACAAAACCTTTAAGTTACTAAAGGTGGGTGATATATATCTGAATAGAATTGACTGTCAAAGTGTCATAAATCATCTTGGAGATTACCAAACCATTTGACTTCAAAGTCCATGATCGAAGCATTTACCAATGATGACAATACTGAAGGGCCTATGCATTTTACCTCACCCTGAAACTCCTCTTTTAGTTTTTCTGGTATAAGATCCTGCCCCATAACCTACAAAAAGAGTAAAAAAGATAATTGGAAACAAGAAAACAACTTGCACTGAAAAAAACAGCAAACGCGGCATTAATAACAGATCTTTATGAGCAAAGCCCTTGTCACATGAACCACAAACCATCCTGGAGAAGCTCCCAGGTCATGCTCAAGTTGCCTGCCTGTGGAATTCTGCAGTGCACAGGGAGAGCTGAGCCCAAGCCTCACAGCTGCACAACCCGTCCCAGCTTCTGGCTACACTTGCACGGGGGAGTTTCACTCTGAACAGCATCGGAAATCTCAATGCCAACTCTGCATTCAGTGCTCACCTCGCATCAGCATCGACACTCTGAGCTCCTCCTGGGGCGTGTCAAAGAAAAGGGAAGTTTCTTTCCTTAGCCTTTTCCAACCCTGAGACAGCCTGCGTGCTACTGCCCTCTCATGGATGCAATCCCACAGACTGACTGCCAGCCCGGCAGTGGCTCAGCTGTCACTAACTAAAGCTGTAATGCTGGCAGCAAAGTTAGAACCTCACTGGTTCCCTTTAGTTCCTTAAGACAGAAGTCAGAAGCTCCATGAACAGCACTAAAAATGTTTAATCTCTATGAATAAAATCACGCAATATTATTCTTGTCCTTTGTGCTTCTTTAAACTAGAACCCAGTATATCAAACAGAACAAAGAAATGTAAACTATTGTCTCTGGCTTTTTCTGAAAATATGTAATACATTTTCTGGAAGTGTTTAATACTGCAGCGGCCATCAAAGTAATCTCCACTCCCATTTCAGACTTGTGATTCACTTTGGGGCATCTAAAATTCCTGAGATAAAATGTGCATCCCAGGAAATGCACTGCGATGATGCATCTGCAAATACAAGTCTGGTGAGAAACTTAACAACCCTGAACAACCCTGAAAGGAAATCTCAGCAGATCAGAGACATACTTGTGACGCAGGCCAGAGCTCCGTAGGCATCCCTGTCAGCTCCAGATAACACACTGCCAGCAGCCTGCCCCAGCTAATTTCCCTTCTGTCCTGGCACAGCTCATTAGCTCAGGAGAGTGTCATGCTTACAGGACAACCAGTCTACACAGAGCTGAGAACCTGCACACAACGAAACATCTCCTTACCTTGGTCATCAACAGCAATGAGTTTTCATCAAAACCAAGTCGTGCCACTTTGTCATCGACTTCTTTTTGACCTTTTCTGTTATTCTCTAGCACAAAGGACGACTGTTGCAACTGGGTAAGCTGAAATAGAAGCCTGGAAAAAGAAAAGCAATTAACAATTTGGCTGGCAAAAGAGTAAGTCAGCAGACCTAAAACCAACCAAAATGCAGTACTTTAAAACAGCCATTCCTGACTGTTGCTGACTGAAAAAAGTAAATACATCTGTATCAATCCACCATGGCTACGGTGTATTTGTGCTATGACAGACCTGCTGAGAAGTATTTTTGAAAAACAACAGGCCAAGTATCTCTGGTTGCTCTGCACAAACGTTTTTCTCCCCATATATTCGTCACACCATAAAAATGAGGCTCAGACCTGTGATGATAACTGCACCCACCAAGTGTCCCACATCCTTTACTGCAGCCTAACAGGACAGCAGCACGTTTTTGTCCTATGCAGTGACTGTTTTTGTAACCTGAAAAGCTAGAAATTTGGGGGGTTTAGACAAATATCAAACAGCCTCCCCACACAGGCCAAACCTGGAATATTTTCTAAAAGCTTTCACCACAGTTTTATGTCTAAGCAGTGCCCCAGCAGTCACCACCACCATTCAGTGAAGGGTAGACATTGTCCTCACAACACAACTTCATGTCACAGAGTCCCATCACCAACTGCTCAGCCAGAGAGAGCAGTGGCAGTTTGCAGAGTCCTCCTCACACAAGGACTGCAAAACATGTCATCAGAGGAAATACTCAGGTATCCGTATGTTTGTCTCAAATCTGCCTGTCAGGTGGATTAACGAGTATATTGCTTATTTTACACTTCTAGGAACATACAGAGATATTGCATGATTTCCTGTGAACTCTCTGAAATTCACAATGGGCATTATTGTAGGCATAAATATTAGTTTTAGAGAATTTATTACGGTCCAGAGAAAGGCCACAAAGATGATCAAAGGACTGGGAAGCCTGCCATTCAAGGAATGGCTGGGAGGACGGGGTTTGTTCAGACTGGAGAAAAGGAGTCTTACGGGAGACCTTATCACTGTGCTTTAGTATTTAAAGGGTGGCTACAAAGAAAATGGAGACTTCCTTTTTACAAGAAGCCACGTGGACAAGATGAAAGATAATAGGTATATGTTAATTCTAGGGAGTTTTCAACTGCACATGAGAGGAAATTTTTTTACAATGAGAACAATCAGCCACTGAATAACCTCCTCAGGAATGTTGTGGATTCTCCAGTGTTGGACACTTTTAAGATTCAGCCAGACACGGTGCTGGGCCATCTTGTCTAGATCATGTTTTTTGCCAAGAAAGGTTGGACTAGATGATCCTTGAGGTCCCTTCCAACCTGGTATTCTATGATTCTACAATATTCCACCAAGGGATCATTGGAACTTGGCTGTGTTGTTACTGAAGCCATGTTTAATTCAAGCTTCATGCAGAAAGGACAACAACAATTTTTTTTACACATTTACTGAAGTTAAGTGAAGCTGGTGTTATAATAATGGTGTGCATTTTTTATGGAGAAGACTCAAGATCTTAGATGAAAACTTTCATTTGAGCATTATAAACATCAAAATTTACAAGTCTGAACCAACAAACCATCTGTAAATGCAGTAATGTTTTGACTGGGAAATTTAAAGTGAAAATGGAAAGTATTTTTAATTCATAAAATTGTATGCTTCAAAATTTGCATCAAAACAATGTAAGAAAAAATGAAATATCATTAAAAATTAAACAAAACAATTTCTCCTTTTTTTTTTTTTAAACTAGGAGAGTCGACTATTCATGATGCTTTAACACAGAACTTTATTTCCTACAAAAAGCAATACTAACATCCCTTTCCCAGGTGGGATTTATCCTCCACATATGTTTATGCAGCATTTACATCCCACTTAAAATCCAGCAGACCTGAAAATGTTAGACAGCCTATATAGTGCGTAAGCCCTGGGCAGGGAAGAAGCTTACCCTGAACAAGTGTATCTGCAAATACAAACCACAGTAACACTCTGTGAAACTGTGCAGCCAAGCAGGGAAATCCCACCATTTAGAACTGGCTCAATCCTGAACCATACACATCGAAACAAGCAACACAAATTATTAATATGAATGTAGCTTTAACATTCAATATCAGTACTAAATCAGTTAACTTCTTCCAAGTAGCAGTTAAAGTCTCCATCTCTTAGTCTAAGTGAAGTTAAAAGCTACTGCATGTTTTTTTTTAATATTTCCTAAATCTTGCGCTAACAGGGCAGTTATAAAGTGTTCTCTGTAGACATTTGTGGAAACTCCTAAGATGCCTTTAAATACATTCAGTGACTAATATATTACTGAGAGGCAAGAGGGGGAACAAAACATCCAAGATTATTTTAACAAAACCAGTTCCTAATTATCTCTTTGAAAGATTGTGTTTTGGGGATTTTTGCTGTGTGCAAGAGTTTTAGGAAGAGGGGAAAGAAAAGGAAAGATCATTTTAATGCAGCCCTGTCAATCAGTTGTCACAGAGTTCATTTTTCAACCTCATCCATTATGCAGATTGGGGTATTATTATGAAATACATTTTCACTCAAGCATGAGGCTTCAAGCAAATAAGACAGGTGGCACCCACAGAAGGAAGACTGGCTGTGCCTTCCCTTTGGGGCACTTCTGCTGCTGCATCTTTAATATCAGACCAGGGATCAGCCATGGTCTAACAGGAGCATTTGTTGAAGAACACACCCCTTTGTACATAATTAATTGAAAAGATTCACATTATAAGCTCATTAAAAAACGCTTTACTTCTCAACTGTTCATGACACCGGTTTATTCCTTTCACTCAGATTTAGACTCTTCACAGCTACCATGCTAGTAGACTTTGCTTTTTAGATCTGCAGCAATAGCAGGGTGCTTCTAAGTTAGTGTTGCCAACTCTGAAGCAAACATTTAAACTGAAAATGTAATCTGAAAACAGTAAGGCTGGGAAAAATATGCTTTACATTGTTCTCGACTGGGAGAAGTTAACATTATTCTAAGAACACGGATGGTTACCTTGCTCTAATAAACGAGGCACACGCCTTTATCCCGACTTTCTTCGACACGTTCTGATTCCAGGACTCAGAGTCTGCGCACTTCCCTTCATCCGTCCTTTCCAGTTCTCCCGAAGTGCAGGGGAATTCTTTCACCACTTGGCTGCTGCTACAAGTCACTGCATTCTGCCTCTTTGTTTCTGCAGCAAGGCTGTACCAAGGGCCTTGTTTCTGGCCAGCTGATCGGTGAGGCTGCAAATTAATCTCTCTTCCAGTTGGTGTTTCAAAATGACTGTCACTTGCACTGACCTCTTCAGAACGATTTTGATTCGTTCCTGGAACGACTAATGGAGACAAATTCTGTAAAAGGCTCACATAAGCTTCAGCAAGAAATTTCCAGAACCAGGGGTTGAAAGGATGTAAGCAGATCAGTTGCTGCAGACACAAGATCTTTTTTTCTACATTTTCCACACCCTGGTAAATGGAAAACTGCAGGTTGAGAACCGTTGTTAAGTGATCTGTGTTGGTTGCGCTGTTTCTCTAGAAACAAAAGATAACAAATTAAAAGCAGGAGTAGAACAGAATCATCCTTCACAGTCTAAGAAAACATCCCCTTAAATAAAGACATACAAATACCACAAGGTAATTTTGAAATTGTACAAATGGTGCTCTTAATTTTAAATGATACAATGGGATACAGATCTTGCACGATCGAGCTGACAGCATTCCCTCAAGCTGCTTTGTCCCAGTCTGAAGGCAAGAAGGTCCCAAATGCTGTCATTTGTTTATTTGCCTTCAGTGTTATACAGCTGCCTTTCTTTGCAGTATAAATACCTTTTATATAAAATAAACAGCATCGGTAAAATTCTAGCAGAATTCAGAGCCTCTAGATTTTTTCCTGTATGGGAAAAATTCGGTTTGTGCCTAGATACTCTTCTTGGTGGCAGTTTGGCAGCAAGTATATGGAAATAAAAGGGAGTTTTGAACTGTCACTTTTATAGTGGAAAGATTTAAGCACTCATTTATCCCCTTTCTTATAATTCCTATTACATTGCATTAATTCTGCCTGGCAGAGCATGATATTTAGTCCCTTCCAGGACTACCAGCTTCCCTGCACAGGGAGCTCATTGTGGTACAGGGTGTTCTGATTTCTAAAGAGTGATTATATCTGCAGTGACAGTTACCCTCTGTTTACCAAATACGTTGAGCACTGAACATCCTGAAGGATTATACAAATGAAAATTATTTTTCCAGAAAATGATCCATGTAAAAGAACTACCGCCAATGTTTTGAAGTTCAAAGCCTAAAAGAAAGACTGCGTTATTTACCATTTTTTCTGCAATATCCAGAGCCTCCTTGTGCCTTCCTAGGCGAGATAAACACCGAGCCTGGCCCTCTTGGACATCCCGTCTCATTGCAATGTTGCTGGGAGGTAAGAGCTGTAGGCAGTTTGAGTATTCACACAGGGCTTTCTGGGAGTGTCCACAAGAAGAAAAGCCAAACAAAACAGTGAGAGATTTTCACTTAAAAGCAAGCCTGACAGTATGTTTTGTTTATGACTACAGTCACAAAGGGAATTCAGACCTGAAGTTCACATTTTTGTTTCTCCAGGCTCAGCTACCACCTGTGCCAGCAGCAGATGAGGCCCCAGTCTAGATGGTGATGAGCAGCCTCAATCCTAACTCATGTTTAGGCCACAGCAGGATTCACCACACATCTGTCCACCTCTCTCCCACCAGCTTGGATCCAGAAGGGATCGTTTACTGACCTGGGTAATATGTGGCACAAGGCATCTTTCTACCAGCTACCAACGCAATGACCTGAGCGCTCATCCTAAATCTGGGGGATCTTGTTTCAAATCCATGACAAATCCTTCTCCATGGGAAGGTTTGAACCTGCAAGGACCTCACCTCACATAATCATTAAGTCAGAGAATACAGCAAGGAAGTGGAATCTCCATCGTTTCTGTAGGGTGGTTCTAATGTGCATGAAATAAATATTAATTGGGCTAAGGAAGAAGACAAGAATGAGTAATACTGCTGTAGCTTAATGTTCAGGGCACTCACTGGGACTCCAATTAACATTTAAATACATGAAATTAAGTATTCAGTGAAGCTAAGTCTAGAATCTTGATTCCTTCCCCTTTGTGTAAATGCTCAGATGAGAAGACTAAAGAGCAGTGCTCATTCTCCCATCTCTCAAAATGAATATTTAATTATTCCCTGCAAACTTTAATGGTTCCAACAGAAAAAGCTTCCAGGAGACATACCCTAAATACTTCCTAGCAAAATGGCTGAAACATTTTTCTTCCCTGGTGTTAAGCCTACGTTCCTTCTCAAGCAAAAGAGGGAGCTCTCTGCCCAGTGCGTGCAGCAGCCACTGGTGAAAATGGATCAGAGGGTTGAGGACAACCCTGTTTGCCTTGTTACCTGACAAAGGGATATAACCTGGCAAGGATCAGGCATTATGAATCCCAGGCAGATTCTACAGTCCTAAAAACGGGCACAGCTTAGATCCCTGCTGTCCTTGGCATTTCCTACCAAGTGGCCTAGCCTGAAGTAAAAAAGTATTCACAAAAGTGAAGAGATTACTGCCCCCATTTATATATTTCCAGCCCCCTTTCTAAGGCCAGTGTTTTCAAATCTTTAATTCTATGTGCAGCCTAGTTCTGGTTCTTGTTTTGCCACAGTGATCTAGGTTAGCAGTAACACTGAAGACATTTTTAACATGGATCACTGTGACAAAAAAAGAGTCTGTTCAATTTGATAGATTTGAAGAGGTATCATTCTTTCCTGAGAGGGAACCACAGTACACAAGGAGAAATCTGCTCTTCCTGAGGGTCTAACCGCAGCCTGAGGCATCTCTCCTCTCAGCACACTTTTATGAATCCCTTCAGTTTATGTCAGCTGAGAGGGGAAAACATCTCTCAGGTATACACAAGGAAGCAGTACTGTCGGAATAACATTATGGTCAGTGCCAACTGAGGTACTAGAAGATCCACAAATCCAATGGGCAAGGCAAAAGGAGTAGAGTCCGAAGTCAGCTGAGGGCTTTGAAATCAGGGAGCCTGTAATGCAAACCATGGGCTGAAACAGGGAGCTCTTACAGCTGAAACACGGGCAGGAGCTGCTGATTTCAACAAGGAAACAAGGTAACGAAAGACAGGATCCTGCAAATAGGATTGCAAACGGCAGGGAAGCATGAATGATGAGGAATGCGGCTCAGGAAGTACCCAGTGAGGAGAAGTCTAGAACTACAGCAGGCAGGAACAGCCACGGGCATCACCAGTGCACGGCAAAGGCACAAGCAGCCATCCGGAGCGGGCGGAGGCAGCAGAGAGCCGGGACGATTAATGATGGGGCTGACGCTGCTGCCCGACAGCGGGAGGAGCTCCGAGAAAGGTGACCCGCAGCCAGGCGGCTGCCAGAGCTCCGACAGCCCGTGCGGGACATGGTACCGTGCCCAGGAGCTGAGAAACCCACACGCCAAGCTCTGTCTGACCACGACTGCCACGGCCACAAACACCCTCCCCGCTCACGCTGAGCTGCTCGGACGCGCACGCCGGGCCGGGATCAGTTCCGGGGCAGCACAGGTTCCTGCCCGGTTTGCTCCATGCTGGCTCCAGGATGGATGGGGGCAGCACGGACGGGGCCCGGCCCGGGGCTGCCGTGCTTTCACCACGGCCCGGGAGCCACCGGGCCGGCCTAACCGCGGCACAGCCGCCGGAGCCGCGGCACGTCCCGCGCATTCACGCCGGCTCAGCGCGCCAGGGGCTGCAGGGCCGCCCCGGGGTACGTCCCCACAGCCCGCCCTCCTCCCCGGCCCCCGCCCGGGCCATACCTCGAAGTCCCGCTGCCGGTACGCCCAGTCCGCCCGGAACTTGCTGCCCGTGACCCCGTCGGCGCCATCGCCGTCCTCGCCGAGGAACCACTGCGGGCACACGGAGCCCACGCGGGCCCGTCACGGGCTGCGCCGCGCCCGCCCCGCCTGCCCCCGCCGCCCCGGCCCCTCGCCCGCCCCGGCCCCTCAGCCGCCCCGGCCCCTCACCCGCGGCTCGCAGTGCCTGGCGCCGCTGGGAGCCCCGGCCCCGCCGCCCGAGCGCCGCTCCCGGCTCGGGGAGAACAGGGAATCCTCGAACTGCGGGCCCAGCTCCATCGGGCCCAGCTCCATCGCTCCCGCTCCCAGCGCGCCCCCCGCCGGGTCAGGGGGAGGAGATCGGCCGGCGGGCACTGTGAGGGGAGGAGGGCTCGCCGTGTAATAAAGAGCTGAAGCGGAGCCCCGTGTGCTTTGATAAATTAACTGCGTCGCTGTGGAGTTGCTCGGTGAGTATCTCGGCCCGGTGCTAGTGCAGGGGTGAGGGGGAGTGTGTTTTGATAACTTTTTTCCTTTGGTTTCAGTTCTGCCCCGAAGCAGAAGAGGAAACTTGTGTGTAACCTGCTCTGGGTGAGCATCCTTCGGAGCTGAACTAGATCTCCAGAGGTGCCTTCTAACCCTAACAGTTTGGTGATTCTGTGAATTCTTAGGCTTTCCACAACAGGCTTTCCCAGAGGCCCCTACACTGTGCTGTGGGAGATGGAGACACGACCAACTGAAGACTGATCCTAGACCTTCAGGATGTCAAGACTCAGGCACAGGGCTGCTCATTGACAGTGCCCAGGTGAGGCTGTACCTGCCCCAGCTGTCTGCCCTGCCTCATGGTACTACTGTGCACACAGTGCTGTTTAAAGTGCACTGCAGTGCTGTTTCCTCTCTCCACCTTGCCTGTCCATCCATCCAGGAAGGTCCACTTTCTCTCATCTAATCACCACACAGGTCTGGAGGTGGTGAGCTGAAAAGTTCTTCTTTAACCTGCAAAATGGACTAATATATCTATATCTCAGATATAGCTCTATACCAAAACAGCCTTTGAAGCCAAAGCACTGCTTTGTATGGATAATTGTAAACGTTTTCTTCTAGTAGACATGTACAATATGTGTTCTGGCATTGTTAGGGTTTGGGGTTTTTTTCTGTGTGCTTAAAATACCTTGCATACAGCATAGCTATGACTGAATATACCATGACCTGACATAAATGCCAAGGTAGAAACTCAACTTTGACAGGTAGATTTGCTCAGAAAAATAAATGCAGATTGAAGTTTCTTTTGCGTTTAAACTTGCTGTTTGGCAAAAAGCCCACCAGAACAGAGGACACTTCAGCAAGCAAGTCTGGAACAAATCAGGAGTTTGCTTGACATGCTTCAGTCTTTCTACTACAAGTATCAAGGTAGTCGAGGACAGAGCTGCTTGTGTGTGCACACCAAAACCAGCTGGCTTCCTCCTGCCCACAGGTCGGGACTGGCAGAGCTCATGGGAGTCAGACTGTGGAGGTCTGCACAAGTGTCTGAACAGTTACAGCGCCTGTAGGTCTCCTCACATACACTGGACACGCACATTCCTTTCCCACTACCCCAGGACTGCAGGTCACGCTGTAACAAACCAATCTAATGAATGAGGCACAAAAATCCAGAAAGACAAAGAAGAACGAATCAAGAAGAAAAACAAAAAAATAAACATGAGTAATCAAAGTGAAATGTGGCCCCAGCTCAAAGTAAAACACAAAGAGAAGGCACTCCCAGGGGCAAATCCCACAGCAGCTGGTTGGCTGCCAGCTTGGACTGCAGAGTCCTCCGGGGCTGGGGGTTTCAGCCATCATTTCTTCTGAGGATACAAACGTGGTCTGCAAAGGCTCTGTGTTGCAATGCAGAGAATGCCTTTGTCTGGTAAGTCAGTGATAGGAGAGACACGATTCCTGAGTGCCACACAGGGGGCCTAGCAGCTGACTGTCATAAGTCATGGGCATAATATTGCCTCTCTGCTTCTTTTCTCCTTTGCCTGGCTCTCCCCTGCTCCCACCTCCTCTCAAGACACTTAAAAAGCTCCTCATGTATTAGTTACAGAAATAAAAAAATGCAACTTTAGGACATTCCTCTGCCTTGTCAGCATCAGAGATTTGCTCAATTTCTCCCCTAAGACCCAAATCATCAGTGTAGCTGCCAAATACAAATTCTCACTGTACTTAAGGAAAGCTGTTTGCCTGAGTTTGCATGGCATGATTTGCCGTGATGCTGTTAGCCTTGGCTTCGCACAGGAGAAAACATCATCCCTGGAAGAGGCAGCTTTGAGGGGGCTCAGATACACAAGCCCTACAACAGTCTGTGCTGCTGCAGCTGCTGTGTGTAGGCAGCTTCAGGAATAAAAAGAAGCTGTAGATGAATCTCCTCCTAAAGACACCCCAGGCTAAGCCAGCAGCTCAGCACACGAACACCGGACCAGTAAAACAAATGGGCTCCAGTAAGTTGTGGTGTCCAGGCAAGTTCCTGCATCAGCAAAGCTATTGTGGCTGTTCACACGAGCGTGCCTCATGATGGCAACAGCGAGGGGCTGTGACCCAGCTTCAGCCTCGGTGAGCAGGGGCAGGCGACCGTCCTTCATCTTGCAGTCAGGGTGAGCCCAGAGACAACCCAGGCGGTGGAGACAACTCCAGTGATATGCAGGAATTTGTCACGCTGTCCTATCGCCCGAGTCCCCTGGCCAGGGAAAGAAAATTGAGCATGGAAGACAGAATTTGTGTAAAGCCCTTCTTCACCCTGCTTCCCAGTCTACTCTGAGGAAACGTTAATTCAGAAGAATTCTCCTCCAGTGCTTCTTTAATTACTGATGTTATTATTTGTATTGTGATAGCCTTCATGAGTCCTCACCACAGCCCAGACACTCCTGTGCCAGGAGGACACACATCACAAATGTTTCAGAGACCATCAAGCACACGTTAGGAAAAAGAAACCTCAGTCAACAACTAGGGCCCTGTCTTGGTGGGCACTACCCACACACACTGGCTAGGGAATAATGCATATTGGGTTATATCTCATATGGTTTATAGCTTTATTTAAATACTCTAGAAAGGAGCTGTCTTTGGAAGAAAGTAAAAGAGAGACTAGCTCCCTCCTCAAAGCAAGAGAGAGCCTGTGGTGAGGAGGGCAGTAAGGCCCACAGGCAGCATTCCTCAAAGGATGGGGTGGCTCCTGAATTCTTAAGTGGATTCTTCCAGACAAGGTGAAATATTCATACCTTGAGGGAAGATTAGTTTTCAATAGTCACAACATAGGCTCTTCCCTAAACACACTTATGAAAAGAGAAGAGGAGCAGCTCTTTATTTGCCAGCATTGTCTCACTCTGTCCTTGTCTCATGCCTTTTATTTAGATGGCAAATTCTTTACGGCTTCGTCTTCTTTGCATGATGTCACATGTAAGGGGATATTGTCCATGTCTAACTGGGAGGGTAATACAAATAACAGCATTTCATGGCTGGGGGCAGACAGAGGTTATCACTACTACAAACTGCAAACCAAACTGCAGTTAAAGCTCCCATGAGCTTAGATGAACTCTAGCATATCTTACTATGATGGTAGTAAGTTCTAGTTCTAGTAAGACACAACAAAAATTGAGTGGGGAGAGGAGTGGCTGTGCATCATGGAAACCAGAGTACAAACTGTTGTTAACAGAAGCCAAAAGCTTTTTAGGGATCCTTAGGACAGACGCATCCCCCAAAAGATGGTTCATTTGCCTACTCTACCTTAAGGCAGTGCAGACTTTCAAATCCCTGGCAAGCCATTTTAACTAGGCTGTAATCCTTCCCCCTCAGGCCTCACAAAACCCAATAAAGTTGTTATTGCCAAAAGGGTGCTCGGCACACAGATGTGTTCAGCTATTAACAGGCTTTACAACTATTTTCTGTCTAGTGAGATAAATGGTGAGCAGAATGAGCATGCCCCTGGGTTTGACCAGAAAGCTGTTGAAAAGCTGGAAAAAAGCTTTCTGGAAAGATAGAAAGAAGGTGGTGATCAAATAGTAGAACGAATCTTAGAGCAGTGATCTCTCTGTGCAAGCCTACACATTTCCATGCTGATGTGACCGTGTGTCTTGTCTGAACTGCTTCACTCAGCCATGCTGTACAAGCACTAAGGTTGTACCTCGATGGTCTGTGGATACAAGCTGGATGCAAAAGTCATGGCAAAGGGTGGTATTTCCAATCTACTGCTCTAAGTGGAAAAAAACCCAACAGATCAGTGGTAAGACCCACGGGAATGGCCTGAAGTTGTGTCAGGGGAGGTTTAGGTTGGAAATTAGAAGGAGTTCTTCACCCAGAGGGTTGTTAGGCACTGGAACAGGCTCCCCAGGGAACTGGTCACAGCACCAAGCCTGACAGTTCAAGAAGCGTTTGGACAATGCTCTCAGGCACATGGTGTGACTCTTGGGGATGTCCTGTGCAGGGCCTGGAGCTGGACTTGATGATCTATGTGGGTCCCTTCCAATTCAGCAGATTCTGTGATTCTGTGACTCTGTTGAGCACGGTGAAGTTTGTATACCTTCTTCTGTGCCCTTTTTTTCAGCTTTATCAGTTTTTCTGAAAACTCATTAACTTGCCCTGGCCACTGTTATGCTGGTTGCTTAATTGCGACTTGTGATGCAACCAGGCCACAGAGACCACAGTGGATTCGTTATCTCCTAGATTAAAACTTTACTCCTGTGGTTTTCAAGACTGGGCAGGACTAAGTATCACTGGTGGTAAATCCTCTAGGACACCATTTAAGACCTCTGTTGTAACAATATCAAATAAACTGAGCTGACTTCCTACAATATTGCTGTCATGCAGCAACAAAGAGAAACAATTCAAAAGAATTAGAAAAAAATATACTACATTGAAGAAATACACTCAAGAGCTTCAGGACTGGCCTTCAGTGACCCTCACAACCCAACCCATGGGCTTTTTCTGTTCACTCTCCTTTTCCATATGGAGGCTGCCTCCACGAGGGAAACAGCCATACTGTTGATTCTCCACTGCCTCATTTCCCGCGCACCTTTTGGACTCTGGAGAGGACTAGTGGAAACTGTTAAATTTAGCTTCTACAGCTTCACATTTGCCTTATACAAGCCCCCAGAAAGTGTGAGGCACTGCAGAGGAAAAGCACTGCTCAATGAACACATGCAAACAAAATACAGAAATACAGAATGGACTTTGCCCACAACTGCTCCCTTCCCCCAGTTACTGCACTTGAAATTAATTTAGAGCAAAGAAAACCATAAAATACATCAGTGATGCAGTTTTCAACTCTGTGGCGTCACTAAGGAAAGTAACAAGAGCCACTTCCATCACAGGGCTTCTGTGGGCCTCCATTTCTGCACTTTGGGGGTGCCAGGAGTGATGCTCACACAGAAATCCTTGCAGCTGGACTTCACCTGGAGCCTCTGGCCAGCTGCTGTAAAGAAACTTCAGAACTGAGAGCAGTTACAATTGCAACACTCTTTGTACCATCTCCTTCAGTTCAAAACACATCCCTATTACAGGCTATTTGGGGGCCCTCTTTGCCTTGAGACAGGCTTTGCTGCAGTTATGTATTTCCCCTCTTTGGCTTTCATTTAGGAAATCTGAAAATCACTAAGAGGAGAATTACTGCCAACACTGACATTTATTTTCACCCAAAGGCACAAATCAGCTAGGTGTGACACACACTTTCATTCTCTTTTTCTGCCTTTTCTTTCTTCTACCAAATATTTTAAGATAATGAAGATCAGCTCAGCACTGAGCCTGCAAAGAAAGCGCACATGGGAAAGGAATTAGTCATAGTGCTTATAGTTCAGCATTACAGCAGTAGAAACATATATTGAAATGTCTCATGTTACAGTATTTTGAGTGCAACAAGTCATTTAACCACCAAAATATAAGAAACCACCATGTGAGACAAAAGACCACCACCACCAGTATTTCAAATGCCAACATTCAATATTTCAATATTTCCACAATGCCAAGCCCAGAGGGAACAATTTATAGAGGGGACTTTTTGGCATGCAAAGGAAAATAAGGCAGTGAACAAAGTGGTTTGGTATTTTAAATTTGTAAAAATAGTAGTTGACAGTACTGTTATGAAAACAAATGCAAGATAAAAGAGGCTGGGAAGAGGAGGCTGAGAGAGGGGAAACAACCCACAGGGCCACCTGGTTTCTCGTGAAAGTATCTACTCAACTGCAGCGTTCTGGAACGGCTGGTAACACTGTAAACAAAAAAGGTAACTCTCACAAAAAGGTGACTGCATACATAACCTGGAGCTTCTCGTAACTCCCTCATTGGTTGATGGATTCTTAACTGAGCTTTCTTTGGTTTTTACCGAACTGAGTAAAACTATGTGGCCAAGCACGAAGCTGTACTGACTACTTGTGCTCAAAGCAGAGTGCGTAGGTCACTGCTTCAGCTCAGGATGGAATGTTTCACACTAACATGAGCTACAGCACAGGAACCACTCTATGGCTTTAAGCATCTTTTTTGGGGGGATAGGTCTGTAGGCACACTGCCAGGTCGTGCTGGAAAAACTAGGTCTCGAGCCCCTCCAGCTGCAGCACAGCAGTTGAAGGAGTTGGGTGTGATGAGTCAGCCAGTGCAGGACACGGCACTGCCTCCAGCAGGGAGCTGTGAGCAACGGCAATGGCAGAAATGCAGAGCTCCACAGCAGCTCTTACCTCAGACCCTTCTGCTCTGACGACAAGGCCCATGTTAGAGTACCCACAAAGCATCACGTCCAACCGACAGGGACTTCACTGACAAGGTGGTTCCTACTCACCCCTACTCTTCCCACCCCAAATATTTAAAATGCCATAATAAAGACAACCTTAATGAGAAAAATCCCATGAACATCTCTGGGCTGCTGACATGGCAGAACAGTTCAGCAACAAGCAGCTGTACTGACTCACATGTGAAGCTGACCTCACGCCAGCTCTTCAGCCAAGCTAGTTCTCTAAATTCAATGCATCTGAGGAATTGGTGAAATTCAGTTTTTGTGAAACAGGAAAAAAGATATTTGAGAAGATCTGGTCCGTGACATGTTCATACAGACATGACTCCTGGTTTCCACACCACCTCTTAAAACCACATACACTCAGTAAAGAGACATTTATTCCATTATTCCTGTTTTCAAATTTTTGGTACAAAGTTTATTTTCAGAAGTTCTCACATGATCCTTTCTTCTACCAGCGTCTTTTAGGATTTTTCTATCTCTGATTTATTTTCTTTATCTGTTGAAGCAAAAGCAATAATTGCTACAGAAAGCAATAATGGCAATATTACAAATATTTTACAGCAGCATCCATTCGTTTCTTTGCCTCAAAAAAATAACAAAAATAAATCCAAAGACAAGATCCATCCGGCCACAAAGCCTTAGGTTTGTAATATCCAGAAGTATGCTGCGTTCCCATATATGAGTTGTACAAGTCCAGCACAACCTTCCAAGTTTGTGCAGAGCCTGATAAATAAGACACAGAAATATCAGTTACGTTATACTGTTTCTAAGAACTTTTACTCTGTAAAATGTTTGGTCACTCAAAGCTATAAGCTTAATCACATATCAAAGAACACAGGCAATAAAGCCCATCTTACTAGAACATATAGTATTAGGCCAAACAAAATATAAGAGGACAAAATCTAGTGGTCACTGAAGCCTCTTCAAAAAAGGTCTAAAACAGAATGTTTCCATCATGTATCAGAATAAAAACGTACTGTATTAAAATTTGAATTTTTTTTTTTTTTACAAGCTGTCTTTTAATCAGTCTTCTATTTACAGTGCAGAACTGCCAATTGCAGTAGTTTAACTTTGGCACAACACTAAGTTCCAATCCTTTTGAGTATTCAAGTCCTGTGTGTGTCCAAAAATTTTCTTGGTTTCACGAAAGATTAGGCCCATTCACAGTTAACCAGTTATCTTGAACTTTTTCAAGAATTGCTTCCCCTTCACCACATTGGGCAGCTACAAAGGAAAGACATTGTAAGCTATTGCATCATTCAAAAGAAACTCTTCATTCTAAACAGTGACAGTATTGTTGCTTCCTTTAACATCACATACACCAGACAGATCACACAGACAGCTACATACTGGACACCTTTCTAAAAACCTTGCTGGTCGTTAGTGAATCATCTTCCTCATACTTCAAATACATAACAATGCATTAACTTAATTTCATTTCACATGTCAAACAGGACATTTAAATATATTGCAATATATTATAGAAAATTGCAAAGCGCCATCATTTCTGTAAACGAGACTGACACCTGTTAACTCTCCTGTGCACATGAAGAGCAGTACCTAGTGCCACATTTTCTATACAATATAAAGCCTTCCCAGGTAGGGCAACTCATTTTAGTGCATTTCTGTACAGACTGTAAGCATACATGCAGATAGCCAACTATGCAGGGTTGGAAATACTTTTGTAAGCTGAAACTGGAGAGTGGGGGGAACATTCCGAAATCATAGCAGAGCTCTTGTGGTTCATTGTTTTGTAGCATAGATGAAGACTTGAATCTTCTGTTGTTCTAGCAGACTCTTTAGGGAGAGTTTCCTGATAAGTATCTAGTATTGAATAAGCATAAGGAAATACTTTCATCAACTGGGACACAAATATTAAGTGTCCTAACACATTCTAGGTTATGCACAGTCCAATGTTCACAGTAACCTCATCTCTAAAATACTTGAGAAAACCCAAAGCATTTTTATGCCACAGTATTATAACCAAGGATCAGTTACATTACCCATCACTTAGTGCTACCTGTTCTAGGATAAAAAGAAAAAAAGAAAAAGGAAAAAAAAAAAAGCCTCACTTCCCAACAAGCATCAGGTTGGAAGCAGAGGTAAGTACCATTGCTAACCACAACACAAAGCTCAGCACTGCAATCCAGACAGAAGGTCCATCTCGCCTCATGACAGGTGTCTGTAGTGTCAGTGGCTGCCTGCAAAGCCACGTGTAAGTCAGGGGAGCTGGGGAGCAGTTCATCGACCGACTCCGGGCACCAGGATGAGCAGGTTTGCATTCCTTGGCTGTACTTGCCCCAGTGCAAACATGAACATGCAATCAGAATCCCACCTTAATTCAAGAAAAGGGCTATGGGATCCTCAGTTATCACTCTGTTTTATAATGTTGTGTGAGTCAGTTTTGCAATGACTGTCCACTGAAAAAGTGCAGATGTTCTTCATCACAGAAAGAGAAAACTCCCCCAAGAGCTCCAGCAATTAAACTTAAAAACAGTGGCTATAACCCACCTGTGCTTCAAAATCTCCCTTTTTAGAAGTGGGGAAACAATGCAGAAATTTGACCTATTATGTGTAAGTAGCTATTGAGGGGATTTTTCACTTTCTATGGCAACTTCCATTTCAAAATATTTTTCTACAGAATACATCACCAAACCTCAAGTAACTTCACCCGTAAGTTTGTGTCATGGTGCTGGGTAAATCTACTTATCCTAGGATATCACAAGCTTAATGGAGAATACAGGTGTAACCCAGCAATGTTCAGTGTAGGGAACTGAGCCCTCTACTAGCTCTTTCCATCTCTAACGTACACAATCATTCCAGGCATTACAAAGAACTCCCAACAGTTTTACTGCTCTCTGGTCATACCATCTTTCCATTACTACTGAATGCAAGCAAAAATATTTTCAAAGAAAAAATAAATTAAATCAAAGAAAGTAGCTGTAGTTCATTGCACTCTATTTTTGTGCCTTCCGGTTAGGGCAGGGATATTTAACACTATAGAAGCTTAAAGATTATCTTCTCTCCTTGGGAGATATGAATATAGACAGGTATGGGACTCGGGTGAAGGACGCAAATCGGTACTATCATATTTACAGAAGCAAATACTGACATCCAGCCTGAATACACAGTACTCTGTTAAGTGCAAAAGGGAAAATGCTCCCTACCTTAAACTACAGCCTCGTTACTCAGCAGCCAGAGACTGACTAGTTGTCAGAGTTACTGCTGTGCTCTCATTTCAGAGGAAAACAGAGGAGGAGAGTGTCTGCATCTTTGGGCTTTCTGGCCTACGGGGACTGCGTAAGGCCATGAATCACTTTGTATGGGATCCAGAAATGCTTTCTCTGCTCTGTGGAGAAGGGAGTGCATTTTCCTGCCTCCAGAGTTCGTTGGTGAACGAAAGAAAATCGGCTTTTGTCCAAAGTCAGCAAATCACACATCAGGAAATTATTTCATGTAACGTGTGGACACTGCATGAGTTTCCTTCCCAATGATCAAAGTTATACTCAGACACCACATTACATATAATGTAATGAAAAAGCCATTTTCAAAATTGTACTGGACAAGGTTAAAAAAGGGAATAGCCTCACTTACTAGAGTGTATTAGAGATAATACACCAAATTCTAATCATCAGGTATTAGATACCTTTTCCTCTCCTTTGCTTTCAAACAAAGCAGATATTTCTATGTGCTAAAAATTAGTGATTGAAATAATTTACTCTTTCTGTCAGAACAGAAAGGGTTAAAATTGTTTTGTTTATCAACTTCTAAGTAAGAAAATTCTGCAGGGCAGGCAAAAGAGCCTTCAAGCTTCTGCATTTTCCCTTCTTTCCACTTCTTACAAGCCAGCACTGTTAGATCACTCAAACCTTCAGGGAGGAATAGGTCTGACTTTATTTTTACAACACTAATTCTGGGGTCACTGAGAGGCTGACACTGGGAAGACAGCACTGTTTAAGATGGAATTGTGCTCTTTCACTGCACTCAGAAGCAAGGACAAAACATGCCATGAAGGGGACAGTACTGGGATGTCTCACCCCGTTGTGACACTGCTTTCTTTCTCTTAGCTCTTTTCCCTCTCCATTCTGGCTCAGGATTATCTTTATTCTCTCTTTAGCTCAATTCCAGAGACAGCACAAGTAGCATCATCAGAGCAGGTCCTCCTGGCAGAAACAGCAGATGAAGAGGAAAGCACTAGCTTAGCTCTACAGGAACTGATGCTCACAGCTGAATTCTGAAAGAGTGGTCCCAACAAATACTGAGAAACCAGCCAACCAGGGGTAAGATCTAAGCAAGATCAGAGTTTTTTCATCTCTCTGTCAATGACAAGCACTGACGCCTGGCTCATAATGAGCTCAAACCTAAGAGGTGAAGCTGCACAGAAACACAGAAAACATACCACAGGTTCATCTAGACACAGTCCTTTACCAGTCAGGAAAATCAGCAAAAAGCCAAATGGGCAGTCATCCCTGGACAGATGTATTTTCTTGCCCACTCCCTTCCCACTGTCAATATACTTCAGTCCAAGTGGCTTCCAAAACACCTTACAGGTGTGCATAAGCTACAAGAGGGAGCTGGGCTTGGAGGGGTGCTTGGAGGTTGGCTGAGATGAATCTGGGCTAAACCACTGCTTTGAGTTCCTACCACAAATCACAGATACAATTGACCAGCATGCTGACAGCTCTTTCCAATGCTTCTCCTGTCAGGCCTGACCTGGGAGGCCTCCAGAAGGAGTTTCTCTCTCTCCCAGCAGGCAGTGCAAATATACACACGCTGTAAACACAAAGTAAACTGGTAATTAATGGACGCTGCTTGTTCAAACAAGTAACAGTCAGACTATGAGCAATAATGAATGCACATGACTTCTGCCTTCAGGTTGAACCCATCCAGATTCTCCTCACCCTCAGCACAACTGAAAGGCTTAAAATGTGCAGGTAGTCCAAAGGAAATGTGGGGACTCTGCATCTCTCATTAGCTGATCCACAGCACATGGTTTAATTTAAATTTTACATTCTGCAAAGAGACAGTTTTCTCACTGAGCTGTAAAACTACTATAACCAGTGGAATACATGGAACTCAATATTTACAACAAGTGAAAATCTGGCCCAGTGTGCATCAGCCACTGCCTCTGACCATTTTACTGAAAGACCTCCAATCCAACTATATTTAGTTTGACAAACAATGTATTTCCTCTTCCTGTGTTTTTGAGACCAGATGTGCTAAGGCCTACCGTTGTAGCTGTTATTTCACAGTATAGTGCCAAAGTAGAAAATATCCCAGTTTAATCATGTAATTAACTTGGATTTCTATTTTTTTTCTCGTTTTTTAAAGAAGGTAAGATTCCCAGCTAACCTAAATGCAGTCTCTTCTAATAAAAATGGAGATATTTATTTGGACACATTGCTTGGTTTTGTTTGGGGTTTTGGTGCAGTTTTTTTGAAAGAAAATTAATTCTGAGTCAACCTTAAGGATTTAAGGCAATTGCAGATTTTGCTTGCTAGAGGCATATTCCCAAGGATTTGTTTTCATGTTTTTGGAAACTTAAAAATAGCATCTATTTTTATTCTAGCTTTTTCCTTTCCTACTCAGCAAGCACAGATTCTTGACCCTGTATTCCCAGCAGAACTTAAAGCCAATGTGAGTCTTTTTTATGTCTGCTGGCATCTGCAACAGCCTCATCCATACCACTACCAGCTAAACAAGAATCCCTCCCAGCCACAGCAGTCAATGCTGAAAAGGCCAGATCCTGATCTCTCTTGCACCACCTCCCACCCAGACTCACAAACACTCCCATGAAATATGCTGACAACGTGGGTTTGCTTGTCTCCCACCCCAGTGTTAAACTGAAGGGATTCTTGGCTAGTCCTCTTCAGCACCACTGGCTGCTTTGTGTCTCACCAACTTGAGTCCTGGAAGCCAGGGAATAGCTTTCATCATCACAGTCAGAAGAGCTCGCCCCACTAAATGACCTTCATACAAAATATCCTCCTGCAGCTCAGAGAGCCTGTTCAATCTGTGAGAAGGGCAACTACAAGTGTTCAGATACCAAGGTGAGCTTGGGAGGTTAACAATACGTTTCGTCAGATATCATTCCCTTTCTTGCTTTGACTTGGGCTTCACTCACAATCGAGTATGAAAACCAGATGTAACACAGACTCCTCTGCCTCAGAAAATCATGACTAAAAGGGCTTTCTTGGTCTTTTCACAGTGTGGGAAAAAGAGTAATTCTAGAATAGGTTCTTGGAGATGGGGAAACATTAGGACACATTTTCTCTACACCAATCTGTTCTCAGTCACCAGATGCAGAAGCCTACAGAGAAGATGCTGACAGATGTGCAAAAGGAGACTGCTAGTATCCTTTCCATTAGTGCCAATGTAAAAAGCAGACAATGCTGGTGACAGCAGCACCAATTCATCATCATCTTTTGACATCTAAATATAAAGTAACTTATCCCTAGAACTGCAGGCTGGCAGTAGCGAGAACACAAACTACTCTTCCTCAGAGCACCCGTTCTCTAGGATGCCAAACATCTGCCTAAATCAACTTGTGTGAATTTGGCCCACTGCCTTTAAGTTCCTAACTCAAACTGTACCACGATGTCACTGTCTTGAGACCAAATGGCTTTTTTTTTTTTCTCTTTTAAATACACATATTCAAGATGAGGATGTTTTGTATCAGATTAAACTACTCCTGGAGTTCAGTTCAGGTAACTCAAACCACCTCTAAAAATAAGTGCGTTCACCCAGCAGTGCTAAGAGCAACCAGCCCAGTGGAGAGTTCAACAATGAGGATGAATTACAGTTAAACCTGCACACAAACCTCTCAACTGGGCTATCGCTGAAGAATGGTTCAACACTAGTGTGTTTATAATTCCTAAGCATCTAAAAGCCACATAACTTCATTTTGTTTGAGAATTAAACACCATGTCATTGCCACAGCTTACTTGAAAACCTTTCTTACTAGCACCAAAAGATGCTTTTTATCTATGTATCCGTGTACTCTTACAAACCCCTAAGCAACTGTGAGTGACTTTTAGGCAGTTTCCACCTCATGTTTATCTTACAACTCAGTGTAAGATTTCAAGAAATTATTCTTTTTAGCTAGAAATATACACACTTCTTTTACCATTTCCAGCAAAGGAAAGAATGCACAAGCTAAAAATGAGTGTTACTATCAACTGCATCAAGTCTCTCAGGCATTTAAATTAAATTGATGTAGGATACACTGATTAACTGTAACAAAAAGCATCTTCTAGCATCAGACTCATTCAGTTAGCTCATAATTATCAAAAAGGAACATTTCAGTCCAAGTTCTGTAAACCCCAAACACTCTGAAGATAAGCAAAAGGTGCCGTTATCGCCTTATTTTCTTAAACCAATCAATCCTCACCCCTAGGTTCATTGATTCCTTTTGTCACACTTTTCCCCTTCTCTTTTTGTTTCGAACTCTTTCCTTAAGAAATAAACTCAGGCCTTGAAACCTTTCAGATGAAGTGATGTTTGCAAAAAGACATCTAAGGTTTTTGTGTTTTCCTCCTTCATGAGCAGGCAAAATGTTCTTCAACATCAACAAAAAAAGGTGTCTGTGTTTTTTTGGAATTAAACAACATAAGGCAATTAAATATTGAGAAGCAGTCACATGTATGATGAACATGAAACCTTCCCATCAGTGATGTGGAAAAGGAGCTGAACTTGATCTGATTTATAACCCCCTGTCCTAGGCTGGGCCTGAGGATGTTCATCTCTTGTAGCAACGAAGCAAGCAGTTGTTGCCCACACAGGTAGCATCTTGCCCATGTTCTCGCAGGTGGAAGAAAGATGCTAAGCAGCTGCTTGCTAAACTGAAGGCCATGAAAAATCATTTGGCTCTTCACCGTAACATCAAATCTAACTCACAGATTTTTGGCCCCCAGATCCCAAACTGTACATCAGTCTGTTTTTGAAAGTTTACGTTTAACATGTCTGGGGGGTTCCCAAGTATCACTATCGTCTGTTTCTTCCTCATCTTCCTGATCGTCCAGCATTTCATCTTCTTCCTCGTTCTCATCAAACAGCTCTATTCCAAGATCTAATCTTCTTTGCCTCTCTGCAAACCACTCTCTGACCTGCTCATATCCCATGTGAGATTTGGCTACCAGTTCATCGAGGTCTTGCTCATTAAGGAATTTGTGCTTCACATAGTAGTCCTTCAGGATTGCTGTTCCAGTTTTAAATTTTATGACAGACACACCTCTGTCCCAGCAATTTAACCTCTTGCTTCCCCGAGGCCTCCCCCGAGGCCTCCCTCTCCCCCTCCCTTTTGGTCTTCCTCTCCCTCTTTTCCTGGAAAAGCCTTGGCCGTTCAGACTGTTTGCACTGGCGCTCTGGTAATAGTAATACCATTTCAATCCACCGTTTTTCCAGGCATAGCGAGTATCTCCAAACCAACTCACAATTTCCGATCTTGGAAGCCCAGTTTCTTCTGCCAGCTTGTTGTATTCTTGTGGAGATGGCCACTGAGTACGGACAAAGGAACTTTTGAGCATGTGCAACTGCTCTGGTGATTTTTTGCCTACTTTGCTCGAAGTGGAACACCCTGATTTTGTTCCTGCTGCTCCATCTACCACAGATGTTTCTCCAGCTTCTTCTTTCGAGCTGCCAGCATTGCTTTCATTCAAGTCAGCTCCCTCTTCCTTCAAGACGTTTGATTTCCTCTTTTCTGCAAACCAGGCATCAATCTCTCTCCTAGTCAGTTTGGTCTGGGCTCTTAACCTATTCATCTCTTCATCAGTGAGGACAGGGTTACTAAGAAAACTTGCCTGGAGGACTTGCAGTTGTTCAGCAGTCTTCTCTTTGAATTTCTGTGGGGTGAAATCAGGAAAAGCACTCCACGATGACTTGCTCTGTGGAGTGACTCCTGTTGGGGACTCGTTCATTTCATCGCTTGAATCAATAACAATGGTGGCACATGAATCACTGTTGAGGTGAATCCCATGATTATTCTTTGAGTTTCTTTGATTGTAGCGTGTATCACTGAACCACTTTTTGATCTCCCCTTTAGTCAGACCTGTTATTTTCATAAGTCTAACAATCTCTGAGTCTTGAGGAAACTGATTTTTAAGGTAGCTGACTTTTAATTCTGCCAGTTGTTCCTTAGTTTTTTTTGCTCGGATGCCAAAGGAGTCAGGATTTATCATCGTGGATTCATTTTTGATGGGCTGAGGGGCCGGAACAGCAGCTACTTGTTTGGTTTCTGCAATAGGCTGAGCACTGTGAATCTGACTCTTCTGTAGCTGTGTTTGGTTTGGGACTCCTGCTACAGTCAAAGCTATTGGGGCTGTTACTGGTAACGTATTTGCACCTGCAACTTGAGTGAGAACAAGTCCTGGCTGACCAACTATTTGGCATGTCTGTAAAATGGAAGGCAAACCATTGCTAGCGGCAGAAATGTGTGCTGGAATAACGGTAATCGTCTGTGGCACAGTATGCACTGTGCCATTAAATTGTTTCCTCCTTGCTTCCTCCACTTCCTCTGGCGTCCAGCTCACACCGTGCTTCAGACGCTGGGCAGAAAACCATATTTTAATCTGCTCCTCTGTGTACTTGGCTTGAGTGGAAAGAACAGTGATTTCCGACATGGTTGGATATGGGAATTTGTTGTAGGTGTTAAGCAAAAGAGGATTGTTATCCAAAGCAGTATTATAGGCTGGAATGCTATTTACAGGTATTAGGACTTTTGGAATCAGGTTGGAGTTCTGTGGAGCTGTAACAGCTGTTATAACCTGTGCCACCCCAGGCTGAAGCACTGGTGCCGGGGTCACCACTGCACCAGCCACATCTGCTGCACTGCAAACGACTGAATGGCTTGGTTTTGACTCAGAAACTGCCGGTGGGGGGTTTTCTACTTCTTCGGAGTTTGGCTCATTTTCGGTTCCCTTTTCTTCACCAGGAATGTCATCAACTACATTGTGGAAAACAGCGATTCGTTTAGTCTCGGTTTTGTTTTTCATCATTTTCATGATAGGAGTTTTGCTAATTGAGATTCCTGATGAGGAGACCTCAGAAGAGTCGGCCTGTCCAGCATTTTCTTCTCTAACAAAACTTCCATCGAGAGTGAGATTATTTACTGTTTGTTCAAAGATTGTCTGATTATTACGTTTCACCATGGTCAATTTAAAATTCTCCTCTCCAGGGTGGTGCTTCACATTATGCTCTGAGAGGGCATCATATCTTTTGGTAAGGAAATTACATTCTAAACAAACATAGGATGAATTTAACACTACGTTGGGATGTTCTGAATCCACATGAAAAGTAAACATATTGAGATCTGGAGTCTGAAAAGTACAGTATTTACACTCATAACCACCTTCTACTTTATTCGTATTTTTCTGATTGTCTGAGTCCACATACTCGTGAACATCCTCATCACTTGTTACACTCTCTGCTGGAGGGTTTTCAGCTGGCGTGAGCACAGGTGGTCCTTCCTCCAGGTCTGATACCATTTCCAGATCCGGGTCCTGCTCATTGGCTAAGACCATGCACGGTGTTGTTGATTTTCGTTTACTTGCCATGACTGTACTGTGAAAACTATACTGACCAGATACAGACTTAGCTTCAAGCTCTTCTTGATTAATAATAATAGTAATAATGGCTTTCGGTACTTCAAGTCAGTTCTTGTAAAGTCTCAACATTTATTCCATTAGCAGCTTTTCTTCTGTAGTGCAATCAGATTTAAAATAGATAGTTGAGGATGAGATGTTGAGACACGCTGTTTTAAAGTCCACATCCACCACCTGCAGCAAAGAAGAGACAGTGAAATTAGTTCAGTTTAAAGGGTAACTTCTATTCTGCTACCTATTATGGCTTAAGGTTATTTAGTCCTTTGAGGTTCCATTGTTATCCCCTGAAACCAGCAGACCCATGTCAAGAGAAGATAATTGAAGCTAAGAAAGGCAAAATTCAATCAGCTTATTACAGGCTGAAATTTGTTTCAGTTCATGCAAACGCAGTGAAAGACATAAACAACACAATGGTATAATTCCTGACTGTTTCCCTTTCTTCAGAAGCCTTTTTCTTGGCACAGTGCTGGGGTCACTCTTGACTCTGGATTGCTTTGCCTAATCTATTACAACCTCTCTCCACAGCTCTGTGAGCTCAAGTCATTATCTTGAGCTCTATCATTAACTTGAGTCCAGTATGACATCTCCACTACCAACTCTGTCATATCTTTCATGTCAGAGGCCGTGAAGGGTCCCAGAAAGGCAGGTTTAGAGAGTTTTACTATTGCATTATACATGCAAGCATGACCATGTGCAGGGCCTTTCTCCCACGTCTGAAAACAGGCAAAACAATATCTTTTTAAGGCACTTGGACAGACAAAAGACTACTATCCTTTCTTCCTAGCTTCCCAAATATCATTCTCCAGTTGAAGACCAATCCCAAACCAATAAAAGTTGATTGCTAGCACATGGCAATTAGCTAAAATCTGTTTTCATGCCTCTATGCATTAACAGAGAGATGATTGATTGTGTGAACGTACAAGAGAGAAAGAGAATTAAAGACTGATATAGCAAGCAGAAGCCAAACAAAATTGTGTATTCTCTGCTTGGAATTCTTTGTGCATTTCTAAGAAAAACTGAAGCACCACCAAATAAAGCTGAGGCTTACAGAAATTCAGAGAATATATTCTTATATTAGCATAGCCTGTAGTGAATTTTATCCCACAGAGACCACAACTAGTCTGCTGGAAATGATGCACAAACTTCTGCAGAGGGTTATAAACTCTGTAATAGTTTTCTTCCTGAATTAAAATCCAGCACTGATTTCTCATACCAAAAATCCCATAGGTACAAGAACTTCAAGACAGTGGAACATCATCTACTTCCCTAAATGGGGGTATCCTCAAGTCCCAGAGGAATGCATCCCCAAGTAGCTGTTTCAGAAAGTTTAGAAAGGGAACAGCATGTAACAGGTTAAAAAACAAAGGCCATCTTTGCATGGCAAAGTCTTAAAGGAAAAAGAACAGTGTAAAAAGAAGAAAGGCAGTTACAAAAAATGGGAAGGAGAAAACAAATACTATTTTTCACTGTACGATGATTCTTTTTTAATTATGGAAGGGCAGAGTAGGAAGGAAGATAAATAATTCTTTAGCTTCACATTTTTTTCTTTAGGCAAAAGATGAAAGTGTTCATCCAGAGATGGCACCCAGAGCTGTTCCATAAGCTCTGTTTTTGAAACTGTGTGTCCCACCTCACTTCTTTAGAAATATCTTCCCCAAATGTTTTTGTCACTCTCGGCACTACTTCTGTGATTACATCCATAATGCACAGCCTCACATGATACTCTTTTTATGCCAAGGATATGGTTAAATTGCATTAAGGACACTGACAATGCTCAATAAATCTTGGGTAATCATCATTCCAGGATGACAATTACTTAATGGTACTGGAGTAGAAAGATACCCTTCTTCCACAAGTTAATAGTGGCAGTCTGTAAAACTGAGCATAAAAGTGCAAGAGACATTTATTTTAATATATATATACAAAGTATGTATTGCTGGCCACCTCATTTCTCTCATCAGTGAGAGAACCATGAAGCAAAACTAAATGGATCCATTTGTCTCAGTGTCTTGAGGGACGAGAGGTAGAGCATTACTAACCGTGCTGCTTCTCTGTGGGGCTGGAGGGCTCTTGACAAAAGAAAGACAACTGCCAAGACCATGTTGAGCAATGCTCTGGGGGAAGAGCTGGGTGGTATTACCTAATCGTTCTGTGATCTTGAGTAAAATTTCAGAAATGCCAGAAATGCCCATTTTCAAAAGCGACTGCACAGCTCGTTTTGCTGACTGAAGGTGCATTTTGGGAAGGGACTGTGGTACTCTGCAGTGCCTCCTCCCAGGACAGCACGTAGGATCTGTTCACAGGGCAGCCTGAGTGAGCTCAGGGGCTTGCCAGGGGTCCCTCTCTGGGATGGCCCAGAGTGCAAGTGAAAGCAACATTTGACCTGACTGTGCAGTATTGAGCCATGCTCAAGATAAGGCTGGAGATAAGGAATAAAATGGGAAACCTGTCCAAAAAAATTATCAATTAATGTTTTTCTCCAGTCCCCTCCTGTACCCAGTGGCATTCAGCATCTGTAAGCATACAGGTCCACGTGCAATTGCATCACCTGCAGCCTTTCAGCTAAATCTCTGTATCACATCTCTGCTGTGGTTCAGTTTTGCTCACGGTTCATAGGCAAATTATCCTATTCCTCTACTGTTTACCAACAGAGCAACACGTTTCTTTGATGCAAGCATGTCTCAGAAAAAGAAAGCTGCATCTGTGCTCTTCTGATTACACTGTGTAAAATCTGGGTTTTTTTAAAAGGACGTTGTGGTGTCAAAACCCTGTTTAATTCATGGCTACGGCATGAAGTGCTACGACAGCATTCACTAAAATCTCAACAAAGAGAGATGTTTGCAACCCTTCCCAGCCTTCCCTCCTCTACAGACTTTACAGAAACCTCCATTCCCTTCTCCCTGGTGCTTATGTGATTATTCCACCTGTAGCACCTTGCTTAACATGTTCTCTCAGTTTAGCAGGGGATTATGAAAACTCACACTTGAGTAGTTTATCAAACCAATTATGTATCACCCTTGGAACCTACAGTTCCTCTAAAACACCTCTCCTGTACTGCTTACAGGAATGTCAATTGGGACCTTGCCACATATCTTCATTTTAGTAAGGTTTGCAACATTCCCTTCCAGTAGGCCAATGACTCCAGGAAAAAATTAAATTAGATTGGCTCAGTGTGGTTTTGACAAACCCACCTTTGTAAGAACCTGGGAATGAAGACCCCATTAGCCAATCTGTGATGCATTATGTGTTCTCCTCTGCTCAAGTGTCTCCCTTGTTTAAGAGTACGTACTATGGTACTCTGCTTGCCCATCTCAAGTCTGTTGAGACCTTCTCTCATTTTCCATGAACTCCTGAAGATCATCACTAATGGTTCAGAGACTGTGTTCCCTTGTCCCTTACATATATCAGGGTCTAATATATGACTTAATATTGTTAAAGATTTCCTATTTTGATCTGGACTGTATTTTTATCCCTCGCTTCTAATATTGACCTGATATTGTGCAATTTGGTTTGTAATGAAATATTTCAAGGTGTTTGCTTTATGTCACAAGCAGAATTTTTTAATAAAACAATGTGAAGAAAACTTGAATTATTTACATTCTTAATTTCTCAAGACACTTATCACTGCAATCTCCTTCTCTAATTTCACCTCAGATTTTCACAGAATTGATATTCCTAGCAAATCAGCCCACAAAACAGATATTTTGCTAAGAACATAAAAACAGTAAGTGCAGGCATACTTTTTGAAGGTCCAGGATCTGATATTTTATTTTTCATCAGGAAATTGGTCAGGACATGGTTCTTCAGAAACAGTTAGCAATCCCGATTAATTAATAATTATATTAAGACAGATTAATTCCAGAGTGGAATTCAGCACTTAAAGTTGTCTCTATAGCAGTTTTAGATGAAGACTTACACAAATATTTTCTAAATGGAGGCAGAAACCTTCTGCCCATTTGATTATAGTTTGAGAACAAAAAGATGTAGAGCTGACAGCAGAAGACACACGTAAGGCACCTGTTTCCAGCACAGCTTTTTTACTCACTTCTTCCTTCCCTCCCCCAAACAGGAGTAGCTGATGCAGCAAGAAAATAAATGAGTTTACAGAAAACGCTGCGTGTTCAGGGTGTATGGTTTATGAAAAGGCATTTCTTCCTGCCTGCTGTACAGCTCTTCCATCCAGCATGCAGGAAGAGCATGCCAACAAAAAATCCAAACCCATGTAATATGATTTTCAGAACATTCACAGAGTGGCTCAGAAGAAGATGAAGCAATAGAAACTGCTTCTAACTTTTAAATCCAACTAGATTACAAACTGCCTATGATCTCTCTCAACACAAGAGAGGGAGCGTCTTCTCCTTATAACCCACGACAACGTGCAGTTGTTGGTCCTTTGTTTAGTCTCCTTCTATTACCATTTATTCAGAATAGATGTATCCACGTCAAAAACTATTCTGCAGAGAGCTCAGAATAGGCTAATATGCTCTGATTTGTGCTGCCTCTCAGTGAGAAGGGTGAAGAACTTTGTTGTACAGTGCCATTTTCTTCAGTTGTCCGTTATCTGCGAAGTTCAGAGGGTTATTGCTCATGACTACAAAACAAAGCCACATCTCTATATAAATCCTGAAACATTCCCATTTGATTCCCATTCTAAAATAAGATCTGGTACTAATTGAACATGGGAGCAGAACCTGCCACACTGATTTCAGCAGGACTTCACGTGTGCTACAAAGATAAGGGCACACTCGGGGGCCTTGCCCCAATACAATTGGTAATGAGGGAGGCGAGTACCAAAAGCAACTGTGCTGCCCATGCAGAGCTTCAGGGTGTGCCAAAGCCAGCCCCGTGATGGAGCACTGGGCAGCTGACACAAAGCCCAGCAGAGGCTGAAGGGAGCCTGCCACAGGACATGTGACTAGACTTTCTCAGCTACTTCCTCTCAACACTGGTTTAATGGGTAACAAGCAGATTCCATCAAAGTAAATTTCAGAATTTCATGCCAGAAGTGACGACTAAACGACCTAGATTATCTTTCTCTCCCAAAATACACTCCAGCTACCTCTACAGTGAGCGCGGTAACTTCGGCCACTGCTCTTGATACGGAAAGCCATTACCAGATTTTATACCTCATCATGTGTATGACCAAATGTTCCACTTACTTAACAGTCATGGGTGCAGTGAGGAAGACTAACATATATGGTGCATGCCTCTGCTCCTCAGTCTTGTAAGCATGTATTTTCTGTGAGACACAGTCACCTTAGCAGCTAAACCTCACACAGGCAGATTGGTTATTTTGTTGGCTCTACAGTGAGCACTCAGAACTTTTAATGTCAGACATCTCTACATGATTACTCTTAAAAGTGAGTATCAGACTTGTGTAAATACTTATCATACCCAATAAAATGGCAGCAGAGTTGGGAATATTTTTTTTACATATTTACAGCTCTGTTTTGATTGCTTTTATATAGAAAAAAGAAAGGACAAAGAAATAAATTACTGATATGAAGTTTTAATTTTAAAAGTTTAATTCAAGCCCCCAAAATGTTTCATACTGGCTTTAAAAAAAACAGACCAGCAAGAAATTATTCATTTTAAAAATTGTTTATAAAAAAAAGTTTCTCCTTAAAACATCAAAACAAAAGATTTTATTCTCATGGGATTTCCTTCTTTAAAACGAAACAATCTGGCACACATATGATTGCACAAAATGTTCTTTCGACACAATTCTGCCTTTTTTTTTTTTTCCCCAGAAGAAAAATTTCTAGAGGCATTCATTTTCCCAGGCCCTTGTCTAGTACTGCAAGTACAAGACCTTCCTTTAACTTCCTGGAGTTCATATCCCCAGACACCTTTCAGCTTCTCCAGAGCCCGAAGCTGCAGTCCCACAGATGGTGTCCTCGCTACTGAGCCCGACTCATTCTCTAATCATCCCTGGTGCTGCACAGGAACCCCCGCGCTTCTGAAGGTGACACAGCTCAGCACAGATTGTCTCGCTCTCCTCTCCCCCTCCTCCACTGATTCCCACTATCCGTACACACCACTGTCACATTGGAAACCACACTTCACATCGGCTGCTCTCTGCTTTCATTAATATTTGGCTGTCACCGTTCAAAATGTATTTCTCAACAGTAATTAAAAGTATGAGAAGCGCTGTACTCTTAAAAAGTAGGACTAGGATTCAGGGCTGACCAGCTCCCAGCACCTTTATACCTTCTGCTTGGCCAGTGGCATTTGCAGAAGCCCGAGGAGCAGCTGCAGGTTAAGGATTACACTGATGCCTATATAAATATCTACAGATGTGATGGCAACACAAGAACCTAGATAGACAGAGAGGGAGAATCCATTTAATATAGATGCTTTAAAGCAGTCTGCAGTTGTGCATGACAGGCATAAAAGCATGATCAAGAGCAGGTAATAAAACATCCTGCAAATTCTACCTTGGATACAAAAAGGTAGTGATATATTATGTCACATAATTCTGCCTTTTTTTTTTTTTTGAACAGTGGAATGCATTTCTCAGACCTCAAGGCTAGATCCTTGCCAAATTTCAAGTTCCTATGTCAAATCTCTGAGGCACAGAGCTGCTCAGAAAAAAAAAGCTAATACGGCTTTTACATGGAGATTGTTTCTCTTTCTCTCCTTGCTTCCCTCCTCTCTCTGTTAATTTTGCTCTTGAACAAGCTGAATGTTCCCCCAAAACTCAATGAACAAAGAACAAAAGCAGCCTCAAGACAGAAACAATGTGTGAGAAATTCCTGTTTCAACCATCACAAGAAACTGAAAACAAGGACTTACAGTGGGCTCACCAGGTGACACTAACACACACTGCTACGTGCTCTACATATACACATAGACTTGCATACACTACGATACAGGCCCATAATTTAAGGAACTTTAAAAGGATCCCAAAATACTTGAAATAAATGTATAAACTCAGTGTTTGCATGAACCAGTGTTTTATGAACGAGGAAAAGCAAGGACTTGGAGTTCTGTTGCACTGACCTAAGTAAGACCGTGTCAAGGTGAAGGCTATAAGGCACATTTACCAAGGCTTCAATTGCTCCTTAGGGCCTCCTCTACCACTGGCTCCACCATGGGCTTTGGCTCACATGTGCAGAAGGACCTTCCCTGCGTGCCTTGGACTCACCTGCTTCCCACTCCACACGCTCCTTAAAGCCTCCTCCAGCCTCACAGATCTGCTACTACTCTGAGAAGGTCGAGTGCAGAGTGCATAAAAAGTCCTTTATGTTCTTTGGCACATCATTTGCGTCTCCACTTATGAAGCAAAAAATGCTACTTCGGGGCTGGTATTTTAGGAGGGTTTTTTAATGTGGCTCCAGAATATTTCCAGTATCATATAACAGCTTTAGAGCTGTAAGCTGAATCACACAAGTTAAGGACAGACAAAACAAAGAATTGATCTAGTCCCTACTGACATACTCCTCTGTACTGGAAAAATGCAGAAGAATTTTGTGTTCATGCTTGCAAAGCACAGATGTTCTTACAGAATTTCTCTGGGATGTTATCCTCTGACCTGAAACAACCAACACTGGTCACAAAACAGCACATTCACAACTCAAATACAGCACGTAAGTTTCCCCCTCTGTATTTAGGGTACTTGGTCACTGCCACTAAGTACAAGTATTCCTAGTGCAGCACTAAATTAGGTAGCACCAGGGTGAGACTGTCAAGCTAACTCAGGCTTGCCTCTCCCTGCAACACCAACATACTCTTGGGTCTGCTGCAGACAACTTTAGGGACGCGGTGATGGTGGAGCAACAGCACCTCAACACTGGAAAGGAATTGTAACTAGTTGTCTGGAGAGGTTGTAAAGATCTGTTGGGAACTTTTAAGGAATTTCCACCCTTGAAAGTATTCAAAACTTGGTAAGACCCTGAACAACTCCATCTACCATCACAGATAACTTTGCTTTGAGCTGGAGGCTGAACTAGGTGATCCTCAAAAGTCCCTTCGACTCTAATGTTTCTCCTCAGGATTTTGAGGTGTTTCAGCCTCTAACAAAGAGGAAGGAGGGTAGGCCAAGCGCTTGCATAAACACTCTCTGCGGGTCTCAACTATCTAGTAAAATGCCATTGTGTACCAAGTTAACCTTTGTGAAAAGCAAAGCGTTTTTATTTGCAACACTGACCTGACTCCACCCCCCCTGCTGAGTACTGTACTGTACTTCTTGGATGCTCCCGCTGATTTCTGTGGGAGATAATGTCTTATTCCGTTGGTGACAAGACCTACTCCCTCACCCCCTACCCAGTCCCCCCATCATTCATTCACACAGTGGATAAGCATTGTTTACTGCCCATCAGCCCAGTGACAAAAAGGTAAAAGACAGGGGACTACAGAGCCTTTCAAACACACTCTGCGTCACTGCGGAAGTCAGAGAGATGACCATGTACTCAAGTTACCATGGAGTAAGGAAGGGTCTTAAAGAGTCAGCAGAACAGAACAAGTACCTCAGCCAAGGCATAGGGAGCAGGAGGTTTGAAGTTACTGTGTTTCACATGTCCCACCCCACAGGCTCTCCGGGACCAGGAGCCCACAGTCCCACTTGCTCCTGGCTCACCTGAACGAAGGTGTTCACTGCAGCAGCAGAGTAACCCAGCACGAATCAACAAGTCTTTCACCAGGCTGGTTCCCTGTTCCACTGTTTTCCAGGCTGATGCTCCAAACCTTGCCTGTGGAACCTCACCTCTGTGACTTCCTCTGCACCAGACCCCTGCCCCTTCTTGTCACTGCTCAGAGCCTGCTCGAGAGGACAATTCCCACTCTGGAAGCCACTGGCTGAGGAAAGTCAGAGGCTGCACCTTTAGCCCTGTTCTGCCAGAGCTGCCTGTCATGTGAGTCTCTCTTGCCGGAGAAACGCAAACCTCCGATATTCAGTCCTGGCACGGAAGTAACAGTGTGGATTTCCGAAAACAGACTACCCACTTTCACTTTTTGTCTCTCCAAGTACAAAGTATAATGGTGGAAAATTACCACAACAGGATTTAGTGGAATATACAGAGTTAACTAAAACACTGCGCTTAACATTAATAGCTGTGGAGCTGCTTTTTTCTCTTCTTGCATTAGATTTAAACACCATAAAAAAAAGGATTAGTTTTGTTTTAAAAAATATAGGTTGCTTAAAGCTGCATAAATACCTCACTGATTTAAGTGAGAATGAGCAGTAAAATTTTATTAAGAAATATTGCATGGGTTGATAAAAGCATATTTAAGAGGCAATAGAAAAGCTTAAAAAACATTACACAGCACAAAACAGCATCAGGGTTGGGGGGGAGGAAGACAATAATTGGTATTATGTTTAAGCCACCTATTATTTAGAGTAAGAAAATCAAAATAAGTTTTACTCAGAAACACTTTGTTCATTTACATTCATGTTTCAAGAACGCATTCTCTCATGTGAGAAACACCTATTTAATTTACCAACATTAAACGAGACATACTCATTAAGAGCACCAATGACTGCCTGAAGGTCTAACTGTAAGCAGTTTTATCAACAAAATTAAAAAAAAAACCAACAAAACAAAACACAAAAAACCCCAAGAATACAACAGTTTTAGTTCATATCACCATTTTGGTTAACCAAGTTGGAAATTCTTAGTGAAAACACTGAATTAATGGCACTTAATGACTAACCTTTATACAGAGACACTGGTAGACACTGAAGGTAGAAATTACTTTCTGAATGACAGAAGTGTTCTGACTCAAAGTTTAAAAAGCAGGACAGGTTTTTTGTGTGTAAGATCTCCAATTCAGGTTTGAGGATAAGCTCTGCCAGGGCTAAAATCTTAACAGACATGGATACATCATCACAGAAACAATAAATTTAATCTAGTAAGTATAAAAAAGTATCATATTTTGTCTCACAAAACAGTAGGTTTAAAAAAAGTTATGTTTGAATAAATGTGTTCTTAGATTATATTTACAATAGTTTAATAATACAGACATGTTATGCTGTTTGGGTGAATTTTAATTTAAATTTTAATTTCCAATCAAATGTAGTTTGACATAAAGTGGGAATAACAGGAACTAATCACTAACTGAAAAACAAGATATGCATCAGTCACTGTTTTCTAAGAAAATGACAAAAGCAAAAATGAATACTCTGAGTGTATGCTGAGATAAAGGACTGATCAGGTGAACACTCCCTGATATAATGTATCCCTTTACAAAACAAAACTCTGCAAACTACCACAATATCACACAATGAGAATCCCTCACCATTTATTAAAGTTATCAAAAGCACAAATCCAAATCAAGACAAGGAGAAATCATTTATATCGAGGTTCCCTGCATGCAGATCTGAGCGGTGATAAAATCACCTATTTTAATTATTCCAGTTCCTATATATCAGGATTGTTTTTGAAATAATGCATTACTTAAATGTTATCTGGGGGAGACAAGTGAATACAAATACTAGTAAGGAGAGGTAAGACGAACATGCGCAGTATTATTATTATTATTAAATCAACCAAATCAGAAGAGCCCAGGATTCGACTGGGGCGTGGTACCCGAAGAGAATGTTTATAAGAGTGTCCAAGTTAAGCACGGAGAATAGGCAGGCCTGGAAACCCCATGGGAGCAAGATGCATCTGTTGTTGTAGGCAGCCCCAGCAAAATGTTACTGGTTCACTAGCCTGGGGCAAGCTTTTCCTTTTTTTCCTTCTTTTCCTTTTTTGACAGCCAAGTACAATATTAGCTTGCTTTTTTACTTTCTTTTTTTTTTTTTTTTTTTGTCATCTCCAAGCTGAGGCCGGGTGAGAATATTTTGTGTCTAGACTAATAAATGTTTGTAAGGATTTTGCAAGACTGGTTTATGGGAACAGAATCCACTTTTTGTTTTTCTGCTGGAAAAAGCAGCATTAAAAGCAAATGAGCACCATCATGGATTTGTTTTAAATTGCATATTAGAGCACTGCTATTTTGTGTGCAATCAATACATAATTTGGAAGAAAAATGCTTTTAAAATTCAAAGCTATCCCTGAGCAGCTAAGGTTCTCTTGGAAACTGAAGGAGGAGTCTGAAATTATTGTTCTTTTGTTTGCATCCCCCAGTGGGAAAGGCAGCACACAACTAGAAACCACTGTGCTTTGAGGCAGCACGAATCACTAAGAATAAAGATCAACCCCCCCTTCATTTAAGCATTAGATATTAAAACTGAATCTAGGATGAAGGCAAACTAAACACTTCCCTTTTCAAGCAGTTTTTGGGTTAAATAAAATATCAAAGGGACTACATAAATCTTGTAACTCTCTCTACATAAATTAAAAAAAGATATTCTGCAAAACATAGCCTGTCTAGACCCCAATTACAAGCATCAACTTAATCAGTGGAAATTACTTGGATATGCATGGGCCAAAACCTACATTTTCTTTTTAATATTTGTTTTGGAGGGCGGGGTATCTCTAGATGAAATGGCTGACTGAGCTTTTTATTTCACTGCTTTGGGTGGAAATGACTGAATCTTTCCACACAAAGTAGTGCTGAAGAAGCTGCTCTGGTGCAAAGCAGTCTCCAGTCCCAACCCTCCAGCCAGCTCTCACCCTCTGCCTGTCTCTCTCTTGCCAGCTCTCTGCAGCAACAGGGCTTAAATGCAGCCTGGTGAGGAAGAGGGCTCCTGCTCAGTAATTCACAGATAGTAATTACTTTCTGTAATTGAGCATTACATCTGGAAATAGGATATTCACTCACAGAAAGGAGCATATAGCTGCAAATTCTGCCCTTAGAACTAGCTTGTGCCTATATGCATCTGGCTTAAACTGCAGTAGAAGTATTTCCCACTCTGTCAGTAAGCATATGTGACATCAGAGTATGGTGTTCACACCATCATCATCCATGAAAATATTAATGTATTAGAAAACTTTCAAAGCAAAGGATTCCTAACTAAAATTTCAGTATATTCAGTAATGTAAAACTTCTCCCTCTCTGGGCATTATACACAATGATTGATATATCTTGCTAAGGATGTGCACATGTGATTATTTCTTTACTATGTGTGGAAAGAGTAAACTTACTTTACTTCAATATTACTCTTTTCTCCCACCTCTTCCCTCCTATCCCCAAAAGAAACAATAGCTGATATTAACAAAGCCTTATACTTTCCCTGCGAAAACCCAAGAAGTAGAGAATTAATTAAAAAAAAAAAAAGCTCAAGAATCAGAGTTAAAATGAATGGTTTTGGACTGTAAGATAAAACACCCAAAGTTGTAATCACCTCACCAAAATAGTCTCCTTCCAAGCTAAATTATTTCTTTTAATGAAATAAAAAAATTAGTTCGCTACTCACCAACAAACTCCAACAAATTTAAGTAAAATGTATTAAGAAGTCAAATTTGAAAAACACTCAAGGTACAAGGAGTAAAGTTGTGTGTGTTTGCATCATATTTAAACAGATACCTACAATGCCAGCAGGAATCTTGTAAGGGCATCAATTCCTCGCACTGATCCATGCACAGAAAACGTGAACTCCCGTGACACTGCAGGTATGGTGAACCTTCTGTCAGACACATCCCCACGGAGAAGCTGGGAGGACAGAGAGCCATTAAGTATTCAACACTGCAAACAAGGCTGAACATTGTGCAGTGCTGAACACCCCAAAAACTCCACTGAAGCTACAAATGTGTTTCACCTTGTGGAGAATCCTACTGAAAAACAGGAACACCTGAGCCTTCATGCCTGCTCCATCTAACTCACTTGGCAACTGCTGCCAAGTGCCCAACTCCTCAGAGAGCCCTCAGCTCCCACTGATTTTGCTGAAGGCATCTGACCCATGTATAAGAAGTCAGTGTTTTTCTACTTTGAACGTATTCTAAGTATTAACTAGAAATATGGACTTTCTGAAGAAGCACACAGCTGTAACTAGGGTATTACTACCAGTCTTCTACAGCCCAGGTAGGAATAACTGTTCTTTCCTGACTCCTTCCCCACTGTGTCCCTTTTACTCTTTTTCCAACACAGAACATTCCTAGATATCAACTAACCTGATTACCAAGAACCTTACACCCATGCACAGAGCCAGCTGGAGAGTTTTAAAATCAACAGCATTTTGACAGACAAAGCACATCTTTCCATTATAATACAGGGAGGAAAGTAACCACATTAGTACCATGTTTTGTTTACATTACTGCGTCTCGTTTTTTAGGAAAGGCAAGCTTAGAAACCTCTACCAAGATTGTTCTGGACTATACAAACATGCATTTCCATCTATGAAGTTCTTAGCAACTTCCTAAGCTAAGACAGTGTTAAGATAATCACATCCTAACCTATAAGCAGGGACTCAAGCCTTAAAATCTGTATAAAATCATTGCCCAATTCACAGAATTCATTAAGCTAACAGCTATTTTCCATCCAACACAGTTGGTTCAAAGACGCTTTCAAGATTCAGAGTGCTGGACATGTAGAACTTTACCACCTCCATCAGAGAGTTCAAAAGTTCCTATCTGTCCTCCTGCCTGGTGGAGTGAGTTCGGCCCTCACAGAACGACGCTGGCTTTGCCAAGCAGCGAGGGCTGGCGTCCCACACGCCTCACTGCACAGCTCTGCCTGCCCATTCTTCAAACAAAACTGCCAGCCTTTGGGTCTTGCTTGAGCAACAACTTCAAACTGTGGGTCCCTGGAAGCAGTTAAATTCCTCCAGCAACTAATGAGTTGAACAGGCAAGGAAGGTGAGGAGCGTATTGCAAAACACCACTGGGAGAAGGCCAAACTGCACAGAGTGAACCTAAAATACCAAAATCACTTTCTTAAACGGCTGCAAACATGATGTGAAACCTGTTCTTTCAAAGTAGAACATACTGAGCTCCTTTAGACCTGTCAAGCACAAGCAGAGGTCACGCTGCTAAACAATGTTTGTAATATTAAGTTCTTTGCTACCTTTGACATCATTTAGGGAGTGCAAAAAGTAGCATATTCAAAGTCCCTTACAATTTTTCCCAAAGATTGTCCAATCACATTACTTCCATTCTTCTTTTAGTTGTCAGCAATTTTCCCAGCTTCTGCGCTTTACCATGATAATGTGTCTTTTTATAATTTTAATGGTTTAATAAACATACACTACATTCAAGTTTCTGCTCCTTTTAGATCATATTCCTTTTCAGAGAATTCTACTGAACTGTAACATTTACTAAGATCTCAAAGCTTTTGAGGATAAAAGAGTGGTACACATCTTCTAACAAGTGACAACAGCAGACTTTTGCTCTATTTGGGCTGATCTCTGAAGCTAGTTAGAAAGAATCTACTGGAAGTAGAGACACTTCTAAGAAATATGTACCACTTCACTGAACTTTGAAGGATATGAAAAAGACTTGAGTGCACCTTCTGAACTTCCTTCCAATTCCTTGACAGCATGACCACAAAACTGGAAATGCACTATCAGTTAAAGTGATGCAAGGCATAGAATTATGAAATGCCATCTGGGTCGCTGAGGATAAAGAAATGTATCGTTTTTGGTGGCTTCCACCTCCACAGTAAAAGAAACAACTGTTCATGCAGCAAAATGGTTTGACTATTTGGAAAGATCCTGAACTAGCCATGAAAATTAAAGAAAAAAAAAAAGGAGAGAAAAAAAAGACAGAGAAGATGAATTGGAATAAAGACAAAAAATTTGAATTAATAAGACTAATGATGCTGACAATGTAAGAAATGTAAAGAATAACAACAAAATTGTATTCTTAGGTATAAATTCACCAAAGGTCATGCCACTGACAGGTAGTGGGCAGCTACATGAGTAGAACACAAAGATCAGTATTGCTGTCTATTTAGGAAATAGCAAGAAAACAAAAGGGAAAATGGTACTATACTGAAAATTGCACCACTTGTTTACAAGTCCCTGACAGCTTAGAGGAAAACCATCTTGGACATTTATGGATCAATGACCCCGCATCTGAAGCACAAGGAGAGGGAATATTGACCATTAATACACAGATTAGAACAGGACGTCCGCACACTCACAGCTAAAAATGGGCAGAACATTCCCTCACGCTGTGACCCCAAAACCGTTATCACACAGGACTTCAATTTAACAGACACTGATCATTCTGTAAATGTACAGATCATTCTGTAAATTTTACAGCAGGCTCGGGATTTATAAAAACCAGAAAACATAAAAATACTGAATTGGGCACTGTGAAACTTTGACTAGACCTCAGCTTGACAGGTAAAGAGAAACTGATCACGAAAATAAAGCTGAGCCAGAGCTTATCTACAAGTGATTGTGCCTTGGTTATATTTATTATCCACAAACAGAATAAAACCCAGTTCATGTGTACTTGGGGTTTTTTTTAAAGTTCCAGATGCATAAAGCTGCAAAAAATCCTGTACTCAGATTCGAGGGAAGAATCTGACTTCAGAGACATACGACTTTTCATCAAGTAAGACTCTTTGAAAGTCACATACAAACAAATGGGTCACTCACTGGTCATAAGTAGATGCGAGTTAACCAAAAACTTAAACCTTTCCCTCAGACTACATATAAACAAATGGAGGGAAAATTAGGGGGGATGCCTCAGGGATAGCAATAAGCTTAACTAAAATGCTACAAACTACTCAGTGAGGCAGAAGACACAAGAAAGAGTCTTTTTGGTGCATTTGGAACAAAAGGAATACTAATGTTATTACAAAGTCCATTATTTGACAGAAATTCTTAAGTACTGAGCATCTATAAAAGGCAGAACTGTTCAATTCACAGCTCTGACAGTCTCCAACAATAAGTATTGTGACAAACTTTGTGATAAATATTGCCTATTCCAGTAATAACCTACAGTTACAAATTACAGCAATTAAGGCTAGACACCAGGACACTGCTAAACTACTCACAGGTCATCAAGGGTATTGCAAGAGAAGAAATAATCCAGAAGAGAGTCATAAGAAAGACTAAGAGAGCAGAAAAAGTAAGCCTCACAAAAGAAGGCTCTACCTCAAAGTACTATGTTTTACAAAGTCAAGTTTGGGGAAATCAGAGTATACACATGCATTATCCAGGTGTGATTAGCAGAGGGCTTTTCAGTCGAGCAAAGATACAAGAATCACTAGCCTGAATTTAAAAGCAAGTAATTTCAGTTATACAAAATGGCACCTACTTCTAATCGGCTCAGAGGAATTCATTTAACAACACAAGTAAAATAGACTGCCTTGCTGGCAGTGTTTAAACACAGCAACAAAAGGGTTTTCTGAATGATGAATTCTCACTCAAGGAGGTCATAATTCAGGGCAGTCCTCTCTCGTCTGCATCACGCAGGTCGTTTTAAACAGAGTTTCTCTAAGTACTCACAAGCTTTCTTTTTTTTGACCTAAAAGCCTTCTGAACTAAAACAAACAACAAATAGAACACTGGTGAAAACCATCAGCACAGCTTTTAAAATTCCTCTCTCTTTCTTATGTTTGAGTGAATATTTGTTTTCATGTAACAAGTCTCGTAACAAAATTCACTTTTTACTGATATGCTTATATGCAGTTTGACATGCACAATATGCTCTCTGTACATCTCTATTTTAAAAAGCAGCATCTATTTCAGCTTGCAGACCCAGCCACCTCAGCCTTCACTCTTTTACCTGACACCGCGTACACAGTAAACTTCTCCACCCTTCCGCTATTTAACCTGCCCAAGCAGCTCAGAAATTGTGGGTCCCTTCCAACTCAAGAATATTCTGTGATTCTGTGAAAACAAATAAAGCACAAGTACCTACCAGATGACGTTCACTATTGCAGATTCTCTGAGCCCTTTCAGAGATCCAGAACTGCCTCCATTACATGATTTATTGAAGTCGGTGTTGATCTCCAGTGCTGCACATCCTGGCATAGGGGAGAGCCGAGCGTGAGAACGCACCCCCAAAAACCCAGACACCCCCGGAGGAGCAAACCAGACATCTTCCCCAACTTTGCCTGCACATACACTGTGCTGCTCCTCCACGATCGCCCCCGCACCGCAACGCCACGGGATGCGAGACAACTCTGGAGCCAGAACTTCATGGCTTGTTGGCTGCCGTCAAGTCTGTCTGTCAGTCTGTCCGTCCCAGCGCTGACACCGGGCGGGAACTCACCGGCTCCTCCGGGCGCACCGGCATTACTGAACTTCTTTGACTCTCTTTTCTGACTGACAAGTCAGACGGACCTTCCCCCACCCCGTGACGAGCAAAACCCCGCACAGGCTCCCGGCACAGGGCGGAGGAGGGAAGGAAGAACGGGGAGAGGAGCTCGGGCTCGGAGGGGTTTAACCCCGCTGGGCGCCGGGCCGGGGGCACACGCCAAGGGATGCCCCGGCTCTCCGTGCCCGCCCGGAGCCCGCCGCCCCCGACGGGCGATGACCCCCGGCCGCGGGGGCAGCGCCGCCGCCAGACAATGGGGAGGCGGGCGGGGCGCGGCCGCCCCACCGCGCCCACGCCGCGGGCGCCGTCCCCGCCGGGCCCGGCCCGCCCG
>JAWMRA010000078.1:139100054-139232008 GCA_035584735.1 Pseudotriccus pelzelni
CCGCCCGCCGGAGCCGCCCTCGCCCCGGGGCGGCGGCGCTGTCCCGTCCCCGCCGGGGGAAGCGCCCGGGCCGCTCCCGGGGGGAGCGGAGGCGGGCGCAGGGTACCGCCTCCCCGGGGACCGGGGATCGACCTCCCGCCGCCCGGCGCCGAGAGCCTCCCCCCCGGCGAGCCCCTACCTGCCGGCGCCGCTCCGCCTCGCCCCCTCAGCCCGCGCCGCCGCCCGCCCGCCGCCTGCGCTCACGGCCGCGCCGCCATCTTGCGCTCCACAAACTACTGCACTTCTTTCGGGGCGGGGGGGCGGCGGATGGGCCGGGAGCTCCCAACGCCGCGGCCGCCCGCGCCCTCGCCTCGCCCCGCGGCGCCCACTCGCATCCTCCCGGCGCGGCGCTGCCCCGGGGCGGGAGCGCGGCGAGCGCGGGGAGCGCGGCCGCTGCCTCAGCCGCCCTGGCAGCGAGCGGGGGCGGAGCCGCTCCCGCCGCCCCGCCCGTCGGGCGGTGGACACCGGGCGCGGGGGCTGCCCCGGCCCCGCGGCCCGGGGGGCACCGGCGGCTCCTGCGCCGGGCGGGGAGGAGCGGGGGCGGCGGGGCCGGAGCTCCCGGGAGGCGGGGGCGCCCCCGCAGCCGCTTCTCCGCCGGCAAAGTTCTGGTCCGCGCCCGGGACGGGCTGTCAGGGCAGCGGCGCCTCCAGCCCCGGGAAGGCTCTTCAGCGACTGCAGCCCTGAGGTGCCGCCGACGGAGGACACGGCCGCAGGGTCAGAGATACAAACGAGAGAAGCGACTCTGAGGAAAAAGGCAGTCCGCCCCATTCTTTGGTGGTTTTTTTTTGTTTGGTTTTGTTTGTTTGTTTTTTCCCAGTTACAGAACATTGAGAAAGGAGACCTCTCTCACTTTAGTACATCAAAAATATTTTAGTCGATATTTGGGGTTTACTCCCGCTGCACCCTTCTCAAAAACGTTGTTTCCACATGCTATTTCTTTCATCACTGCTTTGGGTCAGACACTAAAATGTGGCCGTTTCCCTGAGAAAGAGAAAAATAAAGATGTGGCTTGTGGGAGCCTTTAACCGTTCACAGCTCGACAGGGAAGATGAAGATCGACACAATCGGAAACATTTTTTAAAGCTCTGCCTAAGTACAGTATCCTGTCAAGGCTAGTGACAGGAAAGCATTTGATCAAAGCTTGGAAGAGCAAAAGTCTTGATCCCAGGAATGTTTCTGCTTCCTCATTTCAACACTGTCACTCCTGTTCAGTTTTCCAAACAGTTCTCTTGGGGAATGCAGTCAGCAAACCGCCCCCAGTCACACTGGAAAGTGGTGACAGCAGCCAAGATAGAGATCAAGTTAAGGAAAAGTAACATTTCATTTATTATATTCCCAATGTAATACATTACATTAAAATTTTTTATGTAATTTTTTTTTTCTCCTGGGCGTGCCTTTGTTGTATAACATACAGGAGTGGAGAGGAAGCTGCTCATATGCACCTCTTCTTTTAAAACCTTAATATCTGTGCTGGTTTGTAAGTGCAAGGTTATTAATGATCAAAATTATACCACTAAAAAGAGATTAATTTTTATTAATATCCAAACAGAGAAAAGAAAATGTGCATAACACACAAATATTTGAAGAAACACGCTAGAAGGAGACAAAAAAAGAACACTACTGACTCATGTAAGAAACCAAACACATAGGGATTGCACAGTTCGGCGTTCAGTATCACCACACATTGTGTGTGAACAGCAAAGGATTGTGCCACATATTTTGTGAGAATGAAATTTTGTATAAGTTCATATATAGTTAAACTTGGTCTCATTTTCTTAAAATAATCTAATTAACAGATAAATTTTCTCTGTTGATTTGAGAAGGAATGCATCTTCAAAACAGGATATTGCTTTGCTTTTACTTCAATATATTTATTGCAAACAATACATTCACTTTTATGTAATAAACAGATTTCAATCTCCCCAGGTAACTAGAAAACTATTTACAACTTTATTCAGCTACAGGCCACCTGATCAACTAACAAATGATATTAAATTCTTTTCTCCAGTATTAAGATTGTCATTATTACAAACACAACTAAACTTTACCTTAGAAAGTTACAGTAGTAAATCTTGCTTTATTTCAAGCTAGTTTTTCTTTTAAAGAGAGGTACTGAAATTATCCATTCAGATCTGTGTTCCAAAGGCAATCACAGCAGTATGTCACATAAAAATATACACAGATAGCAGGGAAATATCAAATAAAAGTCATTAAATTACTTTATTTGAGCTTTCTTAATAAATTTTAAGATATATTTGTTTCATATATGTATAAATACATGTGTAGAACTAGCATTTATTGAGCTATGCAAAGAAAAGAACATGCAACCAGAAGGAAATATTACAGAGTATGTGAAGTCAGGCATCTGAAATCAAGTATCATGGATAAGTGAAGGCTGTAATTTCTTTCTTCATTGCCTAAAAAGAAAAAAAGACAAAGCAGGAGTCAGTGTGAATACAAGCTTAAGAACCCTGTTTACTTCTTCAAAAGAAGCAAGAATCTGTATATACATACAAAAGTCAGTAATACTTTAGATGCTTCTGCCATCACAACATTGTTCTATACCCACTGGCTTCAAACACATCCTTATGCACCCAAAATAGTGTAGGCTAGAAAAACTGCAGGGATCCGTATCAAGGGGCTGTGGATCTTATCAATGGTGCTTTTAACAATTAGAAAGGAGACAGTTCCCGAAGAGCCACAACTAAAAGCTGTAACTGTTCTTTTCTGAATAAACACTTTGTTACAGTCTCTCTCTTCATACAGTAGAACTTGCTCCTGGACTGACTTCTGCTGTCATTATGAACAGGAGATATTTTTTTCGTTAAAGCTCAAAGTGAAAGTAGAAAAAAAAGAAAGAAATCAAGCCCTGTCACAAAAGCTCACAAGCCCCAAAGGGGCTTCTCATGCTAAAACATATCATTGTTCTAGAAGAGGTGGGTGCCATTTTCAAGAATGGCATCCCTGGATCCAAATAATCCTCGCTGTTGCACAATCAGAGTGGAGCATCTGTTCTAACTCTTTATTGGGCATGGAAGAAGAGATCAAAATGACCAGGGCCAAAGAGAAGAGGCTTCCTGGTTTTTTTTTAAGGAAGACTGAGAGGCATAAAGAATTTCATCTATTCTTAGGCACAACCACCTGAAACACAAATGGATTCCAGGACCTTGAAGCTGAAGACTGAGTATCTAACCTACCTAAATCAACTGAATACTGGGAATGCCTGACTGGGACCATGGGTTCCTGTGGAATATTTCTGACAAGTTCTGACAAGTTGGAAATCCTCTCTTAGAGGAGGACAAGATTAGAGAATTTGACTCATTAGCGTTGTTAAACCATCGTAGGCAGAAAGCTCCCCATACATGAAATTAAAGATGCTTGAGCTATGCTAGTTAAAAAGAAAGTCTGGTAAGACTAAAGTCTCTAATTCTCCTTATGTTTCATAATTAATTAATTTCTTTTCAAGAATGGAATGATTGCTATACAAGCATTACCATGCCCACAAGGGCAGAATGAGGAAGTGACAGACTGAGAGAAGCACCCTCCTTTCCCAGCCCCCCACTCCTGAAAAGGTGCTGGAGCAGGACTAGTGACAGACAGGTCAACTGCTTTGAGAAGGCTCTCTGAGGCGACCCATCATCTTAAAGCATTTTCCTGCTGGAACGGCCAACACTGAAGCCAAATGCAAAAATGGATAAATGTCTTCCAGACTGAAATGAACAAGTCTTGTAACACATGCAACTAAGCAGTAAGGAGTAATGCTAAATAACTGTGATGTTCACAGGGCACACATACACACATGTAACACACACGTAATAATGGCAGAAAATGCGCTAAGACAAAAGAAATTACCTTCAGTAATTCCTTTTTGTCGCCATCTTCCCGGTGTTGGTAAATGCACTGGCTAAGAACAGCGTACAGTTTTTCCATGCGAAATATACTGACGTTCTCAGTTAGCACGGCAACAGAATGCAACACTTGCTGAAGGGAAAAAAGGAAATGAGTTCAGAATAGCACAAGATAAGCTGCAAACAGAAAAGGTAGGACGTGGCACAGGTGCATGGCCAACATCCCACATGAAACTATTTCTAACTGCTGCCACATAGGTAACTGCATGCTCTTCTATGTGTTCATCAAGTTCTAGGCCTATTACCAAGCAAATAAATGATAAACCTAAAACAACCAAAACTCCAAACAAACAAACAAAGAAAAATCAACCCAAACAAAACCAAGCACTACAGATTGGAGGTTAACCCAGCTTATTGGCTGCAGGTGAGTTCCAAAGAGGGTCTCTGGCACAAGCAGCAAGTTCCAATGACACCCGTGTTAAGGAAACAAGTTTTCTAAAAGACATATTTCGTGACTGTAGCTCTGTCCTCACAGCTGAAACATCTGTAAGGGCTGTACCATACAACTTATCCAGCGGGCAACAACTTAGCACACGCTGTTAGCACCCTGACTCTAGAGAAACCTATGTGGATTCTCTACACACACAGGCAGACAGGAACAAGAGATTCCTCATGATGGGAAGCAGAGGGGCAGGCACCAACCTCAGCTCTCTGATGACCAGTGACAGGACCCAACAGAATGGCATGAACCTGTGTCTGGGGAGGTTTAGGTTGGATATTAGGATAAAGTTATTCAGAGAGTGGTTGGGCACTGGAACAGGTTCTCCTGGGAAGCAGCAATAACCCCAAGCCTGACAGAGTTGAAGAAGTGTTTGGATGACGCTCTCAGTCACGTGGTGTGATTCTTGGGGTGTTCTGTGCAGTTGGACTCGATGATCCTTGTGGGTCCCTGCCAACTCAGGATATTATATGATTCTATGAACAAAATCTCATGAAATTTCCTTGCTTAGGAAGCAAGCCTTAAAAAGTTAGTTTTCCTCTTTTCATTCCATTTCTCATCATGGCAGGTGAACAGCAGCCTGCCCTGATTTGACCAACCTCCAGGACCTCAACCTAGCAATTTCCCTCACTGCAACATCTCCTGAAGCAGGCCAGGTCATTCTTACCCTCTCCCATTCATGCAAATGAACTTTGTTTACCACCTGCAGCTAGGCTCTTTTTTGACCCTTTCCCCAGCTGTATCCTAGGATAGCACCTCCTCTCCTACAGGGGACTGGAAAAGCCTTGTAACACTGTATCTGTATGAACACAAAATTCTAACGCTGGATTTTGAAAGCATTTGAGAAAAGCAGGTATTAGTATTTAATCCAGGATGAGCTTTGGGTCAACCCAAACTTCGGGTTAAAAGCCATCGCTGCTAAAAATCAAGGTTCTTTTCCAATTCCTAATAAATGAAAACGTGCAAACAGCAAACCAAAACAACCCCCAATCCATCATAAAAATTGCCAAGACATTAATAACCAACAGTACTAGCAGTGTGTGTCAGTGGGACATTTTAAAATTTAACAAGCCCTGTTACACTAAAACTAGGGAGAGAACCCAGTCTCCTGAAATTATCAGTTCACCAAAAGCAAGAAGAGCAGTGTAACCAGCTGTGGAAATAATGGTTATAGTCTATTACAAGTTGAATTATTTCACAAGCAACATATCCCTCCCACAAACTGTCTGAATTTGTATTGGTTAACAACTGATTTCATTTACAATTCTACATGTAGCAAGAAAACGTTCTACTTCGGTATTAATAAAATTGAAATTTAGACTTACTTTGAGCTCACAGTAATCCACGAACACGCTCTGTGTGCCAATTTTCATGGCTTTCCCGACACAAACCAGCTGTTTTTCTTCCACCTGAGAACATCTCGCACGAGTCACACGCTGTGCCCACGAATCTGGAACAACACAGATTCCTTAAGTCAGGATTTCTCTTTATTTGGAATACATAGTATGAATGAAGTATCCTGTACCTGGAAAAGAGTACTTCTCTGCAATAACAGAGACAGAACTGTTACCATTTTTCACTGATAAATGCTTGACTTTTACATTCTTTCTTGCAAAAGTCACCGCTCCATAAAAACTAGAAACTTGCACACACAAAAAAAAGGGCAGGTAAAGGTAGACAAAAAGGGAGGTAAAACCAGGAAAAAACCCAGTCACACTGCCAGTACAGCACTGCGCAGTAAAACTCCAAAGTAATTTAGGTTAGGAAACACATCGTACACCGCAAACAGTAGTTCATCTCTTCTATTTCACACATGACTCTGGATCCTCGCTGCTTCAAGTACAGCTTTTTAACTTACACTGCTTGTTCCTGGGAGGATCCTCATACAAAAAAAGAAAGCAAACAATTGCTTTTCAATTAGGTACCATTTGAAAAACAAAACTGCAGAATCAGAAATCCAGCAGCTGCAGAAAAACACAAGTTTGGCCAGCATAACTAGAGGGGCAGCCCCACTATGCAAGAGACACTGTGCGCTGATTTGAGAGAGATGCAGCAGATAGAACAGGATTCAAGAAGCCTAAAACCTAGTAAGTGGTGTAACCCTCCTCAGGAAGAAAAAGGAGGTAAACGACGTGTTTGACCTTTCACTTACTATTTGAACCTCCATCTTCAGAAGTTCCGGCTTTTTGGCAATCTGGCATTTCACTCTGCTCTCTTAGGTCGTAATGTTCTCCCTTCTTTCCAGAAGGAGGTTTAGCCACAAGGAGAACTCTTTCATTTTCTGTCCCGTTTTTCTGTCGTTCTTGAAGCACATTGTCATGTTCTTCCGTAGGAGCATCCTGGGAGGATGCAAATTCAGTGCAATCCGTGTTAGACTCTTCATTACTCTCTACATCAGTTTGGTCTTCAGGAATTTTATTCTCTTTATTGAACTGAACATTCCGCTTTGCTGCAATTATCAACTTTCTGTTCTTTTTGCGTTTTCTTCTTGACTTATCTACAAAGGGATACAAGTAATCCAAAACATTACCAAAACAGTTCTTCCTTCAAAATCCAGCATCCTCATCTTACTTGACTTATAAGGAAAACGATGAAAGGAGCTCAAGTACCATTGTCTGTCTCCCTACATATGGCTAGAGAAGAAATTGCAATTTAATAGGGTGAATTTGCTACTAGATGTAAAAAAAAAAAAAAAAAAAAGTCAGCTACAGAATTTCATGCACAAAACTATCAGCTTCAAGCTGTTACAAGCAGAAAATTCTTACTTTAGTTAGGAAGTATTACTGCAAAGCAAGGTCATTAGGTGACTTGGTATGTGATCTAATATTGGTGAACAACACAAAAGCATTTGGAGAGGAGGCCTTCTTCAAAATCTCTAAATCTGTAAACTTCAAAAGCTATACGTATGTTGGGAAGAGTTGAAAAGACACTTTTAAAGGAATATGTGCTGGAGAAAAAAAATGTCCATAAAGATTAATGCCTCATGGGCTTTCTGATTCAGTTAACCTTGTTCAAAACAAACTTGGCTTTTTGTCTACCAAAGAAACCCACCATTCTTTGTACTTATGGAGTACCGCACAAAGGCCATGGGACAAGTCAGAGGCAAAATTCCCAGACATGCCAGCAAGACCAGGAAACTTCACACCATGTCACGTGTTTTAAACGAGAGGTGCAAGGCCTTTTGTTTTTTCGTGTCCTTCTCATGAGGAAAGACTGATCACCTGGTTTTTAACCCTTCCCCCTTTAATTGGAAATCACAGTAAGAGGGCAGGCAAGGGGAAAACACTGTTGCATATAACTAAAAACGAGTTAAGTATTCAGAAACTGCCGTGTACAACATTTTTGACTTAAAGAGGTAGCAATGTAAGAGCTATTCAGTTTGAGCTGGGCCCCTGATCCAGTGCCTTACAATGTCAACCAGCCACTTGAACCTCATAACCACACTGAAGGAACGACCTCTGGATTTATCCATTGAAGCACATTAATAAATCTAATGCCTCTGGCATGAAGAACCAAGCATCACAGGAACATGGTAGGTCACAAGAATGGAGAACGCAGCAGTCACTTCACCTTCTCCAAGAAAGTCTGAATAAAACACATCTTGCCTTTAGAGCAGGGGGTACTGGCATCCACAGGCACTGCTGACATCTTTGATTTTTCATTACACTTTGGGTCTGTTTTCTTACACGCAGGAACAGAGTCCTCCTTTGGCATTTCACAGAAGTAAGAGGAAGCACAACCTTGCAATAAATAAGAGAGAGCAAAGAGTTGTGTCTTGTGTGGCTGGTTACAAATACTGAGTCAAGTCTTTAAATCCTCAGTGTCACAAAACATACCTCTTTTCTTCCGAGATTCTTGAATTTCTTGGCAGCGTTGTTCAAAATCTTCATCCATTTCTTCCCTCACTATGGAATATGCAGTATCTCTCAAGGCACAAGCTCTGTGCCTAAGGAGACGATCTGAAATTTTAGAGTCAAAAAGCAGCAGTTACTGATCAACACGTCTATTACAATTTCCCAAATAATTTATTTAATGCTACAGCATTCACATCCTGGCAAGAAGTTCTCTTTGGAGGCTGTTTAAAATTATCTAATCCCACATCTACTGTCCACAGATGACATTTATCAACTTACACATTTAGAATTGTTACAAATTAGGGACAAAAATCACATCCTCACCTCCAGGATCTTTAACTGGGTTGTACTCTAAAGCATTGCTACAGATTAGATCAATGTCTTTCAGAAAATCTCTTGCAGTTGGGTACTGGTGCATGTCAATCTTGGAGAGAACTGTCGAGAGGTCCATGGGCTGTTTAATAACAGCATTGTAATCAGGTACCTACAGAGGAAATATAAGTAGATTTAACACAGTAGCTACTAAGAGTAATTATCTTCATAATGTCAAATAAAGGACTTCTTAAGAACCCCAATATGACATATCCAAAGATGCAGAAATTACCCAGTTAGTTTCTTGAAAATAGAAGGGCTATTTCAGCTGGCTTTGAAGAGACAGACTAGAAGACAGGGAAAAAAGAACCAGGGAGGTCAGAAGCCTGTGTGAGGCAGGGAAGGGAACTGGCACCCAGAGTGGGATTCATTTCACTTCCTTTCAGAAAATAACAACAAAGAAACCTCTCAGTTAAGTCACCTGAGAGTCTTTGTTGTTGGCAGCAAGAAAAAGGCTGCAGGAATTGCACCTTTCAAGCACCTGTCCTAGGCACCTACTTTAGAATGAGAACAGGACCCAGAGGTGCCAATTTCTTTATTCAGACCACAAGAGAAGCTTAATGGGTAGTTTAGATGAGGACATCTATGTTTGTTTAGATTATTCACATCTCAGAAGCTACAAGGAAAGGAAATAACAAGTCTCTGGATGCTTAGGGGAACAGGACTTTGCTAAAACACAAAGCTATCTCTAAACTCACCATCTTCTAGACTCATGTAGCTGGATCTAGAAATGTTACCCTTCCAACTTTGCCAAGTTCCCTTATTTTCTTAAGTGTATCAGTAAAAGTACATTCTGAGAAAATGTGTACAGCTTTTCTCCTACGCATCTCTCCGAGGTGTTAAAAGAGCAAAGGGCTCTTCTAATATATTTAGAGGGTGGATATTGTAGAAGCCTTGTGTATTTTTAAAGTAAAACCCCTTTGGTGAGCTTGTAGCTTGAGGCTTGGGGTATTACAGAGGAAGAAAAAAAACATACAACTCCATATGGTTGATCTTATACCAAGAAAAGCCCCCTCAGAATAGAATCCCAAAATTTATTTGATAAACTGCTACTTCTACTCTTGTTCTTGAAGAAAGTATTGACAGATAATTAAAGAGCTTTAGGCTTTATTAAAACAGCCCTAGAGGTACTGTTAATAATTACAGAGAAAAAAGAAAGATTTCTGCTTTTCAGTGCTGTAACACACCTACATGGGCAAGCTGCGTTGGCATTTGGTGTAAATGGCACTTGGACTAGATGATCCTTGTTGGTCCTTTCTAATGGAAATACTCTTAAGTTTTAAAGAGGTTTTAGAAGGAACACAGGGACTTCAGTGAAAACTCAAAGACCTTGGAGAGCCCCATGGAGTCAACAAAAGTAAAAGCAAAATTCACTTCCAGCTTCCTGGAAATTCAGAATATTACAGTCCTAAAAACAAATAAATCTTCCTAGAAAGAGCACACAAACACCGAGGAACATACACACGGAGAAACTGTGAACACACACAGCTATCGTGGTGTTGCAGATCAACAATAATTTACCTCCTCTGGGTCAACAGGCTTGGTAAATGCTCTGAAACGTCTATCAATGACCAGTCTGTGAGTCACGTCCCTTAAGTAAATCCTAAGTTCACGCAATGTATCCTCTTCCTGCTCCTCCACCTGTCTCATTTCTTCCTCTGTCAGCTGTCGAGGCTTAGGTGGTGGTGCTACAGGCAGGACCTCCAACGGCCGCCGAGCTTCAATTAATCACAAAATTGTAGTCAATTGGTGGTACTCAAATACAAGCCCAGGAAAAATGGTTGATAGAAAATTACCCCCAAAGCAAACACTTAACTTACAGTTAGCAAAATTTTGTACTTAGAATATCCTCACCTGCCCTGTTTTTTGATGCAGGAGGTTTAGCAGCTTGCTTCATAACTAAGTCTTCAAAAAACCTTCTTCTTTCAGCACAGGTAGGCCACTGGATTTTGAAAACTTCTTCACAGTCATTATTAAACAATACTTTTATCTGAAGCATGAGGAGAAAAGGTATTTCAGATATAAGGCACACAAATTCTTTATATTTTATTCCAGAAAGATGAGTACCTTTCTAAATTTAACTGAATATTCATCTGGATAAGATAAGCTATGAAGTTATTTTCTTGGCCTTACAAGGCTAGATTTTCATAACATGGCAAATTAAAACACCTGCTCTGAGAAACACCTTCCACAGTTTAGGCTCCATGAAAAAAAAGTTATGATAAACCACTAAGAAAGGGGTCACACTCACCACCTCCAAGGCTGCTTATTTTGTATTTACCTGCCTTGCTGTCCTTTAGCTTGAATATGGCAACAACAGAGGGTACAGGCAAGGCTCAGCTGACCAGTGCCAGCTTTTTGGTAAGGTGGCTTTGTAAATTTTATTTTTAATTAATTTAAGTGAGGTGTCCAAAGTTGCATACTTCCAAGTTGTACTCCATTTTCCCAACTCTATTACCAGAAGGTATGGAAGGAATTATATTCCTTAATTTAGAAGGCTTTCTTGACAGTATAAAAACTTCTGCTACCAAGACAACATGATCAGAGCAGCACATCCACATTTTGAACACCTTCCTTTAATGCACATTCTCAGGTGCTGTTTCTGAGATGACAGTACAGCCAGGGGGGGCAGCTGTACCACCAGAGATGTATAGAAAGCTCAGCAAAGCTACCAAATTTTGTTAAGCAATATAACTAAAAATTGATTCCTGAGTTACTGAAACGGAATTTGGATCCTAGCTTTCTAGCCTACAAAGAAATCAAAATTTTAATGAAATTATTTAAATTTGAAATGATATTCCATCAGTAAGTGTGACTACCATACTTTTTCAGTAAAAATGTTTTCAGAAAACAGTCTTTTTCCTAGCTACATCTCAAGCACCAAGTACACACCCAACCATATCGAATCACTGAAATGACTGCTTGAAGCAAATTTGTACATCTGTCTAATAGGCACAAACGTGTGAGAAGGGTGAAAGAGTTGGGCCAAAGTCTACCTCTTTACTCAGAAAACACTTCAGACAAATGCTTTCACCACTGTTTTGTCTAAGCAGATTTCAAGAGACTGGGTTTGGGTGCCTAAGTAGTAACAGACAAGCACAGTACTTTCAGGCTTCCAGAAGTTATAAATTAAAAGCAAAAAAGAAAGAGTAAAAAGGGAAGAAAAGTATCAACAGAAATACCTCTTCTGGGAGATCTTCATGTTGCACATCAGATGTTGCAAGGAGCAAAACTGGAGCAAACGTTGGAATGTTCTGCAGTAGTGTCGTAAAAACAGCTCTCACTGTAGGTCCAACAGTCTCCCACCACAAAGGGATTTGTGGAACATACATGATACTTGGTGCTGTTCTTTGAGCTTCTTGCATTAGCTGGTGAAATGAAAGCTTGGTTAAGAAAACTACATCACGTAAAATAGGCTACTAGATAACTACCAGCAAACTATCTTATGAAAAAAGAGTACCTGACACCAAAACATCAAGACAAAACAATAAAAGAACAATTCGTTAACAATAAGGTAAAATTTTCACTTTGATTCAAATATAGACATTGCTATGCAGACAAAAACCCGACTCAAATTTCTGCCTGATTTCAAAACTACTTAGGTGTAAGATAACTCCTAAAGAGCCTCAGAACTCTGCCAATGTGGTGGTGTGCTTGAAAAAACAGGACTAACTGTTCAGCAAGATGCATTAGCCTGGGGAAATCACCACACACTGGTGACTACAGCATTTTCAGTTCCGAGCAGGAACATACCCAAGACAGACAGGAGCACAGACTGAACAAACAAAGACCTATGTGAGAAGACAAGGGCTGGCACGGTACAATAAACCTGGTTACAATTCATATTTTCAAGCATATTTTCTAAGAGGTGACCAGTCTTTAGCCTGCCTAAAGAGCTAAATCACTCAGCTTCTCAGATGATGGGCTTTGGAAGAGCACAAGCCACTGCTTTCAGATGGCACCTCAGTCACAGAAGACAACATGCATCTACTGCATGAGGGAAGTGCCAACAGTCCTTTCACATGACAAATCTCTCCATGGACCATGTTAGATTAACAATATTCAGGCAGTTCCTGTTGCAAGGTGGGAAGTGCACGTGGTATGTCCAGGCAGTGACTAGAGAGGGCAGTTACATTCCAAAGATCCCATAACAAGAAAAGGAATTGTTCCTCCTATGTGACAAACGAGTGTCCAATCATGGCATGTGTCTATCCTGACTTGTACAGCTCCCAAACACTGCTACTAGAAGTCAAAATATTTTAACACAAACAAAACGGATTTCCTACCTAAAACTTCAAAGAGGAAAACAGCACTAATCTGTTTACATTTAATTTTCCTAGCTAAGGAAAGCACACCACTGTATGTGAATTTCAATGCCTTTACTGCACGTGCTGCAACAGAAGCTATATATGTAAAAAAATAAACAGTTCTTTTCCCCAAAACCTTGACTACCCTACAAACAAAAGACAAGGCTTCAGAAAGTGCATCATGCCGTCAGGCTGATGCAGTGCCATCTACTGGGAGCACAGAACCTTAAAAAGCAATAAAAACTTTCTGCATCCCACCAAGATCAACAGGATTTCTTGCCACAGAGAGGGCTTTATTAGCAGCATCTCCCTTCTTGCTGAGCTGCTAGCAACATCCTCCCTGTTTCATTTCAAATGAAAAACATGGCTATGTATAATATATTTATATGCTATCATTTCATCTAGAAGAAAAGTGGATTTCCAGACAGAAGTAAATGTAACAGTACATTCAAGTCAGGCCACCTCCAAGAACAATGAATTTTGCCTATTTCATTAGTTTTTATACAGTTCATGAATCCTTCAAGAATAAAAACAGATACCTGTGCACATGTTTCTTCTGGGGATGTGGTGCTAACAAACAAAGCAGGCAGGTCTAGCGTATAAACAGGAAACTTTTCCAGGGCATGTATCACTGCAGGTGCCAAATGAAAAGCTTGCCCACACCCTGGATCTTCAACTAATAAGAACCGTGGTCTGAAAGACGTTGGCTGGCAACGAGGATTTCTACAACAGCAAGAAGAATACACATTTAAAAACAAGTGATTAATAGGTACACAGATGTTACAGTTGTGGGGGGTTTGTTTGTTTGTTTTTTAATTGTAAATATGCTTCATGTTCCACCAAATAATAAGCTGGTGTGTGATCAGGAAGACTATCAAAGCCTATTTTCTCACAAACTGGTACCAAACCTCTGCTAAGAAATCCTGCCAATCCCCAGCATGTCCCTTTGGCTGGGTTAAGTAACAGCTCTTAAATGCCACAGAGCGACCGTCCAGCCAAATACACACATAACAATTGGTCATTAACCAGATATGGGGCAGAATTACAACTCTGTCAGCATAAAGCAGTCTGGGTCTCTTCGCTGCCCATACACAACCATTTTTAGTGTGTCTTGACTTTACGTAACTCTGTACCTTTACTTGCTGAAGTCAAAGGTCCTAGAGACCTAACCAAGCTCAGCAGGTCTTCTGAACAGCACAGCCATAGAAAGCGGGGAGAATAACTGACCCAACAGTGACAACAATCATCTACTGCTTCAACTGTTGGCTTACATGACTGACTTCCAAAATGAAAACATCAAAAGATTAATAACAAGCTCAGTAGGGTAAAGGTACAAAATGCAGACATTGTTTCAGTCTCTTTCACAGTGTTTTAACAAACTATTTCTCATTCCTATTTTTTTTCTGCTACATAATTTGCTACTGGTTTAACAGTCTTGGAAGGCAGAAGGGCAAAAGATGGCTGCAGAAGGGCAAAAGATGGCTACACAAATCCACAGGTTTTTTTTCTTAAACTGAAAGGGGAGACAGTGCATTTTTTGGGTCTTGAGTCTTTCAAGGAATACCATCTAATAATCTGTGAATCACTTTGACTTAGGAAGATCGGGCTGGGCCATTCAGTTTGATGGGTCAGGGCAGTGCACTCAGAACATTATCACCTGGTTGGATTTGCATTTACTTCTTGCAAATACTGATCACCCCCTCCACACCCATCACTCCTTCACCCAGCACCCCTCACAACAAAACAGTTTACAGACCCGGCCATCTTAAAAATGTAAACACAAAGAGGACAAACACGGACCTGCTAAAAGTGAGGAATTCTGCCTTTTCCTGATCAGGCACTTTATGAGTTGGCCTCTCTTCAAAAATTGATGGTGACTCCTCATCAGTGTCAATCGCATCATTTCCTAAAATAGGAAGACATGAGATCTTTGTTAGCTTTCCTAAATAGTCCAAATAGTCACTCTTGCATTAATACACCTCTGAAATCAATGCAGGAAACCATTCTCTCATATTCCATCATTTTAGAGTACACCACTGAATGCTATTTTCTGAAAAGTTCATTCTACCACAGACCTAAAGCTGTCCTACACCCCACGATTTGCATAAGGTATCATCTCTCTCTTGGAAAAAACTTTGGAGGCTTTTTCCCTTAGAATGATAATTAGGAACAACTACTGCAGTTCACAGACACCTGAAAAACACAATGAGGCCACTTCTTTTTGAACAGGTTCCCCCACTAGATGTGGAGAAATGAAGTGAACCTGATGGCTACAGGCTTCCATTTGTCTGTGACCAGCCAGTCAGAATATAAAGACCCATCTATCTTCTAAATAAAGTTCCTCAAAGACCACCAAAGGAGAAGATAATGGGAGGCAGACAAGAGAGGGGATGCAATGACCCATCCCCCAGCCCCAATGCTTTCATTGTGTTGGTGGGTTTCTGCCTCCCTTTCACCAGCGCAAACAATATACCAGCTCTACTGGGAGCATATTCTCCAGGGATTAGCCCAGTTAACTAACTATTCCCAGATCTCCATTAATCAAGAGAGTTGATCAATATTGATTTCTTCTCACCAACTGACAAACTAAACCTGCTCAGGGCTGTCATAGTCAGGACCATGAGCCCACTTATGCTATGCAAGCCAAGCCCCAAAGTACACTCTAGTAAAACATTCTGATCTCATGTGCAAGTGTCCACTGTGATACACAAATATTTCAGTTAAGAGACCATAATGGCTAAAAGTCATGATAGCTAAAACTGTACTTAGCTTAAACAACTTGTACCATGGTTCTGACATACTTCAGACTTGAAGTAGAAGCATTTATGTAACACTCTTCTCCCTGCACGTAAGCATCTATGTAGAAAGAGGTGCTCATATATTAAACTTTCGATCCATCTCTACAGCTGATGTGATATTACCTACTCTCAGAAACAGAGTGCTCCAGCAGAGAATACAGTTCTCTACTGTGTAAGGCAAGTCACTCACAGCTCCTATCCAGCACATGCAGATACAAAATTAAAGTGTCATTATGGTTGAGGGGTTTGTGTATATTATCGCACAGATCACAAGCTTTTGCATTGGCAGACTTTTACACAAATGGATGTTATTGTTATACCTTGCTGTTGGTCCTTCTTTAATGCAAGCTCTGCGTGGGGAAATACTCTCTGCAAGCCTTGTAAAATTCTTTCCAGTGTGTTTTCCAACAGTGGTTTTAAAATAGGTGATAGCGCTCGCCCAGGTGAAGCCACAGCCCTCTGTGAAGCTGGAACAGTTTTCTGCATGGCCATGACAAAATCCTTTGCTGTTATTTTAATCGAAGTGACGTCTAACTGCAGCTTCTCGCTCCTTTCGTATATCTGAGGATACCGGCGGCGCAAAGCACAGAGAGCAGCTTCAGCACATAAGGCTTTAATGTCTGCACCACAGTACCCTAACAAACAAAACATGAAGCACATGTTGTGTCAGTCTCAGGCAACACCGAAGGCCAAGATTGCTAAAGTGCAACACTGGAAGACTTTGCATGTAGCCAAAAATTAACAGTGTAAGCAATAATTTAAAGAATTACTGCCCCACAGAGAAGTTCTCTTATGTGGCTCACAGCCTGCTATCCTGCACTTAAGCAGCAGCCTCCTAGTCAAAACTTTGCTCCTGAGAAAGATGTCCCAAACCCTACCAGTGTTCTGAGGAAAAAAGTAAACTTTGTTTGCTTCCAAGGCATGCCAGCTGCCCCACTGCAGCAAGGCACAGGAGCTCGAGCACTGCCTGGTACAAGCTCTGGTTCCCTATGGCTCAAGTCACATGCAGTGTGCAGTAACCCACACTGTTTTCAAACTCACCAACACATTTCTCAGCCAGCTCTTCGAGAAACTTGTCCAATGGCTTCAGGGTCCAGTCTCGTGTGTGAATTTTGAAAATCTCTTTTCTCGCCTGAGAACAAAACAGTTGCGTTTTAGTTTGCCCTAAGTTTTCTCTTGAAACAACCACAACACAAAACCTACAAACCCATCACACTAATACAAATACTTTTCTTGTCTGCTAAACTTTAAAATACTTTAGGTCAGTTAATATTCTCTCTTTTTCAACAAGGAAATTTCATTATTCTCAACTTGTTACATTAAACTCTTGCTGGGGACTGCAAGGCATTTACATCTTCCATAAAAAGTGAGTTTTCACAAGTGTGAGACCTAATAATCCTGAGGAAAAAACTGTAATAAAAACCCCCAAACTTATCTGGAAACAGATTTTTCAAAGAAAATTCTCTCAACTTCAGCAAAATTTCACAGTGACAGTCTCACTAGTTCATCAAATTTGCTCTTCTGCCAGCTCATCCAAGGAAAACAGTCCTAGCACTCCATTTCCAATTGCTACAGTTACTACCAAGAAGAAAAATAATTATGACTCAAACGATTGTCACTCATCCAGATAATGTCAAACATTGCCTTATCCCCATCTCCGATCTTAGCAAGACTTTCACTGAATTATTTATGTATTTTCTAGTACACAGACCAATTATAGCAGATTTCTAGAATTCTTTCACAGTAGGAATTGTGTATTAGATTTGTTTTATGGCACTTTCTCTCCTGTTTCTGAGAGCAGATAAAAACTGGAGACAAATGTTTGTGTTAAATACACTGCTTAGTGCACTTTTATTAGACTTCAGTCCAATATGGTTTTTATGCTCTTTCCAAAAAGTGCTAAGAAAAAGAAACATCAGCTGTAGCCAGAAAGAAAACAGTACTCTAGTTTTGCCCACTGACCCCCTCCAATATTTTTTGATTGCTAAATGCCTATGTTTTTTAATTGCTTAGCTATTGCCACTGAGCTAGAAGCTTACCAAATCCTGCCCCTTGTGACTTCGCATTTTTGTCCAAGTCCCTATTACTAACTACCAGCAGAAATGTCACATCCCAACATGCTTCATTTCCTCCAGCACCTGCCTTGATCAAAGTTTTCGTTATCAAAAAGGAATTCTTGTCTGTACATCCTTTCTTTCACTTCCACAGCGCTATAGCAGTACTTTATAACTAATTTGCACATTCATTCTTAAACGTTTCAGTGACTAGCAGCACCCCATAGTCTTTGCTGGTCACAGAGAAACCAAAACTAAAGCACTGTCTGTTGCAATCATCTTACTGATATCTATTCAGTGCTAGGTCTGCCCTCCGTGGTACAGCAGTCTCCCCAGACAGCCCTCGTTTGTCCAAGTTGTATGACACCAACAGAGACTCTCACTGCTCAACAATGCCGCCCTGTTACAGGGGTTGGTTTTTAAGATGGACTCTAGTCCGCTGGCAGAGTTGAAGCTCTGACCTCTTTGTTTGGCAAGTTGAAGAGGAACTCTCGATCAAAGCGTCCTGGTCGTCGCAAAGCAGGATCTATAGAATCCAGTCTGTTGGTGGCTCCAATTACCACAACCTCTCCTCTGCTCTCTAAGCCATCCATAAGTGCCAGAAGTGTCGACACAACAGAGCTAACAGAAAAGTACAATTTTCATTCAGCAGTTCAGTAAATCATCTTAAGTTCCACATAGATCAGGTAACATAGACCTCGTGTGCTGCTATCAAGCCCAGCAAACGGTTTTTAACTAGTGTTTAAAAATAATCTGAAATTCAGTAGTACTGAATTACTAATTTTCAGGATAAATGAATGTGCCATATCAAGTTAAATAGGTTGTGATTTTCTTTCCACAAAGATCAAGCAGCCTTCTACACAGATACAAAACATGTCCTACCTATGAACTTGGTCTTGTTTACTGGACCGTACAGGAGCAAGGCCATCGATCTCATCAAAGAAAATAATTGAAGGTCGCATCTGGTAGGCCTACAATGGAAGCATAGGAATAGTGACACTAGGAAAACTATTTGAAGGAGAAATGCAGGAACAACATTATGGTTGTAAAGTCACTTGAACTCCATTTTTCAGGCCAGCATCAGGGATCTCTACTAATTGAGCTAACGTGGTAAAGTGGTAGGAGTAAAAGAAGGCAGCAATTTATGTCAACCCACTGAGACTGGGCAACAGGAAACAAATCACACCGGCAGTTTTTACAGCTATTTGGCAACCACCACAACAGAGCTGTGACTTAATTACAGGTTCTGGAAGCAACCTGTTCTACCAATTTAAATGATCATGCTTTCAGCCTGCCTCTGTTTCCCTCTGATCTAAAGCCACCATCTCTTGCCTCTTGAAGCCTTTTCTGGGGTTTTTTTGTAAGGCAAGGAGTGGCAGGTGTGTTGCTTTGCAAAGTTTTCTTGATTGCTTTACTAATCTTTGACAATACATCTCAAGACTTCAAGCCCCTAAAAATCCCACTGACAAAGGAAACACTGACTATCCCATTTCAGTGGAAGGAGCTGACAAAACATGAAAAAGAATGAGTTCTTCTCGACCACGGAAAATTATTTACAGCTCAGACAGAACACAACGCATGTTTCAACCTTACCTGATCAAACAACAAACGAAGCTGTCGCTCAGATTCCCCGACCCATTTACTCAAGCAGTCAGCACCTTTTCTCATAAAAAAGGCTACTCTCCTGTCACCTTGGCTGCATTCATTAGCAAGTGCACGAGCAACCAGTGTCTTTCCAGTCCCCGGTGGACCATAGAATAGACAACCTCTGCAATTTAAAAAAAAAAAAAAGTATAAAAAAAAATTCATGTAAGAAAAACATCATGGAAAAGTACCTGTTAACAGCCTTCCTCCCTAAAACATACGAAGTATTCTTGCCTAAATAAAATTTCCTTTCAATTGTTTGTAATACTTTTAAAGTTACTGAAAGGAAACCTTCCAAAGTCCTATTTCAATATACCATGCCTCAGTTTTGCTGACCAAGAAAATATAAAGCTAACAATTAAATCTCTCTAATTTCATTTCGTAACACAGAACTAATCTAGCCCAGTAAGAAGTGGACAGATTCTTATTTTAGCTCAAGCACAACAAACACTGCAAAGTTCTAGTTGCAAGTCCAATCAGTTGTAAAACTGATACTGGAACTCTAGGAAACAAAAACAGAGCTGGGGGAGAGACAACTGGACTTCCACAAAAACTATAGTTCACTACCAGTAGATAATTCTTCCTGCTTGCAAACTGATCAAGTCTGCTTGCACATAGAACTCCAAAGAAAAACACTCCAACTCCCCCTTTTAAGGCAACACACTTTTAAAGCATAATCTTGCCACACAGTAAATCTCTGAACCTACATGTACACTGGATTCTATCCATTTTTTTAAAATTACTTTTTACTACTGCTAAAAAAAGCCCCATCAACACTGCTTAAAATTTTGAAGCATGGAAACATAATGATACCTCAGTTGAATATTTTCCTGAAAATTTATAGTTATATTACAGTTATAGCTTTAAACGACATCTGTTACCTTGGAGGTTGAATTTTGAACCTCTCAAAGACTTCTGGATAAAGCAATGGAAAAACGACCATCTCTTTTAAAGCTGAAATGTGGTCAGAAAGACCACCCACGCCATCAAATCGTACCTAAAGATGAAGTCAAGAGAACACATTTTATACATTAAAGAAAGCTGCAACTTCTGTAAGGTTCCATCAGGAATTTGATGTCAGCACAAAGGAGATGTTCATGCCGATTTTCAAATCTCTTGAAAGAAAACTGTAAGCCAAGGTAGGTGTAGACAGCCCATTACTGAAAGCTTTCATAAATACTGAAAACATCTCACAATGAAGTAAAAATACTTACTGAACAATCTATTTTCACTGGATCAACATCAGCCAGACTTGTTCCAATTTTCACGCGATCCTTGTGAGCTCCATTTAAGTCACCTTTCCGAAAGTTGCCAGGAAGAGACCTGATTTGAATTAAAGAGAAAGCTGCTTTCTAAGTTATAATGCAGATTTTTGATTTTCTAATGATAGCAAGTGAATGTAGACAGTCTTATAAATGAGCGTAAACTTCCTGAATAAATATTTGTTTAACCTGTTTTACATTTACTGGCCATGAGCAAACAAAGAAAAATGGTCACTCCAGACATTAAACTCAGTTGATAACAACTCGTAGCACTTACAAATATCCATGCCAATCAACAAAACACATATAGGAACACAAGCTTATTCTGTTATGGGTAGACCATGGACTGACACTAATTTGTGTGATGAAAGAAACTGCCTCCCCCAAGCACACTATTACCTTTCAAATTCTTTTAGCTTCTACACTTTATTAGCTACAGCCCAAGACAATACTTGTTTCAGTGGGATTAACATTATAAAGGCTGCCTGGCACTGCTGGTCCTTCCCAAGGCCTATGGAATGTGTGTGCCAGAAGATGTCTAAAAAATGTCAGGCTGAAAACTCATTTGTTAGAGTGTTATTTAAATAGTTTTTCTAGAGCATTTGTTAAATAACAAAACCTCCATAGTTTTCTTTATTTATAGTATTCTCTGTTATGGTGGCTTTCTTTATGAATCAACTTCTGTAAAGCACAGGAACAGCAGAATTTTACACTAGGAAGTTACATCAAGGTGTTCCTACACCCATTCCCACCTAGAAATCAAACTGCTTATCAAAATCAATTGTGTAAATCCAGTTGAAGAGAGTCCAGTTACAGATGGCAGCACCAACAGACAGGACTGCCAGAAATTACAAAGCATACAAGATGAAGATGGCAACACTTCAGTTAGGCAGATGTAAAGCCCTCCCAAGTAGACTCTTCCCTCCCCTATTCTCCAATTTCATTAACCTTCTTAAATTTCTGTTCTTCCGCTGCCTCTCAAACTCCTCTTCATCATCAGATGAGGAGGAGGAATCACTGCTGGGGACTGCGTGTCTCCGTCTGCAAACATTCAAATCAAGATGTGAAAAAATTAAAATACACAGTAAGTAATACCAAAATTTAAAGTGAGATCTATTAAGTTTCCAGATCATTGTACTCCTTATGAATCTCATTTCTAAGTACATTATGTGATTTTCCTCATGACAGCAAAATTTGATTTCCTCACGAACCAGCATGCAAAGAAATTTCCTAACCATGTTACTCCTTTTGTTCACTTACTATCTCTCACACAGACTATAAACAGAGTTGCACTTAAAATTAGATATCCACTCTGGGAAACATCACCCTTTTTCACTTACTCCAAAGAGAAACCAGAATCTGTATTCAGGTGATTTAAAAAAAACCACATTACATCATTAAAACAGGCTCCCTCTTCTAACTAAATTGTCTTTGGTTTTAAAAAAATAATTTGTGTCCTTCAAGATTAAATAGTCTACGATTTTCAGAGGGAGATTCTGGCTTCAATTCCAGAACAAACAAATTTCATTTACACAATCTCAGCCACAACCCTCACCATCACCTTTTGAGTGTCCAGAAAAAACTGCATTTTCAAATAAAATCTAATGGCTAGTAAAGGGATGGGCTATAACCAGCAATACCATACTGTTAATAACCATATTAACAGTATAGTTAATAATAATTATTAACCATATAATAACCAGCAATAACCATACTGTTAATCTCTAATTACCACCAATCCAAAAACCCTTGAAAGCTTTATTCAGTTGTGACTGACAGCACCATTGAGAAAGAAGAGCTACCACTAACCATACACACACCTGTTAGTTCCTTTGCATGACTCTCTCTGTCTGACAGGTGAAGCCCGGTCTGAAAAATATATCTTACGTTGTCCTGGTTCTATTGAAAGCAAAGAATTTAGAATAATGTTACAAGCAAGTTTAAGAGAAAGCATGATAGTGAAAGAGGCAGAGAATGGGATGTGTATCATCCATCTCTAAGTTGAGGCGAAGTTTCAAAGGTGGAGGGACAGGGATTTTTTTCTTTTTTAAATAAATGCACAATAAAAGTGAAAAAACACACATGATATTAAGGAGAACTGAAAACCACAAGAGTAAGATCATCAAGTCTGTTCAATTACTGTCCTTTCAAGGATATACAGATAATATTTTTCCTGGAAAACAATAATACAGATGCTGAATGGCAAAGAAATAGAAAGTGCAGAGGATACATGCATTTAATAAAATTCACTTGCAGGTAAGGAAAGACATTTAAATAGAAGTTGAGTGTGTGCAAGACATTAACTCCTAACAGAAGCTGTGCCTATAACCTACTTTGCAGTGGTGCTTGATAGCGCTCAACAGTTTTCCTCTGCCGAAAGGAGTAACGCTTCCGGGTGTCTCCACCATCATCTTCTTTTGCTTCACTTTCTTCTTCTGATGAACCAACTGTATATCAACAAAACATTAGACTGTTTAAGTACTATTGCAAATGGTACTAAATTCAAAGTGCACTATGCAACATGTATTCCCACGTGTCCACAACCTTTTATCTTGTGTTTTGGAAAAACAGTGACTTTTTTTTCCCTCTGAGTACTTGTTCAGAGCTCACAACAGTACAGTCCTAGAGAGTGTGACTATGGCTTGTAATGTCAATAGCAGCACAGATTTTTTCAATAGATGAAAATTACCCAGTAGTTTGCCCCATCTCAATTGTGTAAGACAAGCCTTTTGGCTAGAGCACAGTCAGGAAAATTTAAAAACAAAACTAGCCTACAATGCTACCTTGATTATCAGCTATTTCTTCGTCAGTCCGTTCCATATCGAGACTTTCCTAAATAAAAGAAACAAAGACCAGTCACAAACATGCAGAAAACCTCTGGGCATATTTGGTGCCCATATACTATCATTATCAAGGCACTCCATATACACAAAAGATTTAATTATTGTATGGCAGAAGAGAAGAGGAACATCATCTGGCATCCAGGATTAATAACGAGGATTTCTGCTCTAAAAATAGGAATTCAGATCCAAACAAAAACTTATGAAAGCAGACCATGAAGATGTTTAAAAAACAAAGTGACTGCCACTCAAAATAACATTGGATTAACTTAATTTAATTTTGCTCTATTAAGACAGAGGAAACATGATGGCTGTCTATCATTTTAACAGTAGTTCCTCTCAGGATAGAAGACTAGTTGAGCTCACAGGCAAGGCTGGCACAAGAAGGTGTCAGTGAATTCAGGTTTTAGTAAGATTTGAAGTGAAAATCCAAGCCCTGAAATAGCTGTTTGTAAACAGTGTCCACTCAAAAATCAAAGACAATTCAGAAAGCGTAGCACAAGACATCTGTTGCAATCTTTCACTGCTATTTCTTGTCTTCTGAAGAAGTTATTTCTTCCACCCTTTACAACATAATTGTAGACCGTAACAGTAAGATGTTAAATTGTATCATTACAGAGCAAAAACAAGTGTTATTTTAGACTACATTATGCTTTGGATGAAAGTTTTTTTCTGCTAAAGTAAAACTACAACTAAATAATTTCCCTATGTGAAATACCCTACTTATACAAAAACAGCAAAATAAATTAGTATCTACTTCTTCTGTATCGTGGAACACTTCCAGGTCTCCCATCCTTCGCCGTTTACGCATCTTCTCCATGTCATCCATTTTTTGCAAGACTGCTTCTGCAGTACTGAGATACAAAGTTGTCATATAAGAGCAAAAATAGGCAAGTACAAAAAAACCCACGTAAAACAGCACACACACAATCATCATGACATTTTAATATAGTGTACACAAAGCAAGTCATTGACCCTTAGCCAAGTTTTTCTATAATACTTAAAAATGAAGTCAAATGTTTACTTTTTTACAGAATTAAGGACAAATGTTTGAGGATTTGCAAACATACACTGCTCAGGTTTATTTTCCCCTCTTGATGAGCATAGAATAAAACCCCCAAGTGTTTCAGTACGAAAAAAAGAAGAATTCTGCAGATAGTAAGATAGCAGATATTATTGCAGGTTTTCATAGCATTTAAGTTGCTCTGCATGATAATATTAAGTCACTTTTGGCTCACAGCCTTCTTCAGACAACAGGTTGCTTATTCCTCTCTAAACTGCCATTTAAGTTTTGCGTTGATTTTCCATGACTGTATATGCTAGAGAAAACACCCTGCTGCTGTTACACTTCACAAGCTTTTCAAGGAAAGCCATGTCAGTTTGGGCTTCAGAAATAATTAAGCCACAGAGGCAGAAACACCAGGACTGCTTCACTTAGCCCATATCCAACTTTCCTTAGCATCTTAAGCTAAATCTGTTCTAAGTCACAACAGAAACTGATTGTTCTGGTTCACAGGAAAACACATAAACCCACCCAACCCGTAGGTACCAGACCAGGTTGCTCAAAGCCCATCCAACCTGGCCTTGAACACTTGCAGGGACAGGGCATCCACAACTTCTCTGGGCAACCTGTTCCAGAGCCTCACCAGCCCCCCGAGTAAACAATTTCTTCCTAAAATCTAATCACTAGGATATAACATACACATAGTTATAGCATGTAGGGAATTCTCACCCTTATCACTGAATGCATTTAGCTCTTGCTGCCAGGAACAGCAATACCTTTTTCTCTTGTCAAAAGGAGGAAGTCCCTAGCCAATATTTTGCCACAGGATGAGGGGTCGCTAATGAGGCTCATTGCAGTACCTTTGCAAGACGATGAGAAAAAACTACTTACTTCGTTACAAGTTTGTCAAACAAAACAGACTGATTTGTGGAGGTGTAACGGCTTTGCTGGAGTCTGCAGCTCCGGCGGACCTCCAGATACCCATTTTCTTCATGGACTTGTTCTGCAGCTTTTGCATCAGCTCTGGTCTTCAGTGTTCTGGTCACTAAAATGCAATAATACATAAAACTTTCTAGGAAGGAAAATATGTCAGTCCCTTTATTTCACTGTTGCTCTACCAAAATGTAAAATCCCCTGCTTTTAATCGTTTTTTGCCTTTAAATACTGAATTAAAAGTTACTGTTGTGATCACTTACGCTTAAACTACCTCTTTAAAAGTGTGATTTGTATAGCAGCTTTCTCATAAGACTGGGAAGCCAATATAATGAAAACAAACACGTAGCTTTTGTTCCATGCAGAAGGTAAATTTATTTCAGTTGCTTCTCTCTGGAAAAGTGAAAAAAAACCCCTACCCACCTCTAAAGTGTTTTTACTCCATTCACGTAAAATTGTATCTGACAGTTTTTTCTACAAATTGCTTATGTGGAAGTCTCTAAAGAGGCATGTTTTTAGTACATTGTTTAAGCATGCATCTCTTCCATTTTCTGTGTTGTGACACAAAAGCCCTAGAAGATGAGAAATGCCTCAAGATAACTCCCAAAGAACTCAGAATGCTCGCTTCCTTTCAAAGACACCTGCCCAGTATGTACCAGACAGCATCCTTTGCCACAGGTTTGATACTTGCACTATCATTAAAACAGTTAATAGGTCCATGAAAGAGTAATAGATGTATCACCATGTTAGTTTAGACACAGGTGGGTTTGATCTCATCACCACCAACTATAAAACTAACTTAGAGCTCAGTAAGTAATATTTTACATTGCACAAGTAGAATTTGAGCTACTACACAGAAAGTGCATTTTGGGTCCCTTCCCATGTTCAGCCTGGAGTTGGCAGGATGCTGCCAGGACCTAATGGATTTTTCCAGCTGCCACCAAGTCCACTTGTGTACTCAGCAGGGCAATTCAGCTCCAAGGTAAAGTGGTCAGCTTTAGGGACACCTTCCCCATGCCTGTGGATTTGTGCATCTCATGACTGAATTACTTCTAACTCACCTGTATTGCAATACTGCAATTCTTTCCTGCTTACAAGACTGACTTACACTTAACCTGTGTTCTACAGACTCCAGAAAACCCATGTCACAAAAGAAACCTGAGCTAAGGAACAGATTCTCTAATGCCTAAGAATTCAGGAATTCAACTGCATTCTTCCCAAGCCTGAAAGGAATTACTAACATCTCCTCATATTAGCACCTACTTCTTTTGATAGAACTCAGTGAAAACTGTTATCTTTGAGATATCTATTCTCACAACTTCAGTTGATTTTGGCAGATGAATTCAGAAATTTTTGGGGCCAAGTTAAATGGACAGAGCGACCAAAGACAAGCCTTCTCAGAAACCAGACTAAAACGGAATCCTAAGGAGTTATCACTACTTACCTTCTTTATAGTCTTCTTTTTTTGCGTCTGATTTTGGCTTTGCCAGCTGCCTACATTAAGAAAGAGGGCAGAGAAAAGGAGAACAGAATTGTAGTATTACAAGTACTATATGGCAGTATTATATTGCATTGCATTGTACAGTCCCCGCTCAACACTGGGGAACTTCTCCAGGTTTATAATCTGGTGCTACATGTCATGCAAATAAAAGCTTGTGGACCCCAGGGAGGATTCAGATCCTGAGTCTGCTGTGTACCATATGCACACAGTTCTCTAAGGACAGACATTTCCTAACTTGCTTGTCTGGATGTCTCAATAGGGCAAGTAATATCTCAGGAAACAAAGTGGAGGAGAAACCTCAAAGGACAGATTGAGATACAATGGTTTTTATACAAGCTGAAAACTTTAACTAAGAAGAGTGATTCCAGTTCTAAGACACTGGCACTAACATATTTCCCTGCAGATTTTTAGCTGTAGATTTATCTTGATAAGACTCACTGTGCACTCTTTCACTTTTCCTTTTCACTGTAAGAACTGAATAGTTTGAACACCCAGAAATACAATACCTCGAGAAGTGTCGGTTGACATTTTCACTTAGTATTTCCATACTTTTGTCAAAGCTGGAGTCTGAACAGGGCGGCATGTTTTTTCTCATTGATCTCAAACAGTGTCCATTGAAACATTCAACATTGCTGGAGGAAAATTCCTAGGAAAAGAAGGATGAATACATTTATCTGAACCACATATATTGCCTCACTTGGGCAAGTTTAGTCTGTTACACCCCTGCCTCAAGAGTGATGTGACTGTAGGTAAGCCTCAAACCACTTCTGCACCAAGAAGCAGCTCTCAGGAAAAAAACCCCACACCAGATTTCGAACAAAAAAACCCCAACAAAACCTTTGATTTCAAACTTGGTACAGTGACGACAGTAACCAAAAGCTCAACTGTAACGTGCCATTTTTCTACCCCTTTAAGAAAGGTAAAAAACTATATCATAAAGGAAGGAGGCGTTTGGGGCCAAAAAACCCATAAAACAATTGAGAGTGAAGAAGCCTCTCTGCTTGCATTGGCTCAGCTGATGGACTGTGTTCCTCCTCTTCCCTGAAGGGATGCCTTTAGGTAAGCTTTGTGCATCCCAATTGTTTTGGAGCAGATCCAGGAATACTCATTTAGATAGACAGATACATTGCTCATAGATCTGTCACTACACCTTAGCAGCACATACTAACTGCAGTTGTTGCATTTACCACCAGCAATTCAGAATCCGCTCTCCTGTTGCTTCAGTGAACTGTGCTATTCAAGAACCTGGATCACGTAAGTTCTTACTGAGCTTGGCCAGGCTGATAGTGCCGAATTGGCTACAGTCAGAAACTAGGCCCAGCTGCACCCAGCCCCTCTGATCTCTGAGGACCAGCTGGAATGCAAGGGGTTCGTTTTCTGCCAAATATCTGTATCTTTAATGCAACAGAAAAATGGCTTGTCCTGGGAGTTTTTCTCCTGTCTCTGTTCCATTTATAATGGCATGCAGAGGGACAGAAAAAGAATTGCTTTAGGAGCATGGCATTTATCCACAGAAAACCAAAGGGAACCAAAGAGATACTTCTTCATGGTTGTTGGTCTTGTTTGCATTGGTGTTTCTGCAAGGAAGATGATACTACTGACTTTTACTATGTGAGGAAAGCTATGATGACAATGGGAGGGGGCTCGTTCTGTTTACAACCCAAGGTTTCATTACAAATACACCAAACTAAATCTCACGCTGAAAAGGGCAGAAAACATACCAGACTCTTCTAGTTCTTCACTCTAATGTTACCAAGAGGTAATTCCATTACTTGTTGATGGAGGTGGTGACAGAAGAGTGAGGAAGGACTACATGAGGACTACAAGATGTCAGGAGGTTATGCAGGGAGAAAATTACATGGGCCAAAGCCCCAGTAGAATTTAATCTGGTTACTGCCGTAACAGACGACACAAAATGTTTTTACAAATACTTTAGCAACAAAAGAAAGGCTACGGAGAGTCTCCATCCTTCACTTGATGCACAGGCAAACATATGACAAAGGATGACGAAAAGGCAGAGATACTTTGCCTCAGCTTTTAACAGTAAGACCGGCAGTCATCAGGGTACCCAGTCCCCTGAGCTGGAAGACAGGGATGGGAAGCCCCATAATCCAGGAGGAAATGGGCAGTGACCTGCTACTTGGACATTCAGAATTCCACAGGCCCTAATGGGAGCCACCCAAGGGTACTGAGGGAGCTGGCAGAACAGTTTGCCAAGTCTCTTTCATAGAATCGTTAAGATTGGAAAGGACCTCCAAGATCAACGAGTCCAACCTTTGACCGATCACCACCTTGTCAACTCAACCACAGCACTAAGTGCCACATCCAGTCGTTTCTTGAAAACTTTCAAGGATGGCTACTCCACCACTTCCCAGGGCAGCCTGTTTCAAGGCTTAACCACCCTTTCTGCAGAAAATATCTTCCTCATGTCCAACTGGAACCTCCCTTGGCACATTTGGAGGCCTTATTCTCTTGTCCTGCTGGCCATACTATTTTCGATACAGGCCAGGAGGCTCCAAAAAAAAGGGAACTCAGGAGCACACTGCCCTCAAATACAGGTCACCAGACAACAAGCTTGGTCAGCCTGGGGAATTACACCAGGGTTATAGACCTGGAGGAATAGCAGCCACCTTGGATCTCACTGGGAAACTCACTGATGAAACTTACTGAGACTGGAAACTTGGAAGAGGATGAACCCAGCAGATGCTGGCTTACCTCACACTTTCTGCTGTACGCTCCTTACTGTTTGGGGATGCAATGAGCTGTATAACTGAAGATAACCCCACAACAACATCAGAAAAAACTGAAAAAGCTGCCACCAGCAAGTCCTCACACATCAAGACAAGAAAGAGGCATTAGGGCTGGAACATGCAACCAGCACCAGCATCATGACCTCTGTCAGCTGGGGCACTTCTACGTTATCTCTGCAGTTAAAACCTCCAAGAGACCAGCAACCAACAAATGAGGTAATGACTCAATACCTCAAAGCATGGAAAAGGTTTACAAAAAGGAAAAAAAAAAAGAAACCAAACCAATGAACAACCTTATAACCCGTTTCATAACAATGATTCTGCTTTTGTTTCAGGGATAAGTTTACATTTAGCTTCCTCATTCCTGTTCTCCACACTGAGAACACATGCCAGCTGTGCTATCTGCTTAACACTGCATAACCTTCCCCTCAGAGCAAAGGGCAGCTGAAGGCAGCCCCGACAACCATTTCTAGTGGAGACTGCAAAAACGAAGCAGTCACCTTTAAGCAGATTCCATGAGTTTTTGCAAGGGGAGGAAAAAACCCCACCACCCCAAGGCTTTCTTCCTTCTTAGTTCAGTAATCTTGAAAATAATGTAAAAAAATCCCCTATAAAATTAACCCATACAACTGAAGCTCCCGAAAGACTTTTGCTGGAAAGAAACAGAATCCACAAGAAGCATCACTCCAAGGCAGGGCTCCCCTCAAGGGCAGACCACTTCCAAGTTGGATCTGACCTGCCTTTATTTCTCACAGAAATGCAGGACAGCCTGCAGAGAAGAGTTTTAGCTTTTGAAGGCTATGTTAAAAACAGTGAACTTCCGAACATCTCCAGATGAGATGACTCAGTTACTGAAGCCGCGGCAGAGGCAGAGCACAGGCTGGTGTTCCCAGGGACCGGCTCTCAGGCCGCGGCCAAGGCGGGTGCCGAGCCCCCTCAGCCGCGGGGCGGCGGAACGGGAGCGGCCCGGCTGCTCCTGCACACGCCCCCGAACGCTTAGCCCGAACGCTCCTTTTCCTCCTTTTTTTTCCCCCCGCGGGACCTGCTCCCCGCCGCGTTCCCAGCTCCTCCCAACACCTCCCGGCCGCCCCCCCGGGCCCACCAGCCCAGCGCTGCCCGGCCCCGGCTGCCCCCGCCCCGGCACTCACGGCCTTCCCGGCTCTCCTGGATCCCGCGGCCTTGGCGGGCCCGGAGCGCGTCCAGACGCCGCGGCTGCCGAGCGCGGGGCCCTCCAGGGAGATGAAGTCGGAGCTGGAGTCCAGCAGGTCGAAGGGGGGCCGGCGGCAGCGGCTGTCGCGAGCAGCCACGCGGGCCGGCCGGGCGGCGCTGCTCCGCAGGACCACCATGTCGTGCGGGGGGGACGGACACGGGACAGGGCAGAGCAGAGCAGAGCAGAGCCGGCCCGGCCGCTGCGCTCCGCCAGCTCCTTCCCTTCCCTTCCCTTCCCGCCCCGCTCTCCCTCCTCCCGGTACTCCCGGCGCGCGCGGCGGAAGGACACGGGGCGCGCGCACAACGGCCCCGCCCCGCGCGTTTGGCGCCCAAAAACTCGTATCGCTGCGCCCGCCGAGCGCGGGGCGGGGCTCGCGCGCCGGCCCCGCCCCGCCCCTCCCCTCCCGAGGGGTCCCCGCGGCCGCTCCCGCCGAGCGCCCGGGCCGGGCCGGGCCGGGCCGGGGTAGCCGCGCTGCCCTCGGGGACGGAGCGGAGGATTCCCCCGCAGGGCCCGGCGCCTCCTGCTCGCACGGGCCATGGCGCGGCCCGCGGCCGCCTACGAGGCGGCGGTGCCGGCCCGCCCCGCCTGCACCTACACCAGCTGCTACTGGTAAGGGGGACGGGGACGGGGACGGGTGCCGGTGCCTCCCGCACCCCGGGGAGGCGCTGAGGCGGCCGGAACCGCCGGCGGGAGTGGCGCGGCTGCCGGCTGGTCTCACAGCTCTCAGCTCGCTTCTTTGCACCAGAAATTAAGTTGGAGGGGAAAAAAAAAATTTTGTGTGTGTGTGTTTTGCAGCGAAGAAAATGTTTGGAAGCTTTGTGACTACATCAGGAGTCAGGATCGGTACCCCTTAGAAGAGTTTTACGCGGTTTTCATATCCAATGACAGGAGGATGGTGAGTCAATGGGATGTGGTCAGTCAGCTGTGGAGAGGCTGGGGCCTTAGAGCGCAGCCCACAGTAGGTGAGACGTGGCCACAGCGATTGCAGCCACAGCCCAGTGTAGGTGAGTGAGCCTTTAGCCCAAATCTCTAAGTGAAACGCAGCCCAAACCCATGTTATGGCTCACTTTGGCCCAGAGGTGTGCCATCCACGTGAGATATTTTAAGTATGCACTGTAATAAGGACAGTGGGAATGAGGCGTGGTGTCCCTGTGAGCTGTGTGGTAATTCTTCCCTGTAATCTGTCAGTTTGGGAGAATGGTTATCTTTGTAGAATCACAGAGCCATTAATAACCATAGGGTTGGAGAAGACCTCTAAGATCAAGTCCAGCTGTTAACCCAGCACCACTGTGTTCACTATGAAACCAAATCTACAAATGCTCCCTCCTCACATCTTTTTGGACACTTGGTATCACAATGGTGATTTGGAATCAAAATGGTGATTCCACCACTTCTCTGGACAGCCTATTCTCATGTGGTCCGGAATAGTACCTCCAACTTCATGCTCCTGAGAGAGAAACTAGAGAAAATCTGACTGCAGCACAGATGTAAAGTGAGAAAGTTGATAGGTTAGCAAAAAACTAACTAATTTACCTGAAATTAATCTGTATTAATCTGAAAGATTTTATTTACTTCAGATTTACCTATAACTTTCAGATTCCCCTCTGGAAGCAGAAATCTGGACATGGAGATGAGCCTGTTGTCTGGGTAAGGCACTTGTTTCTCAGTAATTTCGAGTGCATGCCTCTGTAGTTGATAGCTGCAGGATCAGACATGGGCATCTTTACTGTGAGAAATTGTTCTGTCTGAACGTAAAGGAACAGTATTTTTGCTGTGAGGGTGATGGAGCACTGGAGCAGGTTGCCCAGGGAGGTTGTGGAGTCTCCATCCTTGGAGATATTTCAAAGCTGTCCGGACACAGTCCTGGGCAGCTGCCTCTAGGTGTGCCTGCTGGAGCAACAGGTTGACCAGATGAGCTCCAGAAGTCCCTTCCAACCTCAACCATTGTATAGTTTTGTATTCATTTTTATTATTCTTTTACAAAAGATTTATAGGTAGCTTAAATCTGATGCTCCTTTGTACCATCCATCATAAAGTAACAGCAAGAGAGTCAGTAAAATCTACAGATGACATTACTTTGTTAAGAATATAGATCAATGAAATTTACTATCTGGGTATCAAGGCTATAGTAGATGACTGTACTTGTAAGAAGCAGATGGATGAAAATATTTATGTAGGCTTGCTAGATGACAGAAAAATATAAGCAATAGATGGATTCAGGTCTCAGCAATTAAACTGACCATAAATGGTGGTTTTGGAGTGTCATTTGATCAATTAATGTAATTCAGTAGTTGCTGCTACAGAAGTCCTTGGTTATCATTACAGAGTCCTTTCAGTTATATGGCACAGAAAAAACTATTTCTTGCGGCAATTTCTATTTATGAAATTCTGTGAAAGAATCTGCAAACTTCTCTGATTTCTGAATCATTCATTCTCTCCCAAATAGTTGGTCTCTTTGCAGTACAAAAAGATTTAGTTTAAAAAAAGATCCATGTGTTACAGAGATGACCTAAAAAGGAGTAGGAGAGTCTGGAAAGGCCATGGCAAAATGTGGATTTCTCATAAAAATTCATGTATTGAAAGCTGTTTTAACATTGTTTCAGTGGATTGTAGGACATATAAAGCTTGTAGGTACTTTTTCTTACACATTTTAAGAGATTCTTCTAAATACTGTTGGATACAGTTGTAAATATTGTCTTGGTGAAGTATCTTGCCCAAATCCTTTTAATTCGAATCCCTTTGTGGCTTTAATATTCAAAGTGTTGAAAGACAGTTTTCCAAACCCTTTTTGTGAGTGGATTGAATGTAAAGTTCAGTAAGCTGTCAACAGCTGCCTTCAGTTTAATTTTGGAAAACATCAGTGAACATACCCGACACCTGACAGAAGTAACTGCAGTGTCCCCAAACCTCCACCACACCCGTGGTTTCTTAACTTGTTTCTTACAAGTTAAGGAATAAAACTGCACCCCATAACCCAAGTGTCAAGACAAAATAGTTGCCTTGAAAAAGTGTGCCATCTGTGTTTTCCCTCTGCTTCAAGAGCTGCTACAGGAATTTGTCTTACTCCTGCAGTCCTCTTGATCTGAGCTGTTTGCTGGTTTTCCAGGTGCTTCTGGCACTGAACACTCAGCACTCAAATTCTGCAACAGGTACAAAATCTTTTATTAGAAGAGATCACTAGAAAATTTTGATGTTAAGGTATTATCATATCTTACTGTGAGCTTTTGTTCAGGACTGCGTCTAAGACAAAAATCCTTATCCCATTCAACTTCTGTGTTTTGGTGTGGAACGTGAAAGATTTGCTGTCTTAGGAGTAGAGTACACTTTAGTTTAGCTGTCTAGGCTTAAGTCAAAGGAGGCTACAAAGGAATGGAGAAAATACTGAGGTATTTTATATACTATATACTGGAAAAGCATGATGGGCAAGACAGGTGTTAGAAAAATCTCTCTCCTGGTGTCAGAAATGTTACAGGCTAAATATTCAAGGACAGAAAGAAAGCGTTAAAAAATGGATCTGAACTTCTACTTTTAGGAAACTTTTTTTTTCCACTCCTTTTGTCAGTTTCTCATTAATTTCTGTTTAACTAATGGCAATTGCCCTTCTTCCCAGGACTACCATGTTATTCTACTTCATGTTTCCAGTGGGGAGCAGAACTTCATTTATGATCTTGACACAGTGTTGCCATTTCCATGTCCTTTTGATGTGTACAGCGTGGAGGCCTTTAGGCTGGATGATGGCCTTCGTCCAGAATTTCACAGGTGATGACATAAAATATAAAGGCTATGAATGGTATTTTATGAACTTGAAGTTCTCTTTGGGTATGTGTAGTGACAGAGGGTTTTTTGCTTACTCCAGTAAAATAAATGCACTGCGTTATTTTTCTAAAGCTCTTTACCTTAATCATCAAAAGCCCTTTTCTTTCCTACTGTAGTTTCTTGTTAACTGCTTGGCACAATGTTGCCAGTTTGTGTATTTAATGAAATTAATGCTCCTTAATGAGAGGAAAGCGCTCTTGTTTTGAGTGACTAAAGCGCTGTTGTATACACGCCTCTTTTGATACAATTTTGCATTTTTATTTAGAAAAATCAGAATGATTCGAGCAGATTTGTACTTGAAAACGTTTGCTTCAGACAGATCTCATATGAAGGATGCGAATGGGAAATGGCAGAAACCTCCTCCTCCATACCCTTGCATTGAAACTGCAGGTAAGCCCCCAGAACTCCTTATTCCTGCTTACAGAGTCGAATTACATAGTCCAGGATGTACACCACAAATAAATATACTTCCATAACATTTGTCCAGCTAGCTGGGAAAAAATAGGGCTTAAAAACATTTGGCGCTCCCTTTTCTGGACATGTAGTCTAACGTGCCTTCTGGCATTCACCATTATCAAACATTAATTAGTAATCTTCATAAACTGAGCGGACAGTGAGAGGTAAGTAATACTGTTCTCTCATTACAGCAGGGGACTGAATCAAAGAGGCCAAAGAACTTGCTTAGGGGTCACAAAGGGAATTTTTTACACACTGATTATACCACACTCTAGCTTGCAGGTCCCATTTGGCAGAGCAGACTATGCTGGCAGAAGGAAGTTTTCAGGCTCTGCTCAGCATGATGGCTTTGCCTGGATGAGATGTTTGAGATTTCTGTACCAGGTGAATGGACCTGAGGATTGCTTTAAGGCACACTGGCAAGTTGGCAAGTTCTTCCCTAAGCCTCTTCTGGGTAGTAGTCTAGCTAATAGCCTCTAGGCCAGGCAGAGAGAGGTCAAGATCTATTGCCATCTATTCTATAGAGCAGCTTAAACCATTCTTATCACACAGCACTTGAGCTTATTCTAATCATGTGTTTGGCCAGCTGACTAACATTTGCCATGTGCTGGTTTGTTCTCTTATTTTCCTCCAAGGAAAGCACGGTAAAGTTTTGCTTTGAAAGTCTTCATGTTACTCCTCTGCATGTTTGGTTTTGTCGCTTTTTTAATAATGCAGTACTGCTGTGTGCTTGTGTTAGAGAAGGCAGGGTCAAAGAAACATGTTTTATGTTTAGGTCTGAGTGTATTGCAGTTTTAAGTTGCTGAGAAGTTAACTCTCAGTCTTTGCTTTGGCTTTTAGGGAAGCTTGATGTTTCACACGAGAGTAAAAGTGAATTGTGAGAGTGAGCAGGAGCAAGGTCTCAGTTATGAACTTCAGGTGTTTTCTTGACGATCCACGTTATGGAGTGTCATAAATTCTAGATCTTGGCTGTTGTCTTCAGTAGAGTTTTATGCAAAGGTAGTGTAGGGAGTGTAGAACGCCTGAACTACAGTGGATGGTTCATTGTTTATCTGAAGCCTCCTAGAGGCTGAGAACTTTTTGCCTGTAAAAACATTGTTGTTATGATAATTGAGAGATAATGAAAGTGTGAAAAAAATAGGTGAGGACAGGCCAGGAAAGTGAAAAAGTTCTACTGAAATCAAAAGAGTAAAAGCCATTTACTTGTGGGTAGTAAGTTACAGAATGACTCAAACAGTTGCAGATGTGTACATGTACCTGTAGCTCAAGTGAATGACTCCATAGCTGCAAACCCTGTAACTCTTGCCCTTTCCTGTCCTGTTTGGCTGAGCTTTATCTCACTGAGGAGCAGCAGCCACAGGTTTTACCCGACCTCCAGATTGTCTCTGTGATGCCGGGAGATAGTGAAAGATACATAGCTCTTCCTTTCTCTTACATGTTAGTTCTTTGCTCTATATCTTACCATGCTGAAGGAAACACCCATAGGTCATCCAGTCCAACACCTAATCAAAACAGAGGTTCCTCAGGGCTCTCTCCAGTGTAGTCTTGAACACCTCCATGGATGGCGATTCCATCACCTTTCTGGCCAGTCTGTTCCAATATTTGATGACTATTGTGATAAATAAAAAAATAAATAAAAATTCCTAGTACATAATCTGAATTTCCCATGTTCCAACTTGCTTTTTTAACTCCTTGTCCTCTAGCCAGGCTCCTCCACGAAGGATCCATCTTCTTTGTGTCCTCTGATCAGGTAGATGTAGGCAGCAGTAACATTTCCCCTTTGTCTTCTCTTTTTAAGACTGAACAGACCCAGTTCTCTCAGCCTCTCCTTGAATATAATGTTGTCCTGCCCCAAAAAACTTGATGTTCTTCTTTTGGGCTCGCTCCAGTATGTCCATGTTTTGAGGTTTTTTTTGTACTGAGGAGCTCCAAATGGACACAGTGTTCTAGCTCTGGGCTCATAGGCTCTGGTCTCCTGATCAGGTGGCTGAAAGAAGCCTGTTACCCTGCACCTACCGAAGGTGGAAGGTGATTCACTAGGGAATTTCAAGGCCTCAGTCAGAACAGGGATAGATCGTCTCATATCTAGGATGTCTAGTTCAAGTTGTCTTTCATTTAGTACCGTTTCCTCCAGCCTTGTTTTTTGTCTTCCCTTTGTATTCACTTGGGATACCTTATTATGGTGTGTGCTTCAATGTGCACAGTGCTGTAAGTCTGCGAGGAGTCTGGGTTTAACTGCGATGTCTCAGCACAGTTTTATCAGGCATAAAAGTGCCTTATTTTTAACTTGTTGGAGAAGTGGGTGGTAGACCTTTTGTTATCATAGAAGAGCCTGGGGTATTAAAATTCATGTCCATGCCAAATTCTATTGCAGATAACTGTTTTCTCCCTGCCGTTTCACTTTGATAGAGTACTCTGCTTTCCATGTTGATTTGTGTTTGCGTAAGATTAAATTGCTTACATATTTCACGTTAGAGGTGACCGCAGTTTAATGGCTGACAGAATTGACCCAATATTGTTTTCATACCAGTTTATTTCTGAGGCATATTTATATCATAGTGGTTTGGTTTGGGGTTTTTTTGCTTTCATTTAGAGTAGCCAAATTCCTATGCTCTTGAGAAGACGTAAGGTTTTTAAATTACTTCCGTTTCCTAATGTCTTTTTTGATGTTTGTGTCATTTGACCCTGGCTGGTTGCCAGGTGCCCATCAAAGCTGCTCAATCACTCTCCTCGTCAGCTGGACAAAGGAGAGAAAATATCATGAAAGGCTCATGAGTTGAGATAAGGATGGGGAGAGATCACTCAGTCACTCGCTGATTACTGTCATGGACAAAACACGCTTGACTTCAAGAAATTAGTTGAATTTATTACCAATCAAAGTCAAAGCGGGATAATGAGAAGTAAAACAGATCCTAAAAACACCTTCTTCCCACCCTTCCCTCCTTCCTGGAGTTAACTTTATTCCCAGTTTTCTACTTCCTCCCTCTCCCCTCAGTGCAGGGAAATGGGAAATGGGGGTTACAGTCAGTTCATCACACGTTGTTTCTGCCACTGGTTTTTCTTCAGGAAGAGGAGTCCTTCCCCTGCTCCAGTGTGGAGTCTCTCTCTCAGGAGACAGTCCTCCATGAGCTTCTCCAATGTGAGTCCATCCCATGGGCTGCAGTTCCTCACAAACTGCTCCAGCAGGGGTCCCTTTCCACAGTGTGCAGTCCTTCAAGAACAGGCTGCTCCAGTGTGGGGCCACCATGGGGTCACAAGTCCAGCTAGCAGACCTGCTCCAGCATGGACTCCTCTCTCCATGGGTCTGCAGGTCCCTGCCAGAGTCTGCTCCAGCACGGGCTTCCCACTGGGTCACAGCCTTCTTTCTGGCATCCACCTGCTCCAGCGTGAGGCTCCTCCATGGGCTGCCGGGGCACAGCTACTTCAGCGCAGTCTTTACCACGGGCTACAGGGAAATTTCTGCTCCAGTGCCTGGAGGACCACCTCCCCCTCCTCCTTCAATGACCTAGGTGTTTGCAGAGTTGTTTCTCTCACAGATTCTTGCTCTGGTCTTCTCTGGCCACAATTGCATCTGTGGAAGAGCTTTTTTTTCAGTCTTAAATATATTATCCCAGAGGTGCTACTCCCTCAGTCCTGGGCAGCAGTGGGTCCATCCTGGAGCTGGCTGGCACTGGCCCTGTAGGACCTGGGGGAAGCTTCTGGCAGCTTCTCAGAGAAGCCACCCCTGTAGCCCCTGCTGCTTCCAAAACTTTTGGAATTGCATTGAGGAATCTCTGTCAGTGACCAATTAAGCATTTTTTTCCTACTACTAACTCAAAGGGAATAAATCTTAAAACTGTATTTGTCCTGCTCATGGGGCTGCAACATTTTTTAAAAACATTTTTTATAACACAGACAACCCCAGTCCAACCAATTAACAGAAGAAACCCTCCCTCAAACTCTTCAGTGTCTCCTCAGAACTCACATGCTAATCATTAGCCTTTAGGAACTGTCTCTGCTCTAGCCATTTCCCAGAGTTAGGCCTCTCTATTTATTACTGGCATTGCTCTGGCCTCTGTTCTGCTCTGCTGCCATGTGTGCCAGGAGGAGCTGGCTAACCTAACTGGGTGCTTGGTGCTTTCTCACCCTGCCCTGTCCTCAGAGCAGCTCTGCTGCAATAAACATACCTGAGCTGCAGCAGATCCCCGGTCCCACCTGATTGCTAATGACCTCCTGTTGAAAGAAAACAGGGTATTTTGTTCAAATAGTGAAAATTAAGAGAATGCGATTTGCTGCACAGATTCATTATTGCAGGGCTGGTGAGCCCAGCCTGGGGTTTTCTTTTAAATCTTCTTTCCGCAAATTAATGAGGTCTGATTCTGCTTAGTTTATGAGTTGTGATGAGATCAGCCCTCCTTACTGCAAGCCTGTGTAAAATACAGCCTGCACAGTGCATTTCAAAATCACTCAGAACAGATGGCCGTCAGCTTACAGACAACTGTTAGCAGCAGCTCCAGCACTGAAAAGCATTGGTTTGAGTTTCAGCTCCCAAGGTGTTTGGTAGCACACTCACAGGATTGACTTATAAAGACTTTTTGTTCTTTTTATTATTATTAAAATCCCTGGTAGTCAATAATGATGGGGTTTTACTTGGGTTGGGTTTTTTTTTTGTTTTGAAGGGCATGAGTAGGACAGCTGAGTAATTCTGGAGGCATTGCGTATTACACATCTGTGTAACAGGAAAGCTGCGAGACAAGAGCCCAGGCAGATGTCTGCAGTTGCTTTCTGTATCTTGTCTCTGAGAGATGGTGGTAGGACCCTGGTGAAAGTGAAAAGGAAAGCACTGATATTGGTAAAAGTAGCTCCTCTGCCCTTAATGGGAACCTTCTGCTCCTCTCATTTAAGAATAAAACTCCAATCTGTTAAGTTAGGTCCTTACTTCATAAGCTTTTGTGGAAGTAGTGAATCAAGTTGGATAGAGGCAATAAAGATATATCTAAGGATAGAAGTATTTAAATTCCCAGAGTGGCTTATTGAAATTAGTGTGAAATATAATTTAAAGTGACGAGCTGTGTTTCACACCGAGATCAGGAATGGTTTGCACAGTCAGTTGTATCTCAGCTGTGGGGTCAGCACCCTCCAGCTGAGCGTGGGAAGAGTCTGTCTGACTTATCTCCCTGCTCAGACAGGGGAAGGGGATCTGCAGAGAACTGTAGACACCTACACGAGTCTGTGAAGAGCCCAACTTCCTAAGTATTTTAGGTGCCCCCAAGGTTAGGCATGAGCAGAACTGATCTTGGAGGCTTTGTTCCAGACTTCCTTGCTTCCAGCAGCCCTTCAGCGGCTGTCGTTACGCTGAGTTAGTCCAAGGTCTGTGAGCCAAGCTGAGGCTTGGCTGAAACGTTGCTTTCTAACTACTGTTGGCAGAAGCCACAAGTATCGTGGCTAACAATGCCCTAAGATAGTGCATGGCCTTTTATTTCGTCCTTGCTCCGGGTAAAAGTGTCAGACTTGATTTAAACAAAAATAAAACTATTCAGGAATCCCAGAATTTGCCAGATAAGTCTTTTTGATGGGGTGTGTGTGTAACTATGTGTTTGGAAAAAGAGATGAGCTCTGAGCATACACAAATGCAAGCTAGTGTAACAGCCACAGCACCTGAGGAGAACTGCAACTGTGATGTAGATCTTAAAAAAAGTAATTGTGCTGCTCTTGATCTTGTGAAAATTGTATAACACATGCCCCTTGCTTTTGTGGAGAAATCCCCTTGGTGTGTCAACTGTAGTATCCAGAGGTCTCTTTTGTAAATTCTCATGTTCATCACTGTGCATCACTGACGTTCATCTTCACCTACTTAGGGAAGAGGACTTTGTGGTGTTCTTGTGCACTTTTGCCGAGCTGTTTTCTGAAGCTGTAAGGTCTAACCCGACATGCACGGCCTTCAGATAGAGCCCATGAGAAAGGAGCGACACAGAGGGACTGTTATTGCACAAATAAAACAGGAGAGGTCTCACTAAGTTTTTCCCTGTGGATATCTCCCGTGCTGCTCCAGTGCCATCTACTGACTGGTTCTTAGGCCATCGCTCATTGCAGGAATGGACTTCTTTGCTTTGGTAAAATGATATTTCCTTTCGTTAAACTTCTCTGATGGACTGTGCTATGCTCTGCCACAATCCTTCTGAATTTAAGAGATTATTTCATTTCTTACAGGCATTGTGACAGCAACTTTGAAGTTGCTAACAGCAGTTGTGTTTGTAACTATTGGAACAATCCCCTTTGGACTGCTTTACCAGTCACAGAAAAGTTCTGTGAAATTATTCTACTATGCTTGTGCACATAAAGCAGAAAATTATTTATTTATTTAATCTTACAGTGTATGAAGACTCACATTAACTTAAAACAACACCATCTGTGAGGAAAAGTCAAGTTCCAAGTTTGGAACTGGAAAACAGACTTACCAGTCTACCAGGAAGCAAGAGCTGTTATCCACTGCTAATTGTGCTTGAGCTATGACAGCAAATTGCTGAGCTTGTGCTGTTTTAAATTCCCACACAGTCAGGCAGAAATTGTCCATGTGCTGCCAGACTTGAGCAGTAGGACAGGGGCTGGACATAAGGATTTTCCATATGCAAAGTTCAAACAGGTTAACAATAAAAGATTTAGGGGCCAGACCTCAAAGGGGGTGAGAGTTGAGATCAGGCAAATCACAAAGCTGTGCTGAAGTGTAGATATGGAGCAAACAGAGGCCTTTGGGGGCTGGATTATGGCTGGGGCTTCTGAATCTGGGATTCCTGAGTCTGGGATTCCTGAACATCATCTTCCCTTCCTTGTTTATGGTGTCCATAATGGTAAGCCTAATTACACAAGCTTTTTGCAGATGAAGCAAATTCCATCCTTTGGGTTTTATAATCTGTTCATTAGAGACTCCTCTTGTTTGTTTCTTAATCCTTAAATGCACACGTCCATGTTAAAATAAATACTTAATGCAGAGAAAAGCTGTCAACAGTAAATCTGTAAAGCTGTAACAGTGGCTTGACCACTCCGTTCCTTAAACTCATTCTCTTCCAGTTTTCTTTTAATGGGCATTTAAAAAGATTATTTGCACACATCATCAGTGAGAACATAAAACAACAAGCCCTCAGATGTTCGTAGTCAGAGCTAAACATCTGACCAGCATGGTTCTGAGTCAGCAAAGCTTGTACCAGGCCAGCTCCAGGAAAAGGATGTATAAAGTACCTAAACCCAAAACTTCATACCAGCACTTTCCAATGTGCTCTCTGGGATCCACGAATGGGACAGAATGGTTTCTACTTCTCCTGCTGGGGACAGAGCAGATTAAACTCCTGTCAAAGAGCAGTCATGTTTTTTTTTTTCTTGAAATCATGTCAGTTAAGCTTTCCCCCCTCTGACTTCTTTTTTTGTTCAGGATTGACAAAAAATAAATTTAAGTATTTGCCCCCAGCCTAAGTTTGTGCCTTCCTTAGTCTGAGCACCCCTCTAGGCCATGGGCTGTGTTAGATCAGGCATTTCTTCCCCTCTGCATACTCTGGCCCTGCAGTGGGCTGGTGTACGGCAAGGACAAAGCTTGGGGCTGGAGGGAAAGCAAATACTGTAATCTGGGAGTAACAAATTGCAGGTTTGACAAAGGGCTTGTCAATTGTAAGAGACAATAATCAAATTCCAGTTCTGGCTGCTGTTGTGATCCACTTCCTCTGTGGTCAGTGCAAAACTTGACTCTGTTGACTTTAGTTCAGAACTTAGGAGAGGGAATAGTGTTTCCCCTGATTTTGAGTAATCTCATTTGTGTAAATGCAGGAAGACTGTGAGCACCTGTTGCATTGCAGTTCCCTGTGCTGGTTGTTATTTCCACTCCAGTTCTGTGACATTACTTGACCCTTCTAGGCTGCTGATGTAGGGAAAAATCTTACCCTTTCCTACATGTACTGGTTTCTAATGACTAAGGATGCTTACTGATCTGGTAATGTGATTATTGCACTGGGCAGAAAGAGGAATCGGGGCAACATTTCAGAGACTGGAAATAGAAGGTTTTGTAACACCCTACAATTTGCAGAATATTTTTCCGGAGTGAACTGAACTATCAAAAGGGGCTTGGGGCATTTTCTTGATAGATGTGTACCTCTGCTACAGAACCCGCATCAGGAACTTAAATATTTCCCTTTTCTGCTTTTTTAGAGTCCAAGATGAACTTGGATGATTTTATCAGTATGAATCCCAATGTGGGATGGGGCTCAGTGTTCCCCCTTCCAGACTTTGTGCATCGATTTGGCAGACAGACTGATTACAGCTACTCCTTGGAAGAACAGTGAAGTGAACAAAGAAGTTCTCCCTGCTTCTGTTTTGAGTGGATGTGTTTTGTTTTGCTGCTCTTACATTGTGTTTATGGTTTACATTTCTGTACATGGAATAAGTACTTGGAAAAATAGAATACCCAGTCAGAAATATCATGAACCGAATAAAAACTTTTATTTTGATTATGAAAGAATGAACTTGCCTTTTAATGTCAAATCAAAGGCAGACATCCCAGCATAAGCATATTGCTTTTCCATCTACTGTGCCCAAATGGAGAAGAGCTGTAAGAAAAGCTTTCGGAAAAATATGTGCATAAAATACTGAACATTGTAGCTCATATTGCTGCACGTTGACACATTTTAGAAGTGTGATAAAACGTGTTTTCTTCATGTTATGATTTCTGTCACTTATGTCAGCAGACGGTGCATCTCAGTTTACTCACTGACTTTACCAATTAGTCCTTATTTAGCAGCAGCCCAAAGGGAACACTGATGTAGTAGCACAATCTTGAATTCCTGTGCACTGTGTAAAACCAGGTGAGTGTTCAGGTTTCTGTGCTGGACGAGGGCAGGATTAAATCCTGCCATTTCAGTTAAATGTTCCAGTGCTGACATTACTGGAAGATTGCAGTTGCTATTTTTGCTTCTCAGGCTGGCTGTGCATTTTCACCTGCTCCCATCTTCTTGCACTTGGTCTTAGTCTGGCCCCATGGTAATCCGGGGTAGGAAGCTCCACTGACAGAAAGCAGGAAAGTTTGTTGGGTTTTTTCCTGCACCTTCGCTCCTTGAGCTGGCCTGCCACGAGGTCAGACAGCTGCTCCTGCTGGGGTAAAGAAATCTGCGGGGCCATATGGCTGGGGGGAAGGGAATGAGAAAGCCTCCCCCATCAGGGTCACCTGCTGCAGAGTATCCTTAGAGGTGATACCAAGCTGCATCCCCGCAGGGCATCCCAGGAAAGCCATCGTGCTGATCAGGGTTTGAAGCAGTCTCCCACATCTTAGAAGAGTGCCCTAAACGTGGAATTACAGAAACAGGCTAAGATGGGGTATTTAATTCTCAGCTTTGGACCTGTTCTACTTTGCACAGTAGCACACCATAGAATCACAGGCTGGTGGAATAATTCAGGTTAGAAGGGTCAGGCAGACTCGACCTGTCTGTTGAAATCAGTCAGCCCAGGCTGCTCAGGACTTTATCCAGTCAGGCGTTGGAAACCTACTAGGGTTGAGACTACAATAAACATTTGTGATGGACTTCAGTCCTGGTGAGGAAAAGCACACTGAAGGTTTTAAGTATTAAGGGATTGTTTTATTTGTAAGTACAGAAAAAGATAAAAACCACAAAGAAACGTATACGTATATTACTGTTACATAACTGTATTGTTATATACATACTGTATTACTTTATGTCCCATCAGTTCCAGGGAATTTACTTGGCATGTTAACAGTGGCCACAGCTGACTGAACAACTGGGGTGTTGATTCATTTCATCCACACATCTCCTCCTGTGTCGTAATGGCTGCTTAACTTAATGATAAGGAACTGAAACTTTCAGTTGCCAGATGCAGCTGGGCTGGTTGGCTGTGCAGACAGGCTGCTGCCACACGGACTCCTTGGGTGCCAGCACAGACTATGGGTGGGAGGCTGCTTGTTGGGGCACTCACCTGTGGGGTGGGAATTCATCTGCAGTTTCTGTCACTCTGAACCAGCTTCACTAGAAGAGACTATGATGAAACTGAGGATTCCTGACAAACTGTTGCACAGAACCCTCTTGAGAGCTCTGGATTTAACCAGATACACCTGAGTAAAAGATGTGATTTAGCCACGTTTGGATGAAATGGCTGGCAGCTCTTTCTGCATGACACTGATGTGGCAGACATGCTCTGAGTGAATGAAGATGATGTTACTTGCCATTTTTGAGTGGTGTTGAGTGGCTGTGACTGTGCAGAGCAGCAGCAGTTTGCCTGCTCAGCTCTGTGCAGATGCCAACCCAGTGGCTCGGGTTAGACATGGCAGAAGTGAGAATGTGAAGATCCATGGTTTAGATAAACGGGTTATGTCAAGCACTTCTTACCCTGCAAGTGATTGATTCTCATACACACAGAGTTCCTGTGCATTGCTCAACAGACACTTTAAGTCGTTACAGAACATGAGGTTCTCATCCCTCCCTACTTGAGTGTGTCATTTGATTTAACCTCAGCTGGTTTCCGGTGCCTGAAATCTGTGACACACTCCCTTTAGTGGGGGTCAGACACAAGAATCTGCCTGGTTTAATCAAGTTTCAGCATCGAGGCTGGTAAGAAGGAGAACAGTCACAACCATTGTTCAGAATATGCAAGTTAAAAAAAAAAATCAGTGTGAAGAGTCTGTTCTTTTTCTTTCTCATCATTCTGAACAGGTGCTTAATTTTACATGTAGCAGGCTGGGTGTGTGTGATGATGGCTTTTCTACAATTAACAACCTTTTTGTAGCTCTTGTAAAAAGTTGTTATTCCAGAGGAATCGGTAGAAGCCAGAGAATGATTTCTTTCAGTGCTGAGGATGGTGATGTTGTGGTGCTGTCTCTGTAGCCCTTGAAGCCTTTCATTTCATCAGCATTTCAGGAGGTGTGCTATCAGAAGGGCAGAATTCAGGAATACATCAAGTGCTCATTTAGGGCCCCAAATACAAAGAAGAGCTACTTACTTAACTCTAACTAGCAGAAACCAGCCCTTTTAAATGCTGATTAATTCTGGTGTCCCATCAGAGGGACTAAATGAATTCCCTTCCCTCTTTTGTCCCTTCTCTCTCCAAGTAACCCCAGTCCTGACTATTCTGTGGAACCTGCTGTGTTTAACCTCTGTGCTGTCACCTCATATTGAGGTGTGAGGTGTTTTCCCACTGCGCACCACAGTAAGTTGCAGAAAGAAAAGCAAAGTTTTCTGAGAGTCTCTTGGCCGTGTGCCTGCAGGAGTACAAAGAACTGCAGCTGTGAAGCTGATGGTGAGGACTCAGCTTCACTGCCTGACATCACTAATTATCAGCTCTGTGATCACTGATGTATTTAAACACCTAAGATTCAAGCAACTTTACAGCACAGGTGCATGCGTGTGTGTGGGGTGCACTGTACGAGGGGGCACGACTTGGTGGCCCTCGGGTACAGCTCCAGGCTGGCTGGTGCAGCCACCCCGGTGATCTGGCGCCTGGGCAGAGCCTCACTTCTTGAGGCAGGGGGGCTGGGCTTATGCCACAACGAGATATGAAATAATAGGAAAGCTTTGACATTACTGCAAGGCTGATTGGCTGGGGTGCTCTGGCACGGCAGGGTCAGCACGTGTGCACCTACAGTCCATGCTGTCCATAGCCCTCGAGACTTTCAATCTTTCCTGTGTCCAGATATTGTCCCAATGTGTCCAACACAAAGATATGTGGCTTATGCACTTTCAGTACAATGATTTCTTACTGCAGCTTAGCTTTCCATCCCCTTTCAGCCTTCTTTGTCCTTTCCCACAGTGATGTCTTTCTGCTGTCCAGTTATTACAGTATTTATGTGCTGAGAGCCCTTAAGAAGTGGCTTTCTGGACTCGGTGACTCTTGAGTCGGGCATTGAACAAAGCAAGGAGAAACCTTCTGCCTTTAGGTCAGTTACTCTCAATCCCATGGTCTCCCAGTTTCTGGATTCAGTTCATACCCACACATCTCATCTGGCCACCAGAAATTCTCCAACACCTTTACTTCTAGACATCATAGGGCAAGACCCTGAGAGCCTTATAATGGGGGGCACATCCTATCTCACAGGTCTCCATCAGGCTATTGCAACAGTAAACTGCAGCATGAGTTGGAACACCCACATCTCTTCTGCCTTCTTCCTCTTCTTTGCCGCTGCTTTTTACTTAAAAATATAGTTTATGTGATAACTAACCTCTTTTATTTACCTGTTTGGGACTTTAGAAAAAGAAAGGCTGCTTTTTTTCTGGCATGCATCTGCTTGGCCAACGCATTTTTGCAAACTTGTATGTGACCAGGTCTGTCTTGAGAAAATCCCATTTCTCAGTTGGCCAGCAGAGAGAGCAGTCAGCATTCAGTGGATGTGCAGGTCGGGACATTTGGCCAGAGGCAATCTCCTGCACGCTCAGCCTTGCCAGTAGCTGTTACAGGTAAAAAAATAACTCTGACAGCATTGCAGAGGTGATTTGTACCTCACAATGTTGCAGATGAAGGGTTACCTATTGCCCTTGCGTGCACCTGAGCCTGTAAGGTCTGTGCAAGTTCTTCTTGTGCATCAAGGGCTATATGCCAGCATCCAAACCACCTACCAGTTTTTTGGGGGCATTCACAGTCCCTACGAAAATGGGCGTGTGACACATTAGAATGTCAGGCCAATTGCTCTGCTATCAATTTATGGACTTTGGAGGCTGAACTTGGGTACCTGGGATGCTGCAAACTGATTTGGACTGTTAAGGAGGCAAAGAGACACCAGGGTGCATTTGTATGAATCAAATTCCAGGGTGAGATCCCTGGTCGGGACATTTTGATCTCCTCATACCCTCATTGCCCAGCCAGAGCCTCATGTGTGTCCTGAAGCACCATTGACCTCCAAGCACCTACAGTAAAACGGCCATCTCTGAGGTCTGGTTGGTTGTGGTTTTTTGTTAGAACAAGTTTGGTCCAAGTTTTCTCATTTTCCGTGTTTTTTTCAGCCAACTTTTCAGGAAACCAGGGTTGTAGACTGAATGACCTGAGAAAGCTGTACCAGGGAGTGGGAATGAGGTGTGAAAGTCCCACTGTGTCTGTACAGTAGTCACAGTTACCTCCCACCAAGTGCCTTGCAGAACCGTTACCGAGACACAGTCGATGACCCAGGGGGTGGCTGTTCCCTGTGCCCGGCAGGAGCCAGGCTGCTGGAGGGGAGGACCTGCAGAGCATCACTTCACGCATCAGCTGGCAGAGCAGATGGCTCCAGGTCAGGTGGGGCTGCCCTCATATGACACCTGGGATTCGCAGGCTTGGAGAATCTCATCTCCTCTCGAGGGGAAACCTGTCTGCACCTAAAACACACATTCAGGTAATTACCTACTCAGAGATCTGAGGGAGGGAATGCTGGTGATTTTTAATCCCTTCTGGCTTCCTTCTCATGCAGGAGATGGCCCAGTTGAGACAAAGGTTAATGAAGTGTACCCAAAGAGGGACTGTCTGGAAACTTCTGCCCAGGTTTGTGCCCACTTCCCTGTGGAGCTCAGCTCTCTGGGAAGGTTTTCATTTGAGATCCTGGAGTCAGAAGTAAAGCACTCTGTACAAATGCAGCCTTTCAATAAGTTGAGTGCAGCTGCAGTAATGGTTCTGGAAAATCTCTTCAGTTTGACCTAAGATAAACAAATATGGTTGCTTAAGTATCCTCAATGTTTCCTTATACTTACAGTAGGAAATACCTTGGATACTGAGGGCAGTTAAAACAAATCTTACTTAGTTATCTAAGGCCTCTGGCAAGTCCCTGAGTTTCTGAGCAAGCTAAGCCACTTCTTTGGCGTGAGGTGTACCAGGCTTCATTTTATAGGGATAAAAACAAGCATTAAGGGCCTGAGCTGTGAACTGTCACTCACAAAGTCCAAGTGAAGCAGCATTATTCACCTGAAACTCGTGACAAATGTCTGGCTGGCACAGAGGGGGATGAGCAGGGTGTTTCCAATGAGCTGGATTCCTGGCATTATATTACTTAAAAGCAGGAAATGCTCGTTTGGCCTGGTTCAGCGTCATACCGGCCTTCCCATGCAAGGCTATATCTGGAACCCAAACACTGCAATAAGGCAGGAATCATTATATGGTTTTTTTCTCGAACGGCCTACACAGTAAGAAGATGGTAGTTATCTCAGCCTTCCCTTCTTTTTAGTATGCAATTGTGGTGGCGTACTTCCCCCCCGTCTCAGCTTGGCTGCTGAAATGGCAGAGCACCAGCTTGGAGCCATCTCGAGAAAATGTTCTGCTGTGGCTTTTAACCATTTAGCTGTAAAGCTCCTGCTGCCTCCACCGTTTCTAACTGCTGGGGTGAAGCAACGGTTGCCAGTCCTTGTTTATGGCGAGTGCAATCAGTTTGACTATTTATACTGTACTCATCACAGAGCACTTTGCTGTATGAAATGGTCACAGTTATATTTATACCAGCACAAAAACAAAATCATCACAAATCGAGGAGGGGACATTCAGAGTGATTTTTCCTTGCTACATGATGCTCTTTCTTCTGCAATTCAAACATTTATCAGTCAGAGTCACTCTCCTTGGGAGAAAAAACCAGCCCACTGTAAGTCAGGAATCCCACCAGTGTTTATCTGCACTTGTGTTTTTGTCTTGCATGAAGTAAATGCAACTATTTAGTCAAGTAACCTCTACCAGCTGCTACCTCAGTATGAATATGCAGGGCTGCCAGGAAAGTCCATGGAGTTGTCTTAGTACAGCAAAAGCAGAGTTTGATCTGCTTTGCCAGAGATGCTAAAAATACCTTTTAATATGCAAGGTATGTGTCTGGCCAGGAGTTGTTTTCAAATGCATCCTCCAAGGAGTTGCTACTCCTTGGAGTAGTAGAGCTCAAACAGCTGAGCCCTGAGATGCAAACTAACCAGTGCTGTGGGATCCAGCCTTACTCCTGGCTGGGATCACTGGCAAGGTGCTCCTTCTGCTTTGTTTCCAGCAGTAAGTTGGAAAGAAGGGACTCAGAGGGGATTTGCAGTGCCCTACCTGCCATATTTGTGCAGGGCTAAGAGTTGGACTCAATGATCCTTGTGGGTCCCTTCCAACTCAGCAGATTCTGTGATTCTGTGACATTTGTCAGAGGTGCTTTACTAGGTGGGTTGTTTACTTAATTGTCATTCTCATTTATTTGATAATTATTAAAAAAAAACAGGTTGGGTATTTTTGATATCTGAGAGGCCAGGTTAGGGGCTTTGTTCCCAGCACAGTCCCAGCAGCCTCTGCTGTGCAGAGGCAAAGCCCCGGTCTCCTCCAAGCTGAGGGCAAGGGCTGTGTGAGCAGAGGCAAAGCAGTTGCCTTCCCCAGGATGCAGAGGCTGAAGGGAACCCTTCCAGTGTCCTCTCTGGCCTTGCCGTTTGAGCTGCTGTGGAAATGCACGGCTGAGGAATGGCTCAGCCCAGCCCCGGCTGCACGGGCACAGGTCTCCAGCCCTTGCCAGGGACTGTGGTGTCCCCACTGCTGGCTCCCCACAGGGGCAATTCAGACAGTGGAGGTGCCAGGACATTACCATCCCACTCAGGATCGTAGAATCATGGAATCACGGAATAGCTTGGGTTGGAATGGACCTTAAATAAGGATCATCTAGTTCTAGCTCCTCTGCCATGGGCAAGGACACCATCCACTAGACCAGGTTGCTCAGAGCCTGGCAAGGATGCTTGCTGGGCTTACAGAAATCCTCAGAAATGGGGATTATTTGTGGTCATTCCATGACCAAAGTCCCTGGCTCAGCAAGTGGAGTCCATGGCAAAAAACCACACGTGGAGATTGCCCAGCACTGAGGACATTTGAGGCCAAACAAGTGACAAAAGCAGGCATGTGGGGTCCAAAAGGGGTGTTACCATCTTCACCGACATCGTTGTGTCTCACTGTAAGGTCCTCTGCCCAGCCCGCATAGTGCAGGAGAACCTGCTCCCAAATAACATTGTAACTGCTGCTTAATGACACTGGGAGAATGATCTATGGAGCTCCAGTGGCACAGCCATTGGTTGTGGCTGGATTAGCAATTGGAAGCTTTGTTTTGAGCTTTCTGTAATAAAATACCGCTGTGCTGGGGCACACAGGCTGGCTAGGGTTTCACTGACTACTTAAGAAAATGAGGGCAAAGGGTGATTAAATATTAAGTGGGATGCAAGATCTCAGCTGATGCAGTTCATCTAGTAACCTGAGGATGGGATGGAGATAAAAGTGGCTTCCTGAGATACCTGAGAGGGTACTACAGGAACCCATCATGGCCAGCAAGAGAAGCTTTGGGGTTCCTCCATCAGCTTCCAGTGCCAAGAGACCTCAGGGCTGATGTGTGTGGTCATAGAGGTATACCAACACAAGGATTCTTTTCTATTCAGCTTTCCACCTCTTCTGTAAATCAAATACCATTCCTGGCCATGTTAGACTGTCAAGCAGGCTCTACTGACATCAGGCAGAAAAAATTAATGAAAAAACAGAAAAGAGATTTGTGATTAATGCAGAAACATTCCGTCGCTACCAAGGGATAAGCCATGTCCTAAAGCCTTTCCTTCAGGCAGACCTGGTGCTGACAAGAAAGTTGTCAGCCTTCCTTACACTACAGAGCAAGACTTCTGAAAGCAGCTTTTATGGGGTGTCTGTCTGTCGGCAGGAGTGTGTCCGTGGGCCTCTCCATGTGTGCGGATATAGACGGCTCCTTCCACAGCAGCCCGTATCAGTTCCCGTGCTTGCTCAGCTCCCCTTGGTGTTAGCAATGGGAACATTAAATTATATCCCGTTATCAGTTGGCTCTTCCTGAGGAGGACCCACACCTTGGCTGTTGGCACCTGCTCAGGTGCAAATGCTACGAGAGCTCCTGCTGCGCTCCCTCCCTCCGTGGCACAAGCATGGGCAAGTAAACCTGGATAAATCCAGGCTCTTTCCTTTCTGGGGCTCTTAGGCCAACATTTTACCACCCTTCTAGTGATTATAACTCCCATAATCCCCCTCATCACATACACCCCTGGAAACACTTAAAGATGCTATTTTTCTCTGATATAAGCTGTGCCAAAGCTTGGTTCCTGTTAGGAAGACAAACTGGCAGTGGAAACATTGACAACTACACAAGCAAATATTGTATTGCTTAAAAAGCTTTATTTAGATTGCACCATTGCGGGGAGGGTTGTTTCTTGGTTAGTTTTGGTTGGGTTTTTTTTTTCCATTTTGGACGATGCTAAAGACGCCATAAAATTAGCTACAGTATTATCCCAGCGATTTGTACACTTCACATTCATGCGCCTTCAAAATTAAAAGAAATCATGATAAAACTAAGCAAATAAACGGTCCTCAGGAAGAACTAATCCCTTTCCTCCATGCTCCCAGCAGCCTCCGAAGCCAGTGGGGGTCCCAGGAGGGCAGGGGTGGGAAAGCCCAGGCTGAGTGGCGCGAAGGATCCTTGGGAAGGCTTTGTTGCTCTGCCATGGGGATATTAATGTCTCTGGCCAGCTGACAGCGCGTGTGGTGAGCATAAACATTTGGCTCCAGCAGAGTTGCAGACGAGGGAGGCAAATTGCGCACATGAAAAAGAGGGTCCCCTGTGATGCAGCCGGCTGGGCAAGGGCTGTCTGTGGCGGATGGGAGTGGGATCGGGTGCGAGGGCCTGCAGCATCCCTGGGGAAAAGTGGGCACAGGCAGAGGACAGTGGGCACAGAGAACTTTTGTTCATGATGTCTGTTAAGTCCAAACAACAGCCATTTTGCAAGGAATGGGGGATAAGTGGATAAAGAGCACCCAGGCCCTGCTTTCCAGCTCTTTACAAGCAGGCCAGCTGTCCACACTTGTTCAGGCTTAATTCACACTCTGGGTTCATTGCAACAGCCCTTTAAAGGTGGGGTCTTACCCTGTAGGTCAGCGGCCAGAGCAGTATCGATGTGCTGCTGCCTGGGCCCAGTGAGCCCTCAGGCTCTTACTTTCCTGAAGGGCCAAGCAGGGAATTTTGCATTTTTGCAGTCTATAATTCAAATAAATAACTTTATAAGTATTTTTTAAAAGCCTTGAGGCCTTAGGCAGCCTGAGGAGAAGGGGCGCAAGGTGCTGCTGTGGCCAGGGGTGTTACAAAGCTCTCAGCCTGGCTCCCTGTGCCCAGGACGGGTTTGTGTGTGGTGGCTGCTCTCTGGCAGCAGCCTCACGTGCTCGTGCATGTGTGCGAAACTGGCTCACTTGGCTTTTCCTCCTTCTCAATGCTCAGCATAAGCAGGGAATAATAAAATGCAATTTTTCCACAGGGACTGGAGGAAACAAATTACTGCCCGGGTGTAGCTGAGGGCAGAGTCTGGCACACTATTTTCTGTGAAATAATTCCCACGAGGCCTTGTGGAAACCCAGCTTTTTTTTTCTTTTTTTCCTTCTCATTTTTTTACTTCCTTAAGCTTTCCAAAATACTCTGCTGTAACATATTTTCCCCAGTCACATGTGTTAGTGAGGAGAGAAAAGGTTAAATTCTCCTTTCATACTATAATGTAATTCATTTCCTGTTTTTCACAGCTGTCTAGACACAGATCTAACAAGCATTAACCCTGAATCCCACCATTGGGTTAAAAATAGAGGCTTTAAATATAAAAGTGCGTGGTAAGAGTAAGATTGTAGGTTTCTACCTACCACCAGGAGCCAGCTTTTTTAAATGAGAACCATTTAATTTTCTATAAGTAAGAAAATAAAAATTACTTCAATTTCAGAAGTTTAAAAAGGTTCCTTGTTGCTTTATATACACGAGCAGCAACACAGGCGCTGCTGAGCCACGGCACAGACAGGTTGATCCCCCCTCAGGAGTTATATTTATCTGGATTTACACCTCCTGCTATATTAAAAAAAGAAAGAATAAATTCCACTTCAGTGAGAGAGCTATAAAAAGACTGGGAGAAAATAATTTAAGAGAGAACCCATGTTGAAAACCATGGTCAGATTTTGGTGGGAGACCCACGGCCAAAATGTACTCCAAAGGAAAAAGCCATGGCTGTGGTAGCAAGAGGCACCTCACGCTGGGAAGGCAAGGCGTGTTGGGTCCCAGCCTAGCACAGCGTTTAAATGCTTGTACAGTCACGGCCAGACCCGAAGGGGCTCCCAGCAGCTTAGGCTGGGTCATGGTTGGGCTGGAGGCTGGCCCCAGGTTAAGCCAGGCAATTGCCCCCTGTGGGTGTGTATCCTCCTCTGACACTTCTCACCAGCTGGGCTGCCACAGCAAGTGGGAGGAAGGAGAGAAAGAGATTTCTGGTTTAGAACATGAGCTAAACGCCTCACAAAAGTGTGAGTTTTGCCTGTGGAGGCAAAGGAAGGAGAAAACAAAACTGCAGCCCACCCTGGCCTGGTGCAGGGCACAGACAGGGACTGAGGCAGCTCCTCGACTGACAGTTTATCACACCATTCACATCAGAGATTACCCAAGAGACATAATTTTTTTATGTACTTGAAGAACAAAAATAAACATTGGTAAGAATCAGCTTAACCCAATCCTCAAAAGCCTGTTAAAATAAGTCCAAATTCCTGGTGCGCTGGGACAAGGAAGAACTCACATTGCCTGTGCTGACCGTGTTTCTCTGTCTGTGAATGCAAACCCTGTGGGGTGGTTTGTTTATTTATCCCCTGAAGCTGCCAGTGGGTGTCTTTCCTGTCCTGCCACCTACTTCCAGCTGTCACATGGAAGCAGCAGCACCTCTGGGGTGGCTGGGATGGATCTGCCACCTCGGTCACGAACCTGCGGGTGCTGCCTTCTGCATTCAAGGCCTGTTCTGACCAGGACTGAAGCTATCCAAGGAAAACATATTAAAAAAACCATTAATTTGTTTTCAACTAGAAAGTGCAGTATACTACACATCAAGAATCTTGAGGGGTGAACTGGTGTCCTTCCAGCTTAGGGAAGGCCTTTGAACCCACATGAGTTATTTACAGAGCCTTTTGGAAAACAGCTCTCTCCAGTGTCTGCAGTTTGGATCACAGAAGCAGCTCTGGTTTTGCCAAAAATAAATCAACCCCCTACGTGGTTCACTGGGGTTCACTCCACCCACCTTGAAAGGCAAAGAAGCAGAAATGAGGATTAGGGAAAGGTGAGGCAAAGCAAAGTCACAATTTTAATATTCATTGTATAGTTTTCAAAATGCTTTTTGCCCAAACTGTACTGCTTTGTCAGGCTCTAAGCAAGAGAGTGAGGGCACTCCAAGGAATTATACAGGGTGACTTGTTATCACTGATCAGGGCATGACCTAATCCATGCTTCAGGCTGCCTCTCCATCTGTCCCTGAGTACTCTTGAAAGGGTAGAGGTGTTAGCAGCATTAACATGAAAATGGGAAAAATTATAGCCAGACCTCAGCGACCCAGCATATTCCTAAGATCCCATATTCCCCTTAAATGATTTAGTCTTTTTACAGTTAGTCTATTAAGTAGAATTCAATATTTTCAAGGAAGTTTGAGTGAGAAGTGTGTCTTAACAACAGCTTTCTCATCCTCTTGTTTAAAAGGCTCTGGTGATCTTGTCAACTGTGCCATCCCATGCTTGCAGAGACTTGCACTGGGGAGTGCAACCCTCTGACCTGAGTCACAGTGTAAACTACAGAAAGACTTAGAGAACCACTCAAGCGTACCTTACTTGACAGTGCAAATGAGATTGAAAACAAAACATCTGCATTTTGTACTTATATTCAGAGCTGGCATAGCTTTCACAATGCAAGTAATCCTGTTTTACCATCATAACTTCTGTTTCAAATCGAAAAGTGTCATCTGCCTTGTCAGCTGCTTTTCCACAATTTACTATGAGTTGCTTCAGTGGGCTCCTACTCACACTCCTGAGCAAGAGCTTGAGTCAGACTGTTTGCAGTCCTGACACTAATGAGATGCAATTGTACCTGAAAAAGAAAAATATTAAAGTAATAAAAATGAAAGCTATTGGATAACATGTCCAGAAAAAAAAATTTTGTAAGCCAGAAGTTGGAGCTGAAGGTCTCAGATCATTGCCAGTGTTCACAATCTCTTTTGGGGCAGCAATCACTCCTGTGCGTTGGGTGAGTTACAGATTCACGAGGAGAAGCTCCATGTGAGCATAGTTTTTGTTAGACATGAAGGTTCATTTCCCTTTGAGGCATGATGAAGCAACAGCTCTATCTGGGATGTTCTACTGCAACAACAAGCCAAGTTCTGGATGTTCCTGCAGAAGAGTCTTTGCTTACAGTCACCAAGAGCTCAAGGCTGATAAGGTCACCAACTTGGAAGCAATGAGACAACAAATTCTGTGGTTCACATTGTTTGAACATTTATTGCAATTCAGTGTCAAAAATGTTTTACAAAAATACATTACTGTCTGCGCAGAACAGCTGTAAAAATCAGAGTTGAACATGCAAGGGAAGAGGAAAAAAGTGTGCAAATTTATAATGGAAGGATTTTAACCACACAATAATATTAAACAGAAGTCTTATATAAGGGATGCCTTTCACTTCATATCATCTCTAGTTACAACTTAAAGGAAAAACAAAACAGAACACATGCTCTCTTCCATATATAAGTACATATTTATAATTACTGTAGATTAGTTCCTAAAGATGAGCGTATTTGCTATTTCAAATTAAAATGCTCTCTTTTTAGCAGACCTGTTAGCACTCTGTGCAGCACATGATGGCTAAACAAATGCGAGTTCTACCCTCAGTTGCCCTCCCAGGAGGAGAAGCAGCAACACTCGGTCAACAAAGGGAGACCTTCCCTGGTGTTCCGGGTATTTATGTAATACACACTGCATGTGTCAAGGACAAGATGGATTTGTTCTCCCTAGGGCCAGATCCTGCAAAGCCGATTTGCCACCAGTGAAATCGCTGGAGGAAGACACAGAATAGAAATGAGGTGCTGGTAAAGACACTCACAGAGCCCAGCAGCCACGTGCTGACAGCTGTGTGAATGGCTGATCACGGCTCCAGAGCCTCTAACCAGCATCGCTATAACCAGTGAGCTGTGAAACACGGTACAAGCAGAACACCAGGGTCCCAAACCTTGTAAGAGGGAGTCTATACCAACCTGATCAGCCATCAGCTCCACAGGGCCTACGTTCGTGCAAACAGGCCAGCCAGAAAGAGGGGCATTTTAATTTAAAGCTACATTTTTTTGGCAAAGGTGCTGATCTACAGGGAAGCCGTGCAACAGGTTTGTAAAAACAGGAGGAGGACACTGCTGGTTTGCTGTACCGACCAGGAGATCAGTGTGAAACAGCACACCTGATTTGTTTGCTACACAAACAGAATTTGAAACGTTCCTGCTCTAAATGAAGTCTGAGCTACTGAAGGCCAAAGAATTTTTCGGGCAGGAAAAGCTGGTTTGGTACCTGCATATGTTCTAGAAGGTGAGAGATTCACAAGAGTAACTGAAGTCAAACAGAAATGGGAATACAAACAGTTCAAAACCCAGGGGCAAAGAAAAATAATAAAAAATATATTCCCATATACAGAAAGTGGCAGGGTGCAATTAAAGGTTTACATACAAAGCATTGTCTTCAGAGCAATACGTATTTTCCTAATCACTTTACATAATAAAAGGATCTAGAAACTCCCACAGTTAAAAAAAAAAAAAAACCAAAAAACATAAGAGGAGGTACACACACTTTATGATCAAACTTTAGCACACCATAGTTAGTATAAATGGCTTAAGGTATGTACAGCTGAAATTGTGCCTCTTGAAATGGCCATCACATCAAAAACTCCAAACAAGTGCCTCCTCTAGAAAGCTGAAACAGATCTCTGAGATCTCTCCCTTCCTAAGCCTCCTCCCTTGCATGGATCTATTTTTTTTCTCCTCACAGCACCATGTTCTATGTTGTTGTACTAGTTAACACATCCTCTGAAGACAGTGAGATTTCTCTGGATATGCTGGCAAGAGAAAACCCCAAAGAGAGGAAAAACTCTCCTTTCCTGGTATTAAGAACTGATGCATGTCTAATGGGAATGCATCAACTGACTCGAAGGTGAAATGTCATTTAAAAAAAACATTCTATTATTTTCAAAATATAAGCAAAAGTCTCTTTTCAACAACAGCTTTGCCACAATTATCTTAAAATAGAGGTCCTTTTTGCATGACAGCAGCCTTAAAACTATCCTGTCTGGAAGCCCCTGTTAATCACTGTTAGTTTTGTTACTCTGCCATCCTCAGCCAAGCAGATGCCTTTGCACTGCTAAAATACTGATTGCTTTGTTTATAAATGGTTAGAGTAAGGTATTTGGATGCAACAGCATTTTGTTTTAAATACAAACCAAGAGGATTGAATTCACCACAACATCTCCCTGTACCAGCCACTTGAGAAACAATGAGTCTCCAAAGAGACCAAGGTCGTCTTTGACAGTTGCTGCAGCAGGAGGGTAATGACTGAGGCAGTAACTGAATGAGGCTTATTCTGTTTCTTATTTGTTTAGCCTGTTTTGTTCTCCAGTACAGTAGTTGCTTGGTGTTCTGCTGTTTTGGACACTGACAGCAATATCTTAAGACCTCACACAGGCAACACACGTGTCTATGTATTAACAAATCAGCTTCAGCACTTTGACCCTTCCAATGCTAAGAAGAAAAAACCACACTAATTGAAGTAAGTTTGATAAATAGGAGCCTCAGTTGCACATTAAATCTGTTGTCAGCATGACCCACGCTCTCTGGGCAGAAGACAGAATAAACTCTTTGCTCAAGGCAAGTGAAGAGTTGATAGAGGCAGTGGCTACACCTGAGACATTCCCCAGTCGTAGCTCAGTGCTGAGATTTTCTGTCTTGCTGTACAGGGAATGCACTAGGACAGATCCAAACCTGAGCTTAACATTCACTCAGTGTCACAATCTCGCAGTGGGTGTCATCTGCTAAGCACAGATGCAGACTGGGCATAACCCCCCAGCATTTCATACCAAAATACTCTTGCCTCTCCATCACAACAGGTTGGCTCATGATGGGTGGCAGAGACAAAACTATGAAACAAACCAATCCCAAGTCAGAGCTGGAAACAGAAGATGCCAAGAGGGACAGCTCTTCTCACTGCTGGAAAAAAAGGAGCTACAGGACCCTTCAAATTCAATTCAGTGGCAATCCTTCACTCACTTCACTTGCAAGTTTCTGTTCTTAGTGTCTTCACTCAGCAAGCCAGATTTCAGCCTTGTTTACTCGCCATCAGTGCGGGAATGAAAACAGAAACTGGCCTCTGTCACTCACATCCCCCAAGACAAGCACAAGTTTATTTTTCCAAGGTAACAGCTTTTAATTCACTTTCAGTTGACATGATTATGATCAGCAGGCTTATGCTTTCCACCAGCAGTCAAACTGATGGAGGGGGTATCAACACCAAGACAAAGCTCCCTATCCTGCTCTTTTTCTCCTCACCTCTGGAGACTGATGAGCTCTGGGCCATGGCTAAGGGTGGCACAGGCTCACAGAGCTCTCTGGAAGAGCAAAAACTTGGATTTGCTGTTAGGTGGCAGGAGAAGGGAAGTTCTTGTCAGCATTTTCCTTGTTTTTCTCCCCTGTTCCCCACTGCTCCATCTAGAGGCAGCTTTTTTCCCTTTCTGTGTCTCTTCCAAGAGTATGCGAAGTGATTTAGTTTGCAAAAATGCAAATACTATCATTTTTAAATACAAACAGCTACAGAAAAGTGTTGAAAGTCAGTTATAAAAATGTAAAAAAGGAACAGAATATTTAACAATAATTAACTCAAGTAGTTCTTCCTGAATTGTCCTGAGTACTCCTCTTCCTCACAATTCTTTGTACACAGTCACACACAACCCACTAAATATTTACCCTTCCGAGGTATCCTGCTTACATCATGCACAGAGAAAGTGCTATACAGGAAATCTACTGGCAAACAGCAAAAACTTTGCACTGCAGGTTTTCAAATTGCTTTGTTGGATTCTTCAAGCTCCACTGTAGGGAAAAGTGAAGCATTGTACGTGGGAGCCAGATCACAGCCACAGCAAAGTGGCCACTTACTCCATAGGACTGACAATTTAGCTCTAGTTTAGGGTTAGAAGATCCCATAAAGCAGCTCAGCACCAGAAGCAGAAGGGATTAAGGTCTTTGGGTCTTTGCCACTGGCATGGAGAAGTAACCAAAGACGCGTCAAGTGCCATGTTGGAAATCCCTTGCTGACCCCAGTCCTGACTACTAAATAATCACTCCCTAAACTCCAATAATCTGAAACTAAACTGCCAGTCTTCCAGTGACTAAAAACCGCATCATTTCACAAGATTCAATGGCCCAGTTCTCCCTATATTTTACCAGCTCCAAGATGACTGAATTTACTTGACAGCAGTGGCAATACAGAGCAGTGTTTATGTTGGAAAACACAGGCTCGAAAAAACAGATTCTAACCTTACTTGGGATTTCAACCAGTGCAATTAATCCAGTGGAGCTGATACAAATTTACCTTGTGAGATTAAATCCAGTCCTTTGTTTCCCCTACAATAGAACTTCCTCCCTTTTAGATAATAGTCATCCTTGTGGCTTCTCCTTTCCCTTTTGCTTAGTCTTTCATAAAGCCAACAAATTAAAAGAGGATGGAGTAAAGTCTTAGGTATTTATACGGTGCCTATCATCTAGGCATTCAAGCACTGAGTAGAGCGAGAAAACTAATGTAAAGAGGTAAGCACTAATACAAGAAAAGATGCTTACTATTACAAACATTTCCCTTTAAATCATTGTACAAAATACAAAAGTTCACATTGTACACTGGATTTTTGTTTGAAAGGTACTCAATCTGTTAGAGGTAGAAAGTGGTATGTTGCAATTCTGTCTTGCAAGTAGGCTAGAGTTCTATCCTAAGTATTTCAGAATGTGTCCTCTTAAAAGCATAAAAGTATTATTAAACTTGTCACAGGGATATTTTTCATAAATATCTTTAAAACGTCATATTTATAAATATGTATGCTAAATAAAACCAGATGGAGGAACAGTTCAACAGTCCTAGCCTGATATTGCTTTCTCTCTGTTAGAAACAAACCAAAAAAGTTCTCAAATGGTTGTGGGGCAAATTCATTTTTACCTTCTAAAAAACAAAAAATGAAGTTTTTTGCCCTGTATATTGTACTCTGATGATAAAAAAGGGACTCTGTACAACACGCTGTATTTATACACCAGTCCTGTGGAAGTCTGTATTCCTTAAGTGCTGCATGTCAGTGAGCAATTTCACCTTTCACCTCCAAGATCTTCTTGTTCCTTGACTCAGGAGCTTCCAACAAGCACGAATGTTTACACTATTTACAACTGGAGTGTCCAAGCTCATCATCATAAAGTGTCCTGTAAGAATCACATAAGCTGCGGTGACCCAAGTTCAGAACCTGAACAAGTTGATAAACTCTTGTGGTGAAAGAGAGGTGGAGCAAGTCTCTGGGTTATTGGCTGTGCAGGGGTGATCAGTACCCTGGGAAAGGAGAAAACAATTCCATTTAGAGAGGCTGCAGAAAGGGTGCCAAAGGATCAGCCAGCTTAGCGCTGCCCCTCTGCCAGACATCCCATGTGCACATGGAGCAGAGCCCAGAATAACAGACAGCTCAGAACTGGTCTTCATATTTTGGGGGCTACTGGCAAGTCATGGAAAAATAAAATAAAAAAATCAAAGATCCAATTCATTCTTTTCCTCTCTTCTGAGGGAAGAGAGGCTAGAGCCTGCCATCAACTCTAGCTGATCAACAAGAGTTTAACTGCAGAGACACGGCTTGGACATGGCCACAGTGGCCAGCAGATTTTTGTCCTGGGCCATTTTGTAGCCATCAGCTTTCACTCCAGCTGATCCTGATCACCTCCACCTCCATGTAATGGGTGGAGAAAGCCGCTGGCAGTGCCAAAATGATTTCTTGCAGGCAGCCTCACAGCATGCCCATCTCCCTCCCCTCCAGCCCCAACAGGCACTACTCTTTTTCAAGGTAGAGATGGGATCCCTGTGAAGCACAAAGGAGAAAGGGTCTTAATAAAAGCTGAGGGAGGACTAAGATGTAAGAATTCACTAGGCTATGCAGGCAAAGGAACTGCAGGACCCTAAACCAGCTGCAATCAGAGGAAGCACTGGGTGCCTAATGGCTCCTATCCCAGTTGAGTCTGTCCCACCAGCACCTCGTACCTTCCAGGAGAGGATGTGGCAGTGCCTGCACAGCTGCAGTGTGTCACCATACTGCTCCTTCCGTGGGTAACACCTTATAAGCTTGAAGTACATCTTTTTCCAATCCAGCTGTCCTTTGTCAGACAAGATCAGCCGTTTGCGAATCTTAAAGCAAAGAATCATAATTGTCGCAGGTCAAAAAAATAATGATTTGTTCTTTCCAGCTCATGACATTCTTGCCAGTCCCATAACAGTTCCCTTGGAACACCAAGAAAGCTCTTACTTTGAATATTCAGCTCTAAGCACCTTCCTGATGGGAAGGGCCTCACCCAATACCATTATGAGGGTCTGTCCCCATTTCATGAACTGTACCATAGGAAGCCTGAAACCCTGGGAGCTATTTCATACCACTCTGGCCACTGTTTCTGGCTGGGAGGACAGCAAGTACAGTTGTATTTAACAGTTTTAGAAGCTGAAGTACTTTGCTTTTTCATTGACTCTATGAGTCAGTGATTTATTACATTAGCTTGGGAGACACCTGTCTTTCTTTTAGGGTTCATTAGTTGCAGAGGTTGCATTTGAATTTGCTTGTTAATAGGAATAACTTCCCCAAAGTCAAAGTCAGATCCAGAGTGAGTAAATAAAGCCAAGTCAGTAAAGAAATCTGGCACTTGGCCCCTGAAGTGCAGAGGTCTCCTACAAACACCCCAGACATTCACCCATAAACAGAGAGGGATTTTTGTTTGTTTTTACGTTTAGACAAACCCACATGATTACCAGCCTGCAAAGGGCCAGAGATGTTTACACAGGTACAACGTGGGTAGCAGCAGGGCTGTTTTCCACACACCATTCTGTCACTCACAAAACAGCTCAGAGGGGATTTCTTGCTCTAAAGGGCACCCACCCTCTGTGAGGTCCCTGGGACATCAGGGTGATTGCTGGAGCTTGCCTGCACGTTTTGCCTGCACACGTGGGGTGAGGAGCCACTGCATGACTTGCAGTTGTTCCCACCTGGATTAGGGTTGAAGTTCCTGTATGATTAATTGCTCAAGCTCCTATTTCAGGAATCATTGCTGTGGCATGTAAAATCCTCTACATAAATCATCTTCACAGCCATTCTCATGCCAGCTTGTATTATCAGCACAGTCCTTAGATCCAAGAGATAGTCAAGTAAGAGTGTCCTACCGCTGTGTGTTTGGTTGCTAATGGGGTACAACAAGGGCCTGATGCGTCCCTCCTTGTACCTGTCTGTCCGTGAAGTGGTACTGGCAGAGTTTCTTCCATAGCAGCCGGTCTTCACTGAGGACTTGCAGGTCAGGAGCCACCTGACCAAGGCTAACCAGGTCCCTCCCATCACTCAGTCGCTGCATGATGTTCAATTGTAAACACAACGGCAGGTCAGTGAAAGTGGTTCCTTTAAAGGCAGGCTGGAAGAGACAGACAAAAATTGAGCTCCCAGGAAGCTGAAAAACCAAGAAATCCTAGCTTGCAGTAGAGTTACTGCTTTTTAAGCACTACTCTTCACACAAAGAACAAAGCAGCAGTTCCTCCTTCTGAATAAAGAGGGCATTTTATACAAAAACATTTGACCTTCTGCCTCAGAACAGTTTGAGATCTTCAAGGAATAGGACACATATCTGTATTAGAGTAGTCAGAAGCAGAGTTGCAGTCCAAGCCTCCTTCTCCCCTTTTCGTTCACCCCACCTCCATACTTGTGAAATTCTGCTCCAGAAGCACCACCATCAGCTTTCACTACAGCAGGACATCATGGTATCATCCAGATCCTCCCACCATGAGGGAGATGGGAATTATTTCTCAAGTCCAGCTCCAGTTAACACACACTGCTGGGAATCTCATGATTTTCTGACATGTGTTTTAGCTTGGGTCATCACAGGATCCTGCTGTAACCACAGCAGTGGCTGGTGAGTACCCACAGCAGGATTTTTCCCTGTGTGGCTTCCCAGGTCACTGCTGGCAAGGCTAACTTTCCCTCTGGGAACACTTGAAGGACCTGCCCCCTTCCCATCAGCTGTAGCCCTATTTTTCCACACTGTTCAGCCACACCAAAGCACATCCTAGCCTAAAGAGACAAAAGCCACTCCCATCCACCTTTGCTTCGTCTACACAGGATCCAGGATTGTTTTACAAACCCACATGGGGCAGAGCTCCAGGAAAAACTGACCACAATGAATCTGCAGGTCCTGCACTCGGGAAATCCAAGGCATACACAGGAGCAAGGCGTCAGCAAGGACCACAACACAGGCTCCAGCTGCTTAAAAACCAGCTCCAGCCTTATTAAGGCAAACAGCAGCTTCTAGGATTGGGCCCCAATGAAGAAACAATGTTAAATAGATGTGCCAAGTTCATCATCTACCCTGCACAGAAATGCTGCTATTTTAAGTCGCAGAGTCACAGCACCCACCTCGCCTCCGGCAGAGCTATTAACTGTTTCAAACAAGCAGCACACAGACTGCCATCATCAGGGGAACACTGCCTGAGGCTGCTTTTAATCATACAGTCCCACCTCCAGCCATCCCACTGCATGTGAGACTCCATAGGAACAACAAGTATGTCCACACACCAGTGGCTCCCTCCTGCCTGGACCACACAGCACTGCCCAGTGTCTGCAAGGACCACAGCTTTTCAACCAAGACATCAGTTCTGGCCATCTCCACCAGCAAGGCAGACCTGAAATAACCCTTCCAGGAGTGAACTGTCTTCACCATCTCCAGAGGACACTTCCTCCCGTGACAGCCTGGGTCATTTTTTGGGGTGGGAAGAATGCGCTGGAGCCTTGGATGTCCACCTCCCATTAATCTTCCTTGCCAGCCTGTATTTTGCATTCTCCTGCACTCTCTCTACATATAAACTTTGCTAGGGCACAACAGGCAGGAATAACCTCAAACTCCTGGGTCAGAAAAACCCCAAAGCTCATGCTTCTGCCTTTTTTTCCCTGGAGAAACCTGTGTGATTCAAACAAATCCTTACAGGTTTTCTGAGTCAGGGCCAAAACTTATCTGCTACTTCTTTTCTCTCACTATTCCTTTCCAGAACTTTTCAAAAATTACTTATTTTTTTGGAGAAAAAACACAGATCAGAGCAGATCAGTATGCTGTAACTTTCTGGACAGAGGTTTGTCTCTTTTTTTAAAATAGCTTTAGCACACACAATATTTTACAAGTTTTTCTTTTTAAAAATTGTTTAGGTCTTGGGTGTTGCAAAACATTTCCCCCATCCAGAAACACCACAAGCATTCAGTGCACTGTAAGTAACCAGCTGCACAGAGCTGAGCTTGTTCTTCTTTTCTCTGAACTCAGCTGGTTTTGTTCTAGCTTGACCTAAAGTTATCTTCAGAGGTGTAAATTCTTTTTTTGCAAGCTCTAAATCTATTTTATTTTTGAAGAGTGTCTGTAAACCTATATATAAGTAAGCATGCATAAAAGGCTGTTTTATTCACAAGCAATATTTTGATACTTTTGTCTGGATAGGCAGAGTTCTTCAAGATGCTTGTCTATGTTTTGAATCCCAAGAGGGAAAACCCCATGTTTTACTACTGAGCTGAGCAGCAGGAGGCAGGTTGTGACCTCTGGTGCCCTCAGGGCAGCAGATACCTGGGTGGAACTGCCCCTGGCAGTGCCCAGGCACAGCATGGCTCCCCAGCTCACAGCCCCAGGAGCCACCCCAACACTGGGACAATGATTCCCCTGCAAGGCAAAGGGAGCTGCAGCCCTTCAAGAGAGCGCCACCAGGAGAGACAGCAGAGGTGGGGCAGATATCACCATCAGATAACACGCTGCTGCTTTTGCAGCTCCTCAAACTCCCTGGGACCTCCCAGAGTTAACCTTCTACACCTTGTTCCCTGCGTTACTCTAACTGAAGAACTGAAAATTTTTTCCTAGTGTTCCCAGAGAACACAATAATTTAAAATTATGAAACCAGGCACTTTGCAAATGCCTTTCTGATTGAGCCACCACGGAAAGAGGCAATTTTTATATTCCCTTAGGCTATGCCTTGGTCTGCCTAAACAGGAATGTTACAGTTCAGTTCCCTGCAAAAGAGTCCTACAAAAGGGCACACCAACACAGGTATCAGCACTTAGGGAAAGCTTTAGCATTTAAGTGTTCACCAAATATCCATCTGAGGCAGAAAAAAAGTCTAGATGTGGTCCTGGGTAACATGTTGTTTGTGTCCCTGCTTGAGCAAGGGGGTTGGACCAGATAGTCTATTCCAAGATCAAACCTTCTGTGAAATGGAGCAAGTTCAAATTTGATTCCCATGCAAAACCAGGTTAGGAATTTATCTAACAACACATCCTTCCCATCCCCACAAATGCTGTTGAAAAAAACACGTGTTGTGAAAGCAGGACTCATCCTGATGGAACAGGTTGCTCCAGACTACCGGAAGAATAATTGATATTTTCAGCCAGGAAGCATGAAGTTATGCAGCTATTTAGAAATTTGCATTTAATTTACAGATTAAACAAATCTAAAAACCTCAACTATCTGATAAACAGGTTTTGAAGTCAATTTCTCAATTTGAAAAAGACTGAGTTGACTCTTCATACTGAGGCCCTGTCTCTGAAGACTGAAAAGGGGGAGCTGGTTTCCTGCCTAGCTCTGTTCACACAGCACTTCACAGCCAGTACAGAGTCAAGCCACAGTCTGTGACCAGTAACCTCGAGCATGATCCTCGGTTATGTACATTGAGTTTGAATTAAGGGACTCAAGTAATGCTAGGAATGCGTTCAGTTATTTTGGCAACTCGGAGTCCTTCCACTCTGTGCTTGCACTGGGAGTACAGTGGGAAGCAGTCACCCAAACAAGAGCTGCTACATGAGAAGATTTCATGAAGGAGCCACAACATTTTTAGCTTTCAGGATTTGTGCTTACCCTGGTGATCTGAATGTTGTTCAGTTGCTGCTGCCAGTGGAGAATGCTCTCCATCCTATGTACCCACATGTTGATGTTTCCAACCAGGACAGACTTGCCAACTCGTTGAACTAACGTGCAGAGGGATGTGTAGAGGGTCTGCAGCAATTCCCGTATTAGCCTGATGTTCTGCTGATCTTCAAGGACTTTGGAAGAACAGGAAAGGTTAAAAATGAGAACTGTCAAAATCCTTCCCTGAATCCATATATTTCTCAAGCAAGCCAAGTTATTTGCTTTAACCTCACAGGCCAAGAGAGCCAGCCTGTGCTTTTCTTTTTAGAGGAAAGCACTTAAACATTAGCCAGGCACAGCAGGTTAGACAGCAGATGGAAAGAGATTCTCCCAGGATAAGCAGATGAGATCTGCCATTTCTGCAGCACTTCCCATTTCCAGCCACTGGCAACCAGCCAGTTTTCCCCTCCAGTATTGTGTGAGAGGTTATCTGTGTGCACCTCTTCCCCGTCTACCCCAGCTGATGCGCAGGGAGACAGCTCAGGACCTCCTTTCTCATTATGTGTACTAACAGGGTGTGCTCAACTCCAGGACCTCTGCCAGACTTAACATTCCACAAGGGAAGTGCCACATCTCAGCCACAATTCGTTCCCCCAGACAGGTGAGGATACGTCTCAAGCTGTCCTTTCCTCCAGAGCAGTGGGAGCACTAGAGACAGCAGCCTGGCAACAAGGCGGCAGCAGAGACTGCAGATATGCCCAGCCGGGGGCAGGAGCAGCCAGCTCTTCTGCAGTCAGAAATAGGACTCAGTAGGATGCAGAAAAGGTGATAGCGAGGAAAGCTGGAAAAGGAGGAATCGCCTCTCAGATAACTACAGGCATTTCTTTCCACTCCCCTCTAGTCCTTCATCAAGGGAAAAGAAAGAACTGCACTACAAAAATAAGCAGTGGTGCCCCTGTTCACCCATGTTGCACGGCCTGACTATTCTCAAGGATGTGGTTTCACACAAAGTACATCAGATTAAATCAGACTCCCCCTCACTGTTTCTGTTTCTTACCTTTCTGCACCACTTTTTCCAAAATGTTCATGTAGTTTTTCTGGGCAATGCCACTCAGTGACGTCAGCTGAGACTTTGCTATCAGCTCCAACAGCTGTGGATAAAAATAGAAGTTGCAAGCCTTAGAGCACAGAGATACCTTTCTAATCTTGACTCCTGGTCACATGACACAGCAAAACAGTCCAGAGACTTGTTTGCTGCTTGAATATAAAGACAGAACAACAGAGCAAAGTAATGCAAAGCATGAAGAGAGCAGAGGTCAAATAATTAAACTCACATCAAAAGAGGTGGGAGGAAAGAAGAAGCATTTTAATTATCTTGGGGGAGGTGGGGAAACTTGATTTCTTGGTTCAGAGATGTGGAAAAACCACAGAGCAGTGGTCAGACTGACAGCTGCTACTCACACCAAGGGAACAACGAACAGCCAACGTCACCATCCTTCACTGGGGCATAAACAAGCAGTGTCATAAGGGAACACAAGCAAATGCCTGTTTGGATGGGGATATTATTGATGGAGCATTAATGAGAATCAGACTCCACAATTTACGTCAACTCCAGGGTTGCATGGGTTTTGTCAGAATGCTGTCGCCGCGACAGAAAGGTTAAGTACAAACTCTCCCTGCAACAATCCCCTGTTCCCCCAACATTCTCTCCCCTGTTCAGCTGTTACAGCTACAACACCAAACCACCTCTCCCTGTCTGTCCTGTTTACGTGTTAACCTCCCCCCTAATGGAAATCTCGCTTTTACTTTCGATTAGTATTTGCTTCCCATCACTGACCTTCTGACTCATGTACAAGCTGAACACTGGATTTGGGCTGCAGTTGCTAAAGGAAGCATTCCCATGGGAAAGGATGCCCTCTCCTCCCCATCTCTTTGCCTCAAGAACAGCTGTGGAAGTTTCCTATGGATCATGCTCTGCAGAACATGTGGCCTGTGATCTTACAAGCCCTCCTCCCTTCCCCCAGCATTATATAAATGCACAGACTGCCCACGTGTCAGTCCATTTGTTTTGGATGTACATAGCCTTCTGTTTTAATTTAGAAAGGAAAGGAAAAACCTTTTATGCTACAAATCAATCAACACATTACCGCATGACTGGCTTATTAATCCTTTATCATCCGCAGCTCCAGTATCCCATTGCTGGCACCACAGAGTCCAGAGAAGGCACAACTACTTGTGTCAAGTAACTAAGATGGCTTTTGACAAGACTTGATAAGTCATGAGCTGAACTGTTTGCCCTGCTGTAAGAATGACAGGAACGTATCCAAAAAGTCACCGGCAGCTCACCACAAAGTGGGGAGAGCTCAGGGAGAGGTATCACTGCAGCAACTCTTCTGCTCTGCTCATCTGGGGCACTGGCATGTGACTGCCACTTAGGAGCAGTGAAGTCGCCCAGAGTGACCGATCTCTTCTTCTGTTTAATATCCAGGCCAACACCATCACTGAGTTTACATTCTATTAATATCTTGCCCCTCACATGACCGAAAAAAAAATAAATCCCAAGATGAAAAAAGACCTGCACTAACTCCTATGAAGGGCAGGCTGCTTGTTTTCTTGGCTTGTTTGAAGGAAACAAGAGATGCAGGAGAGTTGGGTAATATCTGGTGCACAGGCATCAGTGGATGCTATATCAGCTAAATGAGACCATAACAACTAAAGACTCTTAAAAACAAGGCAGCTTCCAAGATGTTTGAAAAGTTTATAAAAAGTCTTTTCTTCATTCTTTGAAATACTGGATGAATAAGTGGAAACAAAACAACCAGTGTCCCATAATAGTCTGTAATACTCTGCTTACACTAAACTGTTTAGCCTTCAGACCTTTGATTATAGTGATCAATTTGCCAGACTCCATCTGTACATTAGCCACACATGCACCCAGATCAGCTCTTCTGTGCACAAACAACTGCTGTCTCCAGATTGCACTGTTCTGGGACTGGCACAGAGACAGCTTCCTCCAGGCTGGGTGTTAGCAATATTGTGCCCATTACTAAAAACACCAAATGCATGAAGTGATAAGCATCATGTAATGTAATACCATAAGGGTTAGACGCCAGGGCCATTCCTCTAGAAGAATGAGGATAAAAATCTCAGTTCCTTAACAGTGCTAAATTGGTACAAAATTAATTTAGCCAAAGGAACAGATTCAAATTTGCCTTGTCTGTGTTTATCAAGGTTCAATTTATGTTCAGTGAACCAGCTCACATATCATGTGTCACCTCCCTTCTCCTGCAGTAATAAACACAGGATGAAATTCCATATGAAAACTATGTTGTGAATACTTCTAGGACTACTCCACTCCCCATGGACCGCTGGCTGAAGCGACTAGCTAGCCCTCCAAAGCAAAAGACATTCTTTATTCTTCTGTACTCATATACAAAAACCAGGTAAGCAATACAGTCCATCTGTGCATTGGGGGTCTTTTAGTGTTGGCACAGGCCTGGAGTATGGTCTCAGTTAATGGACTGCCAAATTGAGGTCTACAGCATTTTAAAAAAAAGTAAATCAGTGTTGCCACTTGCATAATACAGACTAAAAACAGACTGATGAATTCAGATTAATGCTGAGTAGGGTAAAAAGGCTGGAGAGCTGCAAGCATGTGTTATGATGCAGTTGCATTAAGTCCAGCCCACGCTCAACTGAGAGGGACAGATGGTAGGAGAGAGTGCACAGGGAAAGGTTAAGAGCAATTTTAAAAGGTCTGCTTTTCAAAAGCACCAAGTAATTGCATTCCAACTGATTTTAACTGGAGCTGGGAAGTCTGCAACACCTCTGGAAAACAGAGCATTAAATCCCAATTCATTCTTTCAACTACTCAGAAGTTGAAAAAAGATGACTTGGTAGTTTCCTTTAAAAGAAAAAAAACCTTCCCACACCCTTGCCTCTATTTTGTTTGCTGTCAGAGGTGTGCCAGAACTACAGAGAAAAGGCAAGAGATGCAGTGGGCTATCCCCAGAGCCCCTGAAGAGCTGGCAGGAGGCAGCATCCTCCACAGCAGGGCAATAACCTGCTCACTTCCCCATGAGTGTGACGAGGCTCCTGCTCAAACCCCACCAGTCTGTGCAACGAGCTTCTCAGCTTCAGGGACAGAGCAGGTTGTCCTCCTCCCATAAGCACAGGAAGAAAACAGCAAACAGAACAGTGCCATGTGGCAGGGAACAAGGGCCCCCATTTCAGGGCCATGAAAACACACTGCTGTGTACCCACGACTCATGTGTGCAGCATTGCTTAGATCTGTTGCAGCCAGATGGCATTTTGGCCACCGTCTTGGCTCAACACAGGGGTGTGCAGGCAATCCACACCCCAAAATAACCACTGCTAGAGGTTTATAGCACATAGAGCCAAAATATTCTCAGCAGTCCTGCTACACTGAGCAGGGTGTAACCTTGATTCAAAAAGGGAAATGCTCTGTAGTGATTAAAATCATGAGTCTCAAACTACTGAAGTGTAAATCCCCCTTTGAATACCCCAAACCAGATATAGGGAAGCTGGACTGCACCCTGTGGGAATCCATAAGATCCCAGTGACTGGGGATGTGGCTCCTCCAGACATCTGGACTGCTTAGAGAAAAGTACCACAATGAAAAATTCCTCCTCCAGCCCCACCTTATTCTCCCAGCTCTTCAATTTCTGTGGCTGAAATGTCACACTGACAATCAGCTGAGAGGTAGAGCAAGGTGAGTTATAATGATTTACAGTGCAGGTGCTGACAGATCTCCATGAGCTAGAATCCAGCTGATATTCTTTCAGGACAGCATAAATCCAGGACTCCTGGAGCTAACTGCTATTAAAACTTTAAAAACAAATTTAAGAGACCACTTTAAAAGGCTGCACACAACCTAGATCATGTTATGCCAGAAGAACTGTGCCCATGCAGCTTAACCTGACCTAAGCTTTTATGACCAGAAACAGCACCTTCCCTTGAGACTGCACAACCACCACATGAGAAGTCTTTTTGAACGAACCAGCCTGCAAAACCTGCCATCTGAACAGCGTGTTCCTCAAGGAGAACTTCTGGCCTGCAGGCAATTTGTCTCTGCTCCCATTAATTATGTTACAGAATGCTTCCAGTCTTTTCATTAAATCTGTAAGACCAGAGAAACCAGGGCTGCTTCAAAGACCAACAACAGTTTGGGTCCTCTGGGTCAACCACACACTTCCCTACTAGCCCTGAAAAGAGAACGCTGACTGTCCTGTAACACATAGGCAGATGCACTAGTTTGAAAGATCAGCAAGGACCAAGTTATGGCACCAATACATGGCACTTGCAGCACTATATCAGTAGACAATTAAGATTAATGTTGGAGGAAGTTTCATTCACTTCAGTTACATGAACTCACTGCCTCCAGCTGATGGTATTTCCCCATGAAAAACACCTGTTAAGCTTCTTGCAGCTCAGACCTCCACCTCACGTGAAGGAAGTGCCCCTTTTACCGGGGCACTATCAGAAACTCCAAGCGCTTAGTTTGATTGTATCTGAAGCAGCCATTTCTGTGACGAGGAAGCCAGCACTGTGGCACTTAAGTTCAGAGAAATTCAGAAAGGAACGCTTTGAGAAAGGCAAGTTGATGTTAAGCCTGAAAGCCCATTTTACTATCAGCAAGTGATGCAGCTTATTTCTCTACATGGCAAGCTTGGGTGTAGCCAGCAGAACCTGAAGCCTGCAGCTGTTTCTCTCCCTTCTTCCCCTACAGACATCCCCATATTCTTTCCGAGCCTCCAACTCTAGACGTCCCTCCTTGAAAAGCATTTGCTTGATGAATTAAGCAGTGTGACATTAATCAGATACCCCGAGCAATGGGTAGAACTAGAGAGAACAAGGAGGGAGGGAAGGGAAAAATGTTTTGCCTGCCAATGTTCAAGGCATTTTCCATGTGACAGATTGGTCATCTGTGAGATCTAGGAGGCCTATGACTTGCAGAGGACCATAAACGTGACCCACATCTAGGCAGAGCTATTCATGAGTAAATCTGGCATATAAGGTGCTTTGTGAGCTACTATCCACCAGAGACTTGGCTGATACAAGCCTTTCATTTTAAGAAGTCAGTTTTATATCTGATCCATGGTACCAAGTTTAATATATTCTTTAAACTGCCAAGCCACAAGTCAGCCTCAATTAGAAAACTTCATGTCTCTCAGTAGTGCTGTATCTGTAAAACTATGGGGGGAGGGGAAGCTACTCTTAAAAGCTCAAAAGAGTGGTGATTTGTAGAAACAAGGATACATGTCAATTTCCATAACAGAAGACTTATTTTGGATAAAAGCACCCCAGATCTGCTGTGTATGAAATCCTCATGAGATCAAGGGGGAAGGTCAGCCTGAGCTCCCATACTAAACCACACTGACTTCACTGAAATTTGATTTTTTTCTTCCAAAAAAATAAGGGGACTTCTGCTCAACTATTGCAGTGCCATATGAGACACCCATCACATTGGGCTGAGCAGCAGAAGCCAATCATGTGGCACACACGACCTGAGGCCAGGCTTAGCAGAGCCTCTGGAGTTCTTCACTGCCACAAGACAAAGTCTGCCAACGAGATACCTGCAGGACCAACACCAAGTTTTAGTCTGTGTTCCTTCTTCATATTTGACTAAATGCTTATGGCCTTGGCATGATTGTTTCTTCCACAATAATCCCCCGGAAGATGGCACAACTGTGTGTGTATATGTGTATACCCAGTATGAGGAAACACCGAGTACCTCAGCACTGGTGATCACCCCTGCACAACGTGCAAGAAAACAAGTTGTCCCAAGATCAGCAGAGCTGATCACGTGGACTGAGTTCACAGGGACTTGGATCATGTGTTACCTCCCCCAGCATCCCCACTCCCTGCCACCACCCCTGCACTGGAACATCTAATGATTGTCCTTCCTGCACAGCAGGTGGGTCATCACCCCCAGTGCCTGTATCCTTCCCAGGGTGACTGAAGTTTCCACAGGTGACCTGTCACCTAGACAACAGGTGAACAAATCAAGGTGAACCTGCTCAGATCACTTCTTCCTTAGACACTTTTCATGACATTTGACTCAAAGGGAAAGCAATACCAACACTGCCTGCTCCAGAACCTAAAACCTGAACAGCTGCTGCCTCTCCAGTGATCAGCTGCTCATGAGATGTGAAAAGGAGCTGTTTATAAACAGCCTCAAGTTAATAACAGATTTTTTTAAAGCTTATTGAATTCCAAATCTTGCTAAGCATTCTGAAACTCAAGATCAATTTGCAGATCACATGCAGGTAAACACACAAGCACCCACAGCCCTCAGGACAGTAGCTCCCCCAAACATGACCTCCTCCTTGGCCACCCCAGGCCAAAATAGAAGCCCTGACCTGTTACGCAAAGCCAGAGCATGGGATATCTGAGGCTGATGACTCCTTACCAACTAATGGTGTCAGGACTAACCAAATGCTTCACCCACTGAAACCACTCACAGTCACACAGGATTAAGAGCAACCATGATCCTTAACGGAGAAGTTAAGATCAGTGCCTCCCTCGCTCCCAAAATGCTCAGCTCCCTTGAGTCTCTCCTGTGTCACTGTAACAGCAACAAAACCCCACAGTCCTCACACTGGAGCTTCCTGTGCAAAGAGGTCTCCACTGCTCTATGGCCTCTGCAGACAGCCCATGCCCTTTTGGGGCTACAGAATCTTATTTAGAAGCTGAACTGAAAAAACAGGAATTAGAAGCCAAGCCTTCTGGGTTTTAGAAATGAATTACACAATTGAAAAGTAGTATGAATGCTAGACAGCTCATCTGTATTATCACCACTTCCCCCCCCTTCATTTTAACAGATCAAAGACAAGGTTTTAGGCACCTATCCACTCAACTTCCATGAATTATTTCATGCAGCAAAGCCCAACACTTGCACCTGCATGTTCAGACATCTCTTTGCCAGTGCCTCCCATTATCGAAATGGTGTTCAGTTCAGAGCCTCCACTATCCTCACACTGAAAGAAACCCCAGCCTTTCACTCACCCTCACGACGTAGTTGAATCGCCTGGAGTCCAGGATAGCACTGGAGAAGTCAAGCCGGTTGAAGGCTTCTCCCAAGGTGCAGTAACCATGGCGCTGAGAAGGAAAAACAGCCCGGGTCATGTTTTGGCAGCCTTGAGTCCAGACAGCACCAGGTAGGCACGACCCAGGGCAACTCAAATTGAGTTGGACAAACATGGGAGCAGCTCACAGCCAGAGGAGGCAGGCCTGTCTCCCACTGAGCCGCACTTACTGACGTCAAAAGCGGCCAAGGCCCAATGGAGACTGTGGTAGTTTCCCAAGAGTGACCCAAGCTCTGTTCATGACCCATGAATTCACGGGTGAGAATGAGCCACACATTCCTGGGATTCGATATATAGCGTGAGTTCAGAGCAGTCTCCTACAGCCGCTTCTCTCCATGAGTGCAAGCGAGCCATTGTGATGAATTCCAATGATTTTCCATGTTAGGACTGTACTGGGTGAAAGCCAAGAACAGTATTATGGCTTGGCCTGCAAATGGCTGGGTTTTTTAACTGAGGGAAGCAAACAAGTCATATTTTAAACACATGTACAAAGCCTTGTACAGCGAGCCCTGGATCCCCTGATAGGGGCTTAAAATCATTACTGAAATTCCAACCACAAGCCAGATCTTCCACTTATCTCTTAAGAGCTTCTGCTGATTTATATCAGCACAGGATCTTCCACAGCTTGTAAAAACCAGTAGAAAAGAGAACACAGAACCTATGAAGGTACTCACCTCTTTTGTGCTTCCCTTGTGAACATAGATCCACTTCTCCTGGTGGAAATCTGTTTGGACAAAGACATTTTGCTCAGTTAATCTTGCATCTCAGAGGGCTGGATCTCTGTTCTGCTCATAACATTCACTGTCTTTTAGTACAAATTAAGTTATTTTATTTACACCACCACACTTGAAACCAAATCTAGCAACTTGCTGAGCTGCTTTGTTTCCATATAGCTTCATTTGAGACTGTGGCCCTGAGCCTTGGAAAGGGCTTCTGTTTCATTGACACAGCTCAAGACTGTAAATGTTTAATCTGCCAGCCATAGATATACCATAGCACCTCCTCTTCTTTGGTCCCAGACAGTAAGTGTGGCTGACAGCCAGGTTTTGTTGTTATTGATTTTATTAACTATTCATTACCTTGGTTACAGGCTTGGGATTGTATGTCAAATTTGAAGTTGAGCAAAAATGTCATGAGACACCAGGCATGTAGGAGAGAGCTTTTAGCAGTGAGGTCAGGCTCAGAGGAGCATGCTTGTGCTTGCAGCTAACTTGCTAAAAACGAAAAAACTATTTGGGACCAAAATTTTCCTATTTCTAATTGCCCCTCCCTTCCCTCAGAATGGGAGTTGTCCCATCCACTCCCCAAAATAACTTCCCTGTACCCGCCACATGCTGCTAACCCGGTTTGCAGAAGAGCCTGTACTCTAAGCAGTTACGCTGCTCAGTCCTTCTCCCACTCCATTCTCACACGGGCTTTTGACCCTACTTCCTCCACACATTGGCAATTCAAGAGCTAGTGTAAAAAAAGTTCTCCTCCCCACCCTGCTAGACTCCTTTCCATCAAGAAAATACTGTGCTCCTGGAGCAACCTGTGAACTGACAAACTGAGGTTACTGCCTGGTACTGTGAACCCAAGGACAGACCCAGTCTCGGTTACAGGCACGCTGACCCTGCATGGAGCCCTTTTAACGCCAAGTCACAGAAGAATCCAGCCCAAAACTGTCATGGTAACATTTGTTTGTTCAGTGAACCGAATACACTGAGGGGCCAACTTTTGGCATCAGTTTCCAAAATCCTGGGGGATGTACAATGAGCTAATAGTAGTGTGGGAATTGTAACTCATTTCCTCTGTGTATGTTTACATTTGTAGCCTTCACATGTAACTCCAGTACCTATCTTGTGAATCAGCCCAACGCAGACCTTGCTGTCCCTGCAGGCTCCCCCGGGTCCTCCCACAGTTCACCATCTGAGACCCCGGCTGCTCACTGTGCCTACAGAAAGATTTCAAGCCTTCTATTGTTTCGAGTGAGCTGAAATCTTATTTCATTTTTCATGCACTCCGCACACAGAGTGGATCAAAGCTTACATTCAGGACTGTAGCCTCCAGTAATGTAGATTAGTGCTCAAAATGCATATGGAAGGAAGAATAAATTTAGCCTGTTGTGCACAAGGAAGTCTACAGGGGGAAAAAAAAACCTGGAACTGGTTCATTTGAATGTACCATAGGAAAAAATTACCCTCCTTCTGACAAACACAAATGACAAAAATTTGAACACAACAAGCACAGCTCCTCAGAACAGGGATTACTAACGGGGGCATAAATCTTCACATTAAACTGTATCCAAGTTCTCTGCTTAGGTCAAACATGGGCGCAAAGCCCTTCAAGACTCTAGAAGACTCTTCATGCATTGTGGAAAAGCCATAGATATGAACCATTTTCCATTCTTCTGCAGCAACTTTTGTTTAAAGAAAAAAGGCCCAAAAATACATCTTACATTGTGTCTTGGCTTTGTTATTCAGCAGGTCTTTTTTTCTCTTCTTGGCAGCAACATCATAGTTTAGGCTGTTGAAGAGATTCTCTTTGTTGTGATCATCCTTTTTACAAAAGCTGTGAATGACACAAAGCAAGGATTCTGTTTATTTCTGCAGTCTGCTGAACACTATGTTTCCTGCAAGGAGATAAAATACACAGGTTTTCATTGGGAGCTCCAAAGCTGCCTTCTTGCAGGCTGCCCCTGAGAAGTCTGCACACAGTTTTTTGCATCCAGTAATGGTATTTTTAAATGAACCTCCGGTGCCTCATTTCTGGGCTAGCCAAGATACCCAAAACAGACAGGAACAGGCAACACAGATTGCACAGTTAGTGCTGGGAACACTGTTGGGCAGTATTCTTTTCCTCCCTTTTTAAACAGGTTTCTATCCTTAAGTAACACCATGTCCGCCTACTGTAGGTAGCAGATTCCTCTGAGCCAGTCAGACTGCTACAGAAGGACATATTTAGAAATGCCTGAGGACACATATATGCACTCAAAATATTTATTAACAAAAGAGTCCCTACAAAATATTATTTCAAGCTTACAGGAAAAGCTCAGCTGGGGTTCAGACTTAGCTGATGGTTTTCCAAACCCCACATAGTACTGACTGTACAAGTTAACAGCGAGGATCTCTTGTCCAAGGCTGCCCATCATCTGCTTCTGCTGAAGCTCTGATGTAACTATATTATTAGTGAAGGGAACTATAACCCCTCATTTCCTTCAAGGGCAATGACAGACTATCTATACAGAAGCTGTGCATCAGCATCTCCACATTCTGCAGACCTGCAAATCAGCAGATCCAAGCCACAATGTGAAACCGAGAAGCCCCTGGGCAGCCACAGAGCTGCTGCAGAGATCCCTAGGGGTGGCAGGGGAGTGCAGCACCCACCAGGGGCTCTCAGCAGCAGCCCCAGTACACAACCTGCTGCCCAGAGCTGCGGGGATGCCTCACAGGTACCAGGGAGAAGACAAGCGATGCATCCAGAAGCACAAAACAGAGCTGCCCACACTGTGCACTGCACACAGGGGATGAAGCACGGCTGTCTGGAGGCCTAATCTCAAAGAAGGGTTCCAGGCACATCACTGCACCTCTCAGCTGCTGTGGCTCAGGCAGCTCTGGGGCTCTGACAGGTGCCAAAACATGCTGCTGCTTGTTGTGCTGGGCAAACTTCCCCTGTGATAGCCATGAGGATCTTTATACAGCCAGGAGGCTTCCTCTACAGACCAAGTGTTTACACTGTTTGGCCTCCAAAAAAAATAACCCAAGCACCATACCAAACACACCTCTCACAGCTATTCATCACAGGCTCCTGCAAAGGAATGAAACCTGTGGGACCTCCTTGTTTCCTTTGTTCACTGGCTGGCCACACCACCAGCATATGCAAAACTCAAGTGACCAAATCAGAGTTTCAGCCCCAGGAGGGACCCAGATCCTCTCTGGTGTGCTCCAGATGGGTGTTCCAGTTTGGCACCTGCACATGGCCCCAGAGGGGGAGGAAACCTCCCCCATCCTCAGAAAACTATGAGCCTTGTTTCCCCTTCCTCCTCCAATGCCCCTCACACGGCAGCACAGCTGTGGAAAAGGCACTACTCCTGTGGGCTCCACCACAACCCTGCAGAAGGGGAACAGCAGCAGCATTGCAGGTGGGCAATACTCACAAAAACAACAATTTGGGGAACCACACAATTCTACCAGATGTAATCAGCTCAAAACCACCTAAACCTAAGAGCAGAACATCTCAGCTGCTCGTGTCCCTCATTCGTGCTGCCTTCTGCTGGGGGGACCAAAACCTAGGAACAGAATATGGTAGTAAGGAAGAAGCTGATTTGAGATATTCAAGCTCATATTTTATCATGGTTGCACAAAATCAACAGGGGGTCAGGTTAACATGCCCCCACGCAGTGGCAGAATCTGAGCCCGAGAGTACAAGGGGGATCTGCTTTACATCTCACATGTCAACAGCACACTCTTGCCTGTTGACTTCCTACTGAATGACGCTGTAATACGAAACCACCACAACAACAGCAGTAGAACTCCAGCACAGGAGGCAGATTATTCCCTTGTTTATGTACTGCCAGGTTTCCACACACTTCTCCAGGGTATCTTGACAGGGTGAACAGTTGGGCATCAGGACTTGGCACTGCAAGGACCTCAGTCCAGTGCCAATGTCACCTCCTCGCTTTTAAATGGGAAAAGGGATGTATAAATACATGCCAAACTCAGTACTCCCAATACAATTACACTACCAGCAGCCAGATGTTTTTCTACCTATTTACAAGTTACAAACCTATTCTACCTGTTTACAAGCCTATGCTTGATTTTTACTTGCAGCTTGCATGAAAGAGAGCAGGAGATACCTGCTACATTAACCCTCCTTGCACAATAACATCTCAGCAGCGGTTCACAGCAAATCCCTGCTCGCTCCAAGCCCCTTTGTCATGAGCATTTCTGACACACAGCAGAGGAGTAGATGCAGCTCTGTGAGAAAAGTTTGGGTTTTGACAGGAGCGATCTGGCCAGAGCCCACGACACCCACGCGCTGCAAAGGCTTCCTGCCCGCACCATCTGGGGGGGTTGTTGATGTTGTGCAGCCAGATTAGTCAAGCCGCACGGAAGGTTCATTACTCACTGCCTGGGGAAGATTTATGGCTTCAGATACATCATCCTTCCCCAGCCGGGGAGTCGGGATGCGCGGGGGAGATTGTTTTGGGATGGGGGTGGGCAGACACCTCCGTGGCCCGCAGGAGATGCTCCCCGGAGGCGCAGCGCCCAGGCCGCGGGGCAGCGAGCGTTTCACCTTTTCCTCCTTCTCCGCCCCATCCCGCAACCGCAGGGCAGGGGCAGACGCTCTCCGCGGCGGGGGACCGTGGGAGATCCCTTCGGGGTTCACTGCAGGCCGAAGGGTGAGCGGTCGATCCCCTCCGCCCCGGCCACACACCGGCCCCCCCCCGACGACACCGCCCCGGGGCGACCCCCGAGCCCGGCCCGGGCCTCGCTCGCCGCCCACAGCCCCCCTCGGCACGGCGCGGCGCCCCCTGGCGGCACCGCCGGGGAGCGGGGCCGGGCCGGGCCGGGCCGAGCCGCCGGTACCTGCTGAGGTCGCCCACGAAGCCGCCGCTCTTCTCGTCGAGGAAGCGCGTCCAGCCGTCGGCCGTCTTCACCCAGCTCTGCCCGGGGGAGCGCCAGTCCTGCCCCAGGAACGGCATGGCGGCGGCGCGGAGCTGGACCAGCGGGGGGCGGCGGCGGGAGCGGTGCCGGACGCGGCGATGCGGGAGCGGCCGGCGGGGCTGCGGGCGCCGCTCCGCGCTATTTATGCGGCGGCGGCGGGCGCGTGTTGCCGGAAGCGCGGGCCGGCCCCGCCTCCCCGCACGTGGCCGTGTTTATCGGCGCTGGCCCCGCCCACAGCCCGCGGCGCGCGGCCGGAGGGGGCGGGGCCTGTGTGTAGGGGGCGGGGCCTAACCACAGGGGCGTGACCTGCTCATAAGGGGGCGTGGCCTGCGCGGTGAGGGCGTGGCCTGGCTGGCGGCCGAGCGCCCCCCCCTCCAAATTACGCGTGTATGCCGATTTTGTGTACTGTGCGTGACAGCGCTCGTGTGTGTCTGCCCTGTGTACATAAAACATTAAATGCAGAACACCAACATGCATAAAAATAATGTTTTATGCGCGTTTTGATGCCATATATAGCTCCCATGTTTGATTTATTGACACAAACAATAGAAATATTTATACAGGCATGGTTTTGTAGGCTTGTGAATATGTTTTAGATATTTCTGTATTGCAATTTTATATAATACAATAGGACATAATATAATATTATAATATAATACTGTAATAATAATAAATGTATTGCAAAATTACCATTATAGAAACATATAGAATTGAATCCTGCCCTGCAGAGTGGGTTAAGCCAGCCAGATCCGTGTCACTGAAAATACCGTCATCCTTTTAAAGAGGATCATTTGGCAACTGTGAAGCACAGTTGGGTTTGGCCTGCAGGAGCAGACGAAGAGAGAACTGAGTGCTAGGAAAGGCAGACACAGGGATTGATTTCTCCTGTCTCTTTTAAAAGCCATGAATTTAGAACCTTGTGAAAACAGACAGAATACATCAAATAATGTTACATGTGGTTCTATATGGAGAACACTATATATATATAAAAATACTATCAATAGAATGTTTTTTAAGTGTATACTTTGTATGTATGTATTTTATACTGCTGTAATGTTTCATGTATATTATTTTTTGTATCTATGCTTTATGTATGGTTTTATATTCAATTCTATTTTCACATTTTATAGGTAAATATGTATGACTGAAAGCTATATAAATATATATAAGACAGTATTACGTATGAAAATACATGTGTTGTATAACAGTGCATGCACTGGCACTTGTTAATAAAACTGTTATATACTGAACATTAAAAACGCAGGGTTTTTGCATCCAAGCCCAGGTTGAGGGGGTACATCCTCAGCCAGGAATGCACTAATTTCAAAAATGTAAGCTCATTTCATAAATATGGGATGTGTTTGTATTAGGCTGTACGTACCTCAATATACGGATTTTCTTATTGCCAAGACATTACTTGGGGACACCGTGCGTGGGGTATCCCTGGGTGTCTGGGAGCAGCTCCAATCCCACAGGAGGGGGTGGGTGGCTGTCAGGACCAGCAGCCAGCAGCATTGCCTGACCTGGGCTTGGGGCTGGGGGCTGCAGAGAAGAGACACGGCGAGGGGCCTGCTGCAGGGCCAGAAGGATAAGCTGTCCTAATCCGGGTCATGCTGCCAGCCGTTCCCTGTCTGTGCTGCCGGCTGCCACGGGGCATTCGGCAACATCTGGCACTTGCAAGTGACAGTGCTATGTATTCACCCTCAAAAAATCAAAGAAACCTCCTAAGGAAAACAAGCACTGGAGGTGTGGGGCACAGTGGGAGCCCTGCAGGCAGGAGAGCTGCAGGGACGGTGTCTGCTGATGCTGGGAGCTCCACACCAGGAGTATGGTCTGCCCCTGGCCACCCCATCTCTATTTCCTGCCGTGGCTCCGCTGTGTGGGTGTTACACAGGGTCAGCAGGAGGAAAGGAGAGTGAAAACCCACGGGCTAAAAGCTGCCATATGTGAAGGGTTCTTGCAGACTCTGGGGACAGAAAGTGCCTGAGAGCAATGGTGAGCCAGAGAGCATGCAAAAATTAAAATCCAGGTACAAGGACACTGGGGCTGAGGTCTCTCCCCAAGCCATCCCTGCAGGACAGTGGTCTCACCTTCTCTTACAAGCAGTGATAGCTATTTTTTGAGTATCAGGAGACATTGTTTCATCTGTAAGAGTGCTTTGAGCTACAAAATCATCTTTGGTGTGTTTCTTCTGCAGTTTAAGTGCCCCGTGCCTTCAACAAGTGAACATGTTTCAACAGCATCACTGCAGGTGACACCGCCCTCCACACATCAGGAGACTCCAGGGGGGACCGGGTCTGCAGCAGTGGAGCTGCTTGGGGTGAGGCAACTCCCAGCAGCATCACTGTGCGTCCCCGAACAGCTGTAGTCGCCTGTCACCCACGTCCTGCCCTGCAGAGTGGGTTAAGCCAGCCAGATCCATGTCACTGAAAATACCTTCATCCTTTTAATGAGGATCACTCAGCAACTCTGAACTGCAGTTGGGTTTGGTCTGCAACAGGGGATGAAGAGAGAACTGAGTGCTAGGGAAGGCAGACACAGGGATTGATTTCTCCTTTCTCTTTTAAAAACCTGTCATGATCTGTCATGATAACCTACAAACACTGTCAGACCTTGTGAGCAGCCAGGTAGCTGCCAGTGAGCTGCAGTAGGTGGTCACCTGCTGACTGAAAGCACTGTGTCAGACCACAAGGCAGCAAGAGCCGTGGGTTCAGCCAAGCATGTGGCGTGCTAAAACCTTTAGAGATTTTAACATGGTGTGGCAGGAGAGCTGCCACCACTGGCACTGTAGTACAGCCTGAATCAAAGCTAAAAAATTTTAAGACTAAGAAAAAACAACAAAAAACTCAGGAGTGAAGCTTGTGGCACAGAAACATAGGTGCAGAGCCAGGGTTAGCCGGGTTGGACCAGCTGCAGGAACTGACATTTTAGAAATGGTGGCACAGATAGAAATCAGAGCTACTGCTTCAGAGCATGGACCCTTTTCCCAGAGACCCAAATAGATCTGCTTGTGGCCAAGCTGCTCAGCTCCTACTGGCTGTAGCAATGGTCTGCACACAGCAGATCATGGGCAGCTTTTTTGAGGGCTTCTCCTGCAGGTGGTTCGACACTGGGGTGTTGTGGGGCAGCAGCCTCCTTCCTTTACTTCAGCCTTTACTTTGCAGGTGCCACAGGTGCTTAAACTCTGCCTTCAGTCCTCCACAGGCAATTGGTATGCAGGGGTTAATGAAGCAGGGATAAACCCATTTAGACGCCTGGGAAGGTGCAGGGATTTGCAAAGGAACTGGTGGAGGCATTGGATTAGTTTTTATCTAAAGCTGGTGCATCTGTAACTGACTGTGGCTCTGTGTTTGCAGATCTCGGAATTGGCAGCAGAAGGGTTAAAAGTGGCATGTTTAGGTGTGAAAGGAGAACATTCTCCTCCCTACACCAGTGTGGTGGTTCCTGCAGGGCCCTTGCCTGCAGCATGTCCATCACAGCCAGCGTTACAGACTGCTCGCATCGGCCGGCGTTGAACACGTGCCTGTGTGTTGCACAGACATCAAAGCAGGCTCTTATGCACCCTCCTGGAGCTCCAGGACACAAGCCACCTCCCCAGCCTTGAATACCTTCAAGGCTGGACTTTTCATGCCGAAGAATGAATTTTATCTCAGGGCACACAGGAGCAACTGGGGGTGGTTCTGCCATTGCCCAGTGCTGGTTGGAGCCAGGGGGGATTCACCACACACAGTGTCAAAGGGAAAAACTGTATTTTTGGGACAAACTGAGTACACAGTGACATTGCGAAGTGGCCACAGGGTGCAGCAGGGAGAGGACACAGTTCTGGTGCTGCCACTCTGCGTGGGGGATGGTGAGGACTTTATTCCAGCAATGTCTTGACTTCAACCTGTGAACATTCACAGTCAGCACATACAGACACTGCAGGTAAAAGCTAACACTGGAAATCGGCTCTGGTAGTGAAAATGGGCCCTGATGCAGTGCATGAATGGTGCTGCACTGGGCAAAAGCTGGCAGTATTGGTTTACAGAAAGGCAATGCATGATGTCATGGCCCTCTTGGGTTCGTACAGGTCATCTGGAGAATTATTGATGTGGTCATTGCATTGTCAATGCCTGCATTAAAGGATGCATTTCCCACATGAGGATAAAGACAGAAACACTCTTTCAGACCAGACTGTGGGCAGCAAACCCTCATTTGGCACATCTTGTAGGATCCTGCCTGTGCCACAGACTCAGGCCATCCCAGATGTCCATCTGATGTGAAGAGGCAAGGAGCTCGTGTTTGGCTGTGGCAGCCTGTGCTTTCAAACCTCAGAAGCAAACATGTCCCTTTTATCTACAAAAATGATTCAGATGATAGATATTTCCTTAAGGAGACAGATCTGGTAGCCTCCATGCCCCTGTCATCCCTGGCTAGGCATGCCAGCAGCAGAGTTAGTGTGCTGTGGCTCATGCTGCTGCGGGAGGGTTTGCCACCTATGAAACCCACATGATGATGAAGAGCATCTAACTTCTGGAACAGAAAGCTGTGATGTGGCCCAAGCTTTATTTTAGAACACCTCTGTTCCCTGAAAGCAGCAACTCGCTGAGCAACAGCAAATGCCAGAAATAAGTCTGACTCACTGGCCGGTGTGTTCCAGGGATGCTTTAGGGGAGCTGGTTTACTCTGGGACTCTCTGGGTGCTCACAGGTGTCCTCTGAAGCCTTCTTTCAAAAAATTCAGTAGCTTTACCCTGGATCAGGCTTTCTAAGGGCCGTGGGCAGGGGAGGGGACCCTCCTGCCCATCAGCTTCCTCGTGACTACATGGTAAATGTGGGTCCCTCCAGGCAGCAACAGTGCATCCCTTTGGGATTCTCCTAGAAGAAGGATGCCACACAGACACCAATGACATAAATGACTCTCACTACGGACTCCTGAACTGTGCATTACTGCAGCCTGGGCAGAGCACAGGTCTAACAGCAACAGCACTTGGTGATGTATGCTGTTCTCATCTTCAAAGCATTAGCTGGTGGGAATTAATCCTCATACCAGGCAGGCAGGTCTCATGACTCTGGCTCCACAGAGAAGCAGAGTAAATGATGGGATGAAGGGTCAGTCAGGTCACAGCTGCGATGAAATCACGGCAGTTCCTGCCTGCCCATCCCGTGACCATTAGACCTTATGTACTCATCAAGGAGGCAGCTGGCATGCAAGGAAGTGCAGGAGCCAGCCTCTGCTCTGGAGGCGAGTTATGCAGCCCATGGGAAGGTGCTGGGCCATGACTCACCTTTAGAAGCAGGTTCTAGTGCTGGATGAGGTCAAAGAGTTGCAGGGTGCATCCTCTAATGACTCACTCCCAGGGTCTGGCAGTACAAGAGCATCCAGTAAGGGATGCTGAAAGGCTGAGGGAAGCAGCTGTGGGCAGGTTTGGGATACCACACTTCTTCCTGGTTGCTTTGACAGTCTGAGCTTATGATTTTAACCCTCTAGATGGGATTTTGGCTGCTGATGTTGGGTTGAGAGGGCCATTTGTGTTAATCACTAGTGGAGACTTGAGCCAGGAGACCGGCCCCAAAGGTCATTTGGTCTTGCCAGCTGTTGCTGTACCTTGGATGAGTTACTTGATCTCAGCAGGGAGCAGCCCTCTCCACACTGAAATGGGAGCAGTGCATATCAGCAGCTTCTGGGGAACTGGAGGGAGAGGCATATAGTTTCCTGGGCAAATTCCTCCAAGTGGGTTTGGTGTAAAAATAAAAAATACTTAGGAAAAGTAAAACATTGCCCTTGTATTTACCTCAGTTCACAGAAACGCAGCCCTAAATGTGAGGTGATGTGCTTAGGACAGATAATAGAGATGAGAAAGCCACAATAGTACTGGCAGTTCCCTGTGCACAAAAGACAAACAGCAGGATGTTGTCTGTGAGCCAACTTCCACATACGTCGCACGCAATGGGCCAGCCCATCCTCCCTCATCCTCGTGCCATAGGTAGATCTAAAGAAGGCAGGAGGCTGGCAGCAAATTAGTGTCAGCAAACCAACTGAGAAGAGGAGCAGCCCGAGGGGGTTGTATCTTGTCAAACTGGAAGTATATCTGGGAATTATTTCTTGCTTCTAGTAAATAAAATGTGCACAGTGTAGCTGACAACAGAGTTGGGGATATGATTTCATAGAAAATATATATTTTCAATGTCAAAGGGTGTCTCTGCCTTCTGCCCACTGCATTAAGCCCAGGAATTTGCAGTCAGGAGTTAGTGCTGGACATTCAGTTCCACAACGGAGAAGAGCTGGAGTACAGAGCTACAGCGGGCATGAAGCCAGTGGCGCCTGAACCGGCTGTGGCAACAGTCCCGCAGGACGCAGGTTTCTCTGTGGGACAGCAATAAACCAAGCCAAGAGCTGGATCACTGTCAGGGCCTCCTCGAGGTCCACAGCCATGTGTTGCTGCACCGTCAGTGCTGGGGAAAGCAGAAGGCACCGAATGCCACTAAGCTCTGAGGGTATCACACCTGTGGAAATCAAGTCAGCAGTGGCATTGTCTTGGCCTGGCTTTGTACTGCAGGTCATGGCTGACTTCCTAGGACAATCAGTGAGCTTCTGTAATTATCCTGGGGTATCATGCAGTGGCTTTGCCTTTCATCTCTTCCATCCTCCTTGTGGCACATCACAGTTGTGGCTTTTAGAATAAGTCTGAAGTTTGTTCCTGGTGCTGCAGTGTTACCTGTGGCTTTTGTGGCCCCTGTGTAACAAGCATCACTGCCTGGTTGCCTGCAGTCTCAAGGGACCCAGTTTGGTGACCCAAATTTTCCATTTTTAACCCCACTCCTCTTATTCTCTGGATGCCTGCTGCAGGGAGATAGTTAACGCCAGTTAATGCCACTCCCTTCTGGAGCCTTGTTGCATCTTCATTTTCCCTTCTCCTAAAGCAATTTGGAGCCTTCAGAGGTAGAAGGATGGTGCAGTCCAAGGGCACGCTTGCTGAAGAGGACGGATGTCACTGGAAGAGAAGGTAGGGACACAGATGGAGTGAATGGAGTGTGAAATTTCCATCCTTCTGTCCCTCCAGCAGCCTGCAGAAAGCAGCTGTTTCCACAGTGTGAAAAGCCATCCCTGGGCAGGGCAGTTTCCAAAGGTGAGAGGTGGCCCCAGGCGAGGTCTGGGAAGGTGCCAGGGGGTTACAGCCCTGCCCATCAGGCATGCTGCCCGCTCCAGGCCTCAGTTCAGCACGGTGAGGGAGAAAATCTGAAGGTAACCCCTTGCTGTTCGACCACACAAACACATCTACCCTCGCTCGTGGGCTCTGAAGGAGCTGGTTTTTTCACTGTGCAAATGTACATTTCATGGTGTAGGACACACTGCAGGGGAGGGAGCCTGAGAAGTTGTTCCTGGATAGATTTGAAGGTGCCCCTTAGCTGACCATTACAAGTTTCTAATCCAGAACTACCTGTTTTACAGAACGACTCGTTTTTTCACGTGTGAGAAATCCCTCTCCTGCACCAGCAGCTGCTTTCCATGAAAGCCAGAGCTTCAACTGCTCAGTCTCAATGAAGGCCCCACAGGAGTTTCTCAGGATGCTCACCTCCGTGTCTGCAGAGCCTGCAAGTCCATCCTGGGTCACTCTACAGTTTTCTTGCTTCAACACTACCCTGGCAGCATCAGTGAGACACACTGAGCATCGCTGCCTGGCAGGAGGGATTGTATAAAGCTGCTCCGGGGTGTCCAGATCTTGTGGGTGGCCAGTGCTCGGCACGGCGACGGGAGCTCGTTGCAAAGGGCAGCAGGGTGATCTGCTTTGTGAAACCTCCTGTGGAGAGAGGAGCATGGTTATTAGAGAGTTCCGATTCTCCACCCTGTTGGTAGGATACACAACTTTTCCTAAACACAGCCTGTCCAGCTGCATTCCTGAAGCACACATTCCTTGCCAGCGCAGCTCACCCAGAGTGTGGCCAGGAATAGCACTGCAGCTTCATGTGGGACCTCTCCCAAATACATCTTTAATTGAATAGGTCCACTTGGCCCATGTGTTTGAACTCAGACCAGGAGAGAAGTATTGTAACTATTGGTCTTTTTTGCCATTTTCTACCCAGTGCCATCCATTCCTTATCCCTTGCACCTATGACTTAGAAGCACCACCACACTTTCAGCTTTGTTTTCTGTATCACTGCCCTAAATTGGGCTGCCCCTTGGGCCAGCATGGGTGCCAGTGCGCAGGGACACTGGTGGAGCCACCTTCTTGAGTCAACATAGTTAAGGTTTGTTGTCATGCAGCCGGAGATCCTAATTTCTGTCTCTTAAACCACATAGCTGAGATTCAGCTGGGTATTTGTAGCCACAAAGAATGCTTTGCTGGAAGGACGTTTGCTGGCTTTCTGGGTTTTATCATAAGCCTTGTGATAGCTACCTTTCTTTTGACAGCACCAGTATCTGGAGCATAGTTTTGGAGTGAGAAACTCAGCTTTCGGTTTAAATCCAGAATGCACATTTGGAGCCCTGACAGTTGCAGAGAAGCTGAAAAGTGACTTCCAAGCATTCTCCTGTGACTCAGAAAATGCAAATTACTCTGTATTTTGGTTAAGAAGTTAATCAAGAAGGAATTTTATGTTTTTTAAGGCTATGTACTGGTCCTTGAATTCTTGGCACTGACACTTTCAGGGAACAATGCCAGTTTACCAGGCCTTTTTGTTACAGAGAAGTTTATGCATAATTTTGAGAACCAGGACTGCAGGGATTTACGTGTCCTGGGAAACGGTGATAAACTCTTCCCTTCCCTCCTAGGAAGTTCTTAGAAGGGCACAACTGCTCAGTGGGCCACCTCTCATGCCCAGGGCCTTTTAGAGGAGCAGATAGGAGGCATCATACTAGGTTGGCTCCTTTCCCTTGTTCTGACTGTCACTGCCCACAGGCAACCTTAATGCCAATGCTCTTAGTCTGAATACATACAAGCAAGATATTTTTATAATTCTTTTCTTTTTCTATGAACAGTTGCATGGAAGCTGAACTTTGTCATATCAGACCTCCTGCTGCAGGCCACTGCACATTTGAGTTTTCCCTTCAAGTAGATATTAGAGACATAACTTAGGGGCTTTGGCTTCGTCTCTCTCAGGCTTCGTGTTGCTGCAGTAGAGGCAAACACTTTGTGGCTCAGTAATAACAGCTTTTAATCCACTTTTTTGTGCTTGCCTGTGCTCTGTGCAGACTTAACCACAGTGGTCAGTCCTCGCTTTCAACTTCCCCTTTGGTGCCTTGTGATGTTTACATGGTGTGTAGTGTTCTGCAAGCATCAGATAAACAGAAATAAAAATCAGTGTTGGTTTGCTTTATAAGAGTAACCCCTGGAGTCAACAGCCATTCACTGCTTGTAACCTTTAACTCTTGCACCAAGAAGTGACTTTACAGAAGAAATAAATAGAGTATTGACTTAGGGTTCCCATGTGTTTTCACATGAAAGCATTAAAAATCTAAACGCAGCATGAGAATGAAGCAATAAAGCATCTGGACTTTCTTGGCCAGGCATGGAGTGGAGTGTGTTTGATTTTTCCAGGAAGCAAGTGGATTTGCAGAGAAAGTGCCAAGGAGTCACAGCAGTATCACTGCTATTACAAGCAGGGATTTTTCAGCACACACTGTGCTCAAATGATGATGAGTGGCTACTGCATTTTTGGGATCTCTTAGTCTTTCTGCGTGCAATGGGAACCAAGCTCCTAGAATATCCTGGAAAAGGGGAGGCAGCCCAGAGACAGCCCAAGAGAGATACTCTCCAAGATGTTTTTCATCAGTCCAGAATTAGTAGCTGCAAGGAAAGGGCACAACAGTGTTCCTGCAACAGGAAGAATGAATTCAGACTAAGTCTATATTTCTTTGGCTGCAGTTATATCTTTTCCAAGATTTAGCTGGGAAAGGGGCAGTCTTGTCCTTTTAAAATAGTAGGAACATTTAAGTAGTACCAGACCTATCTTTATAAATCCATATCTAGCGTCTTGATTTTTAAATTTTAAAATATAGTTAAAACTGCAGAAAATTAAAAAGTGCTGCTTTGAGGGTCTTCCCATTCAGAAGACAAGTCCTGTCTCTTACTCACTGCAATTACACAGCCTACTGTTGAGTTGCTTGTCTCAACACTTGGCTGATGGGCAGAAGCATTTTTTAGAGAGTATCACAAGGTCCTTTCCCAAAGGGTCAGGAACAAGCCATGACAATATCTCAAAGTCAGAAAAAGACCTCCTTTATATTTTGACAGGGGTTCAGGTGGTTGGAGTTGATGGAAAAACTAATTAATCCCATTAATTATAATAATAAAATTTGGATATGGCACTGCAGGACCCTGAATAACTCAGCAAACTCAGCGGGGTCACAATTCAAAAGAAGTCCAAGCAGGCCACCTGTGTGGCTGGAACATCGATTTTGGGTTTTTTATTGCCAAGAGCTGGTGTGCATGAAGAGCCTCTGAGCTCTGCAGAAGCAGTTAGGTGCTCTACCCAGCCACTGTGAATCAATCCTAAAGGGAAAAAAAAGTTACCTGTCATTATTCCTTGGCTCATAGTAAGATATGTGTGCTGCTGCATTACAGTTGAAGGCCAGTTAAGGAGAAAATTTTGTCCCGCTGATCCAAAATGCATCATCTGGCCCAGGAGAGAACTTTTCTTCCGTTTTTTTTTTGTAGCCAAGATGCACAATTGCCTGGGTTTAACAGGTCCCCGGGCACGAGGAGAGCTGCAGGAACGCCGTGGCTCCTTGCTCCTTGCATGGACCAGCTGTGGGCTGATGCAATTGGCCTCCCACGCGGTACACGAGGTCAGGTTACCTCGTTCCACTGAAGTCAGAAGTGTGCTCTGGGACAGTTACCCTGATTCAGCTCACAGGCAGGAAATCGTTACATTTCAGTAACTGACTGCAAGAACAAGTTTATCAGCTGAGTCGATTCCAGCCTGCTCTTTAGGTTGCAGGTCCCTGGGAGCAGGAGTTGCTTTTTTCTCAGAGCTATATTCTCTAACGTGGTTTTCCACCCATATTGCATCAAAAAAAAGTGAGTGCTCCTAAGTTTGTACTTAATTTTAAGATTCTTCTGCTCTAACTCACCAGGTGTTTGCTCAGGCTAGGTGGGACACAGTAGCTGTATCCATATAGTAGTGCAAAACAGTCTTCTGCTGCCAAACAGCTAATTTGGCGTCTGCAGCTGCTGTTGGCGACTTTCCCACTGATAACAGTGCAGCAGGTTCTGTTCTTAAATTTGCAGTGTGTCCCCCTAAGGAATATTCTTGCTTGAAACTCTGTGGTGGTTCCAATGAGGCTTTTTGCGGATGGCTCTAGTACCTTTCCTCCAGCCCTGCTGTCTGGAAGCAGAACTGGTGGCAAAGAGAAAAGATTTCCCAGAAGATACTGTGCTGTGTAGTGGAGGGTATTGAGCACTGTGCAGTGTATGCTGACTTTCAAAGTGTGACCACTGTGAGTACACCAGCTGGAGCACAGGGAAGGAAAACACTTCTAGATCCAGGTTTAGTGATCAGCTATTCCACTGAGCATGAACCTCTGGTAAGCACTTACAGCTTTCAGTTGAACATTCAACATGCAGCAAAATTAATTTCAGATAATACAATAGAGGTTAACTTAATGGAGAAAAAGCCTGGAAAGCTTTTCTGGAAGGGAATGTGTTGTGTGTATCTATATATCAATATCCATTATGGGAAGGACATTAGCTCTGGTGTGGGAGGGTAATGACAGACACATTGGCCCTAACAGAAGTCTCATCATGTGTCTGTGGAAAATACGTATCATCCGAGGCAGCATGCGTGGCGTAGGAGAATTAGGAAACCTTGAAGAGGTGACAGCTGATTAAACAGCTGAAGTTTTAGATCTGTGAGCTATTTGAAATGGAGAGATACATCATACGACAGCTACCTTAAACTGCTTGAATCCATTTTCCACCCCCCCCTTCCCAGGCACTGCCGTTTACCTTGTACAAAGCTGTTACTGTTCAGCCTGTGCAGAAACATCCTTTGTCATCATATTGCAGTCTAACTCCTCCAGCTAAATTAGATCATTGTAGCAGTGTAGAGAATATACAACCCTGCCAGACCAGAAATTTATTACTTTTCCTATACAACTAATTTCACAGTGTCTTTGGGACAAGCCTGCTGCCTTTTGAATAGAGCATTTAAGCTGAAGGAAGAAAGGGAAGGTAAATTTAACTTTAAATCTTTGAACACAAGATTAGCCCCAAAGTGTTCATGCCATGGTCGGAAACCACCTTATCTTCTGGTATGGTTTCACTGTAGCTGAAGTCTTAAAAAATGGCTGATACCATGAGAACAGTTGATCCCTTTTCACCCTTCCTCAGTGCTGGGATTTTGCAAGATTACAGTCAAATGTATTTCTCAAGAAAAGTCAGCTGGGGATACCACTCAACTCCCTTATCTCAATGGACCTTCAAAGCCATTCCCCAGCCCAACACCCGGTCTTATCTGGATATAAAGAGATATGCTCAGTGCATCTCTGGGCCATCTTCCCTGCTTGGCCACACTCTACGATCATCAGCTGTTTCAGCATTAGTTGGTATAAAAGCAAAATGTCTGAGAGATTTGTAGGCTGTAAGGAAGGGACAAAATGCAAAGCACAGATGGATGCTATTCCCAGAGCAGAGGGGAATGCATGGGGGGGTAATTCGTGCTCTATATTGATCCTTCTTTACTGGAGTGTACAGGATCTGGATGTATCTTCCTGAGGGAGCCTTGGGTAAAGACTTGAGGATTTAGAGGATGTCAGCTCTGTCATGAATTTGTGTGCCATCACACACTGTTAGAAAATTTTCAGTCCCTCTAGAAAGAGGAACCCATTTTCTCTCCCTCTGGGGGCTGGAATACGGAGAGCAGAGCATTACTGCTCCGATCTGACTGGCTAAGCTGACATAACAGGCTTCAAATCAATAAGTCCGAGGCAGACAGTAATTGCAGTAACATGGACATAGTGGTGAAAGTGCAGATCACCACAGGTACACTCCAACTGTGAAGAAGGGCATTGCCTCTTTTTGTGCTCCTTACCATGTAGGACTCCATTTTATAATTTAAAATCATCGCTTGATTGGCACCACAGATCAGAACTAACAGATGAAATGAAACCTGATAGGCCCTCCCTGATATTTAAAATAATATTCCAAAAATATCCCCCCGTTCCCCAGGCATGGATAGCACAAAGGGCAGAAGAGGACATCGCCTCCCAAATTCTCTCTTTCCCCCAACTCTAGCCCATGCACTGTCAGTGCCTCTCAGCAGGCAAAATGTCTGGCTGCAATGTTTCCAGCAGAAAAAGGTTAAATTCAAGTGTATGATGTTTTTTCATGAAGTGTGTGCTTTTCAGGCAAACTCTGTGTTTAGAAATGCCAAGAATTTGCTGCTTACAGTGATGTTACCTCAGTGTGCCTCAGGAGGCGGAATTTTTGTTTCTCTGCTTTTTTGTCCTTTTCTATAGGGTGAACTTCTGAACCACTGAAAGTCTTCTGTGGTGCACCAGCATCAGTGACTCATAACATACCATTTTCCTTCTCTGGGAGGACAACTTCAGTGCTTCCTGGGGGTTTTGGTCTTTACCAGTGAAACAGCAAGACAAAATGTATTAACAACAGGTTCCATGATGTTTAACAGGAATACAAAAAAGGTAGCACTAGAATTATGCCTGTTCACATGTAAACCTAATTTTATGACCCACCACACATGTGGTTTTAATTTACTTTATCCTGTACAGGTTATCAGCAGTAGTCAGTCTGGTAGCAAGCTCTAGGTTTTTTCCCCTAGAAAAAGCCACACAGAGGTGACACAGGACAAAATAACCTGATATAAAGGACATTCAAAGCAACAAAAAAAATGAGTGTGCACATAAAAGCTTTAAGTGGTGTAACCAGCTCCTGCAAATAAACAGTATCAGTCAGACCATTGTTCTGGTTTGCTGGACTAATAGAGGAGGATACAAACTCAAGCTGGCAGATAACCAGATTTTTGCCCCTGACTTTAGTTCTTGGACTAAATTCCAAGACTAAAGTGCATCTCTGAAGGCAGGAGCTTATCCGGTAACTAGTTGATCCACTCTGCGGGGAAGATGTCGCTTTTACCAGTGAACCAGAAGGACATCTTTTCTCAGAAAGGACTGCTGAGAACTTCAGAAGCATTATGTTACATACAGTGCTTATCTCCCTGACATGTTGGACAAAAATACTCTATTCAGAATAATGAAGTAATTGTCTGTAATTGAGCATATTAAGCAATCTGGGCTCAAAAGCTATCAGACAGTTCCTGGGAGGACTTAGCCCCTGCAGACAAATATGGCATCTGTTTTTAGTGGTGTAGGTAGTACCAAAACCGCTCCCTCTCGAAGAACATCATCCCAAGCACATAATCAACGTAGATCCACCAAGACCACAATTTGGAGTGCAGAAGAATCCTGCTGGTCCTCCATTATATGTCCCAGCCAATGTTCTTCTCCTCCCAGATAAAATGCCCTGCTGTTCTAATGGTAGAATTTGGCTCTCAAAGCTAGAAAGCTCCAACTGTAGCCAAAGTAATATCCTAAAATAAAAGAAAAATGAGAAACCAGAAATGTTTTCCTCTTTCAAAAGTTTCAGCAGGAAGCTAGCAGCGAGAAACCACTAAAGTGGCTCTCTCCCAGCTACCTCTCCTGGTCTGGTCATTGCCTGAAATGCTCAGAAGATCCTCATCCTAAGATCCAAAGACACCTCAGTTTCATGCCTGTGTCTCTGGTATCACTGGAAACCACCTTAAATTAATTGAGCTCAGGATTTGGTCTTTCTGTATGAATCAGTTTTAGCGAAGCTGACAGCTACAAATCCCTGTGTTTTTGTTCTGATGAAAACAGCCCAAAGATCTAAATTTAACAGTAGATTTCACAATGCTCATTTTTGACTGTAAGTAAAATCACCCTGGAAAAATAGCTTATAATAGGAAGAGATATATTCTCCGGATGCTGGAAAAGCAAACCTAAAAAAGCAAACAGGACAAATTTATCCTCATTCACAACTCTGATTGCTTTCTACTTTCTGCTTGGGATCTTTGGATAAGTACTGTGAATAAAAATTATGCTAGTTACAGAATAGATTCATGACTCCTGACCCCATTTCAGAGGAAGATATAGCACATATCTGTGGTGTTCGGGTCACGGGAAACAACGCCTGCAGATCGAATCTGTGTTGTGAGTGTTTTTTTCACATGAGGGAAACAGACAGAATATTTTCCAAGATGAAAAAGACTCAGCTTCATGCACACAGTTATTCTGATGAATTTCTCCTTGTAGACAAATTATGCCTATCACTTACCCTACAGTCACATTACTACACTTTAGCAATGTAAAGAGACCACAGAGTGGATGCAAGTATAATTTATAGGTTAAGAATAGCATAAATCACCTGCACATTATGAGGCAATTTTTTGTAAATGGGATTTGGGCCTCTACAGTGAAAATCTGCTCCCAAGAGTGACAAATGGCATCTTCTACTCAGCATTTTGCATTTGAAGCTACTTTCAAATAAGCCAGGATGGATTCCAGAGGATAACCTGCATCCTGCTCCTCCTTGTGCCTTGTCAGCAGTTCAGCAGGTTCTGGCTGTGCAAATTCATGGAAGAGAGGAAGATGTGCATGTGCCCTCGGAAACATGATTTTTATTGGGAACATCCTGAACTTCAGATACCAGTGGCATTTGTCAGTCCAGCACTTAAGAAAAAGTGCTTGTAAACTGAAGTACTTATAAACTGAACACAGCAGAGACCAGCTACTGTGGGAAATTACACAAAGGCTTTTCACCCAAAACAGCCCACCCCCAAAACAGGAGACATGGTAAGTGGACCCATTATGGCTCAGAGCCTGCCTTTGGCCACGTCCTGCTGATCCAGGGGGGTCCCTCTGCCTGTGCAGGTGCACGTCTGCATGGACACCTCTGAGGAACCAGTTGGGAAGCAGGTGTCAAGGGCACAGCTATGGCCCAGGCTGCCATCCTGGGCTGAGTCCCGGGCCTCTGCTGTCCTGGGTTTTCCAGGGTGTCTCCCAGGCTGGTAGGATGTTTGAGCATGCAGGGACAGCCGAGTCATCCTCATCTTGTGGTGGTTGTCCCAAAACCATCTGCCCAAGCTAATGGAGAGTGACACCTGCTGTCCATCACCTCTGTGAGCACCTTCTCTCCTGGAGTAGCTCCTCCTGCTTTGCCCAGGAGAGCTGCTGGAAGGAGGGTTGGCACTGGAACACCTGCTGTGATGTGGCAGGGAGCTGGGTGCAGCCCAAAAAGCCACAGTCACGTCAGGAGAATGTGAGGTGCCTCCCTAGGCTTTGAGGTTGCCTGTGGGCAGGCTTGGTGCTGTGCTGCTGCACAGTTGCACAATGCCACAGACTGCTCTGCCTGCACAGGACAGGTGAGCAGGGGCTGTCTCATGTGGCTGCTCCTTGGCCATCGGTGCAGCCTGTCCGGAGGAGTGATGGGCTGGTGTCAAGCACAATGTCTGGATGGATGGACCATGAGTTCTAAACTCAGGTAGTTCTAAACTACCTGGGTTTCCAGCTCTGCTCCCTGACTGCAGCCAGCTCCTTGGGAGAGGCAGGGCTTGAAAATCTTCTCTAGAAGGTGGTGAAGGGTGCTGATGCTTGCCCAGTGGTCAGGTCTATGTAGCAGTCCCACTTGTTGTTTCTGTTCTCCATCATGCCCCTTCACATCCCAATTCTGCTCTAGCCTGGTCCTCAAGACATGCACAGCAATAAAAACAACTCTTTTTACATTGCTCCTTGACCTGAGCTGTGCCAGTCCCTTGGACCTTTGGTTCAGAGCAGACTGCAGCTTCTCTAGTCTGCCCTGTGGCTGCCTTGAATGTCCACCTCTTTATCCTGGCTGGGCTCAAACCTGGCCTTGCTCTTTGGATTTGGCTCTACCTTACCCTGCTAATGCTTACCTACGAGAAGAAGGTCTTACTCTATTAGGCCTTGCCTCTTTCCTTGGGGGACAAATTCTTCCCACTCTGATGGACGTGGTGTCTGCCTTGGAGAACCCACAGTCTGAATTCCAGCCATCAGCAACACCAGGCTGCCATGGATTGTGGGTTTACAGGCCCCGGGGGTCTGGAGACACTTGACAATGGAGCTGTTGTTTTGGGTATTTCTCAGCCCATGTTGCCTACTCCTGGTGCTAGAGCTATAGTTTGATTCCTCTGAGCAGTCTGAGGTGAGGCTGTTAATGAAAAATTTAAAATATAATACCCCATAAGAGTACAAGAACTGGTTTTGATGACAAAGGCCAGCTCATCAGCAGAGTTAATCAGTTCAGCATCAGTTTAGCATCAGGAGGTTGATTTGCACCACACAAGGGATTTGGCCTCAGTGCCTGGTCCATATTATTTTACAGCAGATAATGAATGCAGCATGTCATGCTTGCTTTTCGTACCCTTCTCTGAAGCTGAAATGTTACTGACCTGAAAATATTTTCCCACTATTAAACTTTCAGTCAGGACATAAGTCCTTTTAAAGATGCTGAACACCACATGGTGCCTTCTCCTTGTGTGGGAACAGCTCTGCTGTACCAAGGGGAGGTGTGATCTTGACTTAGGGGATAGAGATTCCTTGTGGCACTGACTCATACACTGTGCATTTGTGCTCATTTTCACATCTTCCTCCTGATCTGTTTTAGGCTGCATTTCCATTACTCCTCCACCCTGGGGGAGGAATCCTCAGCCAACACAGCTCTAACCCGGAAACCACAGGGGATGAAAAGACCTTTCATAGCAATAATGATGCCATGTTCCTCTCCTCTGCAGCTGCATTTTGAAAACAAAAGATCTGGAGGCAAAGTCACCACCCACAAGCAGAATTTGCAGCTCTGCAGCCATCGGGGACTGGTGCAAATGTGCCTGATGCAGATGCCAGAGAACATACTTCCTATTGACACCAGGGAACAAAAAGAACTGAAACTATAACCCAATCTAGGGTGAGAACAATGTCTACTTTTGCATATTTAGCAAGGACAGGCTTAGGCCATGAGCTGAGAATTAGCTTTGCTCGCACCCTAAAATCTTTGCATGTATGTGGTCAGCTGTTTGAGTAAAGACTATGTAATGCCTGCAAAACAAGGTGGTGGATGCACTTCTATTTTGTCGCCCCTCAGCAGATACCCATGCCTGTGCACATTCCAGTTCCAGTGACCATGAAAAGGTTCCCATAAAACAGATAGGAAGATACTTGGAAGTACCTCCAGTAGATTGCTGAGTCTGTTGTTCAATGCAAAGTGTAGAAGAACAGGTTGAACCCCACGCACTGATGGTCTCTTTTTACTGCAGCCTATTATTAGGCCAGGCTTAGCTGTGTGCTCTGGGCTGAAGTGCTCCCTGGGACTTGCTTTTCCAGCATGGATAGCACTTTTGAATTGGTAAAAGGTGATTGACATCAGACAGAAGGCCTGATTTCATCAAGACTTTGGCATGCCACTTGCTGGAAAATCTATTCCAATAAGTGCCATCCAGAGTTATTAAATGCGGCACTGGAAGGTGAATAAAGTCACTGCCAAGGAACTGCCACTCTGGACTCATTTGCTCCCTGCTCGTACAGGCAGGCCTGAGGTTAGTCATCAATGGAAAAAGGTCAGTGGGACTAGGGAGGGCCTGGCTACATCTTCTGAAAGGCCTGGGCACGTGGTAGCAATGTAATCCTGTAAGCTTAATACGTAAAAATACAGCTCTTCCTTCTCTTGGACAGGCTCAAGAACATGAATTGGAGGTAAACTGTGACTTAAAGCTGGATAGTATTTCAGTGCACATTATGTGCCAGTGCCCACATGAGGGGTAAGATGATGGAGAACCAAGATCACTGTCCACGTGAGACACTGAGATGTCTATGGGAAGTCTTCCTGAGCTTTGCCAGAGACTGTTTCAAACCTTATGCTAATTGTTTTCTTCTTGACCTGCTATGAGTTCACTCCCATAGCTGCTGGGGCTTGATAATCTTCTCTGGATCACAGTGCTCTGCTTAGATTTCTGTCACTGCCTCTGTGTGACCTGTCCTCTGCTGGGCGGAAACTTGCAGGGTCACATAAGGTGGCTCTGCTGAGCTGGAAATATGGGAATGGGTTGTTTCTTCTGAGTTGAGTGGGCCCCTGAAATAAGAACCTCATTTCAAATAGCATTTGACACAGCAGAATGTATTTGTTTTTTCCAGCATGAGAGGTAGAGAACAGCTATTTTTTATCCAGCATGGAAAGGAAACAGGAGAACTGAGACAGCAACACCCACTCTATGAAGGTATTTAAGCACTCACTGGGATCCGTGCATCGTGGCCAAAGCTGTTTGCTGATAGTCAGGCGCAGCCTGGGACAGCAGGTGCCTAAACCCCGTGTTTCCAAAGTCCTAAGGTACAGCCTTTATTGCAGGGTCGGGTTTCTCCAGAGCTCCTTGCAGGACCAATTATAGGAAAGGGCTGATGCTGCATGTGCTGGTTCCTCTGTTTATTTTCCATGGTGCCCCATCCCTGCAGACACTTTTCCACCCCATGTCATGCAGGCGCCTCGGCAGAGGTTGCTCTCAGCACCCAGCTCCACTCGTCCCTCATGGATGCCACAGAGGAACCACCTGTTACTCTAAATCTGGCAGTGTTTCCTCATCTCCCCTGCATCCCCGTTTCAACTTCTGTAACTACATCTGTGTGACCTGTTTTCCTCTGCTGTGTAGCAACTTGGGCAGTCACATGGGGATATATGGGGTCACTCGTACTCCCCTGACCCCGTAAATGTAGAAGGGTTAGTTTATTTCCAGAAAGTATGGTTTACATATGGTTTTCCTTTCATTATTTTAGATGTCAACTAGAAGGGCTCTGCTTGTTCCCTTCAGTAACAGCAAGTAAATACCTGACCTATTTAGAAAAACTTAACACTAGAGACCTGGAGAAATCTCTGGATGCAAGATGCATGTTGAACTGTGTGTGACCCTCTGTGGAGAAACATTAGCTTACTATATTAGTAAATGTTTTGTAGTGAAGATAAAAGAATATTAGAGAAAATATACAAGGATTGAGGTCCAAGTTCCCTGTGCAGTCCATTTCCCATTGAAATCAAACGGCCAAAACGAAGAGGTCAGCAGAAGTTTGCTTGAATTCTGATTGAGGAAAACAAGGAAAGCTCTTTGCTCACTCCAGGCAGCGCTGTTATCAAGAGGATCTCATCATAAAGACCAAGGCCAGAATTTTCAAAGGCAATTAATTGGTTTGTAGCCTCTGCTGAGTGGAGCCACTTTTGGGAACGTGTGAGAAACACTGGAGGACCAAGGAGCCCCGTGCTAGTCCTGAGAGACTTAGCCAATGCCACAAGGCTGCTTTGAAGCATTTGACCCATCTACTGTCAGATCAAAGTCCAGGGCAAAAGTCAGGGAATTCTGACTTGCACAAGGGCAGGTGAAGTGTACACTGTTGAGTGTCCTGGGTTGCCAGCATGGGCATCTTCACACCATGTCCTCTTTTGTACCAGGACAGACATGCAGAGGCCACAGAATGGAGATGTCTCACGTTAACTTTAAGATTTCAGAATAAGTTGAGCTTACCAAGACAGGTGGTAAGTGCAGGGACCCAAGGAGTCATGCTTGGAAGACAAGATTGAAGGACTCCTGCAGTTCGCAAATGCTACTTGGGAACTGGATAGTCAAGTACTGCCAGTTCCTAGGATCAGCTTAAAGTTAATAAGAGTGATGGCAGGTGCCCAAACATCCTTGCAATCCTACATTTGCAGAGATATTTTCATCACAGAGCAGACAAAATAAAATGGTTTTTAAAAACAACACACCCAGCAGGTCTCTGTCCTTGCCACTGGGTATATGAAACTTAAACTAAGAATAAAAAAATCCTAACAAAAAAAAGGAATAGATTCATATAAATAATGTAATTGGAGAGGCTTGAAAGTAGCAAGAATATGTGAGACTGATGCATTTTTATCCTTTTAAAATAAAACAGATGCTGAGGGGACGTTATAAGAATATGTCTCAGAAAGACTGGTGTAAAAACATTGAAAGAATTGAAAAACTTGCTTTTTCCAGGAGAACAAGCAAGGTCCTGGTCCTACAGATCCTGAATGTAGAAATGAATGTAATGTATGTATGCAACTATGCATACATTACATTATGTAAATGCCATATTTTGGCATGATCTGAACTTGCAGGCAATTGGGAATGAATGCATGGAGTGCTCCACACTTTATTACTCTGAATTTGGAAAGTAGTTTCAGACCTCAAAGGAATGATTTTCAAATCTTCAGTCTTACTTGGGATGTTGCCTCCAAGCAGAAGAGTCTTTGCTTAAGTGAAAGCATCACTAGTCCATGGGCACAATCCACCGGCAAACCACGCTAGTGTTTGTGACCTTTTCATAAGGCCCTGTTTTCCATATTCAATCCACCCTTGATTTCAGTGGAAAGCAGTGTAACCCCCCCACATTTTAGGAAGAGGAAGTAGGGACTAACTTCAGCCATTTTGTCTTTTTTTTTGGGGGGGTAGGGATAGCCTCAGTCATAATTATGTTAATTCAAGAACATTGTTTCTATAGGTGTGGTTACTTCCTGAACTGCAAGTAGCTGCAGTGGGACTGTAAAAAAACAATCTTCATCAATTCACAAAAGGCAATGTTTTTTAGGCTTTAGTGGATTCATTTGAAATACTCTTGAGGAGTTGGTATCATTGCCATTTTAATGATGTGGCATTGGAGATATAAAAGAACTAATGTTTTTCCCACAATCACTCAGCAAGTCCCATCCTTTCTCACTTCCTGATGATGCCACATAACTGCACTGCTGATGCCCACTGGCGAACTGACTCTCATGTTCACCATTAGTGATAACCAAGAGGGTTTCCTGGAGTTAGACTTTAGGGAAAACTCCAAGTTGGCTTTGAGTTGATTCTGCTGTGAGATGTAATCCACAGACACAGAAAAATGACATGACCAGAATGAGAAGTGGTGTGAACTACCATAGGACTGTAAGGCTAGTAGTTTAGTTTGTCTGTTCAAGTATTTCATGTCATTAGAATAGCAAAATGTTGTCCCCTTTTTAATAAAATGAAGGACTATATTTGACTAAAGGAGAAGTAAGACAAGAAAAGATGCATAGAAATTCCTCTGAAAAGAAGGGACTTGTTTCCCCTGTGGATGCACATCCATTCTGTCTCTCCCAGTTTCCCCCCTCAAATGCAGTTCTGTGGGTCCCACCTATGCACCAGGCAGGGAGATCAAGGGCTGGCTCCAGAGGGATGCTTTGTACTGTCCTGAAAGCATAACTTAATCCTGTGAGTGGATAAAAAAAAAAAGAGCTGAGGATAATGCACTCTTGAGTTTCTGGCTCCTTCGACTCCATCCCTGTCTTGGACAAACTTCCTCTCATCTCCACAGAGTTATCTGAGTACAGATCTCAGTATTCTCCTCCCTGGAGTTTATTATGAATTTATTAAAAAAAATTACAATCCTTTCAGCTATGAAAATTACCCTCATTTGTCTACAAATAGGCTTAACCTCTTAAATTGTGTCAGATGCTGCAGATTCACCAATTTGATTTAGATCTTCAGATCTTCTCTGCTACTACAGCTTCACAGCAAATGACTCATGCTGTTTGCAAGTGCCACATCCCACTGAGGCTGGCAGTACCACAATTCTGCTATCAGTGTATCTGCAGGTTTCTACTAAAACCTGGGCAGGGATTTTCTCCTGATCAAGCTGAGCTCACCAACATCCTGCAGCCATAAAGCAGAATGCTGTACTTACATGAAAATCCATGTATTTGCATTAGTCCAGCCACAAATTGGCAGAGGAGAATGTGTTCTAGAGTCAAACAAATATGATAAAGGCAAACCCTTATTGATCCATGTAATCATTTCCCTGGTAACATTTTCTTTCACTGGTGGCAGTCCTAGGAAGGTTGTCTGCACTACCTATCACCTTACGTTTGAAATTGCTTTGGAAATATGAAAGGGAAATGCCAAAGTATTTTCAGACAATCTAAATGCTTTTATAGCTTGTTCCTGGAAATCAGAGTGCCCTGAGCTGTCTGAATGTTCTGTCTTTACTCTATAAACCATTTGTTTTTAAAAGCAGAAGGGATACACTTTCCCAGGTGTGTGCCCATTTCTAGATTGTCCCAAACCTCTTGCTATCTTTCCTGGGGAAGGGAAAAATTTAGATGTGGAAAATCAGGGACAAAGCTCCTATCCTAGGGAAGTTTTAGGGTAATGGTGCCCTTTTGCCTATGAGGCACTTGAGGATCAAAGAGATTGGTTCAGCCACTGTTGCCCAAGTTTCCAGAAAGTCCTGGGCCTTGGCATTTTTCAATCATATTTGTGTGCTGATTTGTGGGATGGGCTGTGGACTGGGGTGGAAAGAATCAAAGTTTTTTTTTTAGGTCTACTTCAGTTATCTAGGTTATGGCATAAGGTGTTGCTCTTGCCTAATGAATGAGCTGGATGCTTTGAAACTCCAACTTATGATGCTCTGAGGGCCATCTGTGTCCTCTGCTCTCAATCTCTCATAAGCTCTTAGGAGTAAGAGTCTGTGTATTTTACACTGCCATCACAAATAACAGACTCTCAGCTTGAAATCCGCGACTGACTGTGCATGTCACATTTCATGCCATGAAAAACATGAGCTCAAGGTTGGAAGGGCGAACAGGCTTTTGGCTTCTCTGCCATTTATATTTTAGTTTGCCTTCACCACTTCTTTCACTGTGTGTTGTTGTTTTTCTCTTGAGAAAATTTCCAGAGCCCTCTATGCCTGGAGAAGAAGCAGACTCTATTTACTGACACTTGTTCCAAGTTATCATGAGAGGAAAGACAACTCTTGTAGGCTCTAAACAGGATCTTTCAGATAGAAGCCTTCAGCCAGCATCTCCAAAGACTGCCTTCTTTTAGAAAGGTCTGAATCATCCATTAAATATCTCAGCATCTTGAAAAACGTCCATAGGAGCTCTCTGCTTTCCTCCTTGGTCAAGGCTTGAGCTGGCACTCAGTTAAGCTGCTGGGAATCTTCTTCTTAGGATGCCGTGGCTATGGGTTAGTTCACTCTGTGAATTTATGAGTAACTCAGATGCCAGCTCCACTGCAAGAGAGCCCTAGGCTGAAATGTGGCCTGAAGCACACTGAGGCACCATTCTGACACAGCCTGAGTGATGAGGAGCCTTTCCATGTTTCTGCACCGGATGAACCCAGAGTCAATGCCACGGGGAAGAATCATCCTATGCCATCTGCTTCCTATCTGGCAAACCTCAGTGCATGGCAAGGGAGTGTCCTCCCACAGCGCATCCCTTTGTGTGTCTCAAAGGGATGCTGTCCTGCCAGGCTGCAGCAGGGAACAGTCGTGTATGCCCTGACTCCCTGGGCTGGCTTCCCATTTCACACTTGCTGATGGTCCCCATGGCAGAGGCAAAGTTTTGACAGGGGCCATACTCTGCAGTGCTCAAGGCTGTCTCTAAGAGTAAGAGCCCTACCCAGGGAACAGATAAACAGAACAATGTTTGAGCCTCTGGTACTCTTTAATGTCATTTTCAGGGAAATATATGTGTCATAACAACACAAAGCAGGCATAGTTCCCTTGCGTTCGATCTGCCTGGTGCCAGGGTCCACGTCATTTCAGCATTGAAACAGATCCAGCGAGTCCGTGGTAACTTTGTTCTCCCAAGAGCTGCCTCTTTTGCCCGCTTGGTTTGTACTTGTCTCTCATCTTCCAGCAGAGTCCCTCACCCTTGCCAGGGAATGTCACGTACTGTTATGGTTAACATACAATTTTCACTAGAAGCCCTAGGGAACTGGGCCTTTATCTCCACATACCATGCACATCAAGATGGTTTAATCAACCCTATTAATTCCAGGGCTTGCTGCTGATCTGGATAAAACACTGCCCTTTCCCAGCACTGAAGCTTTGTAGCCAAGTTTCACATTGCAGCACCCTCCATGAAGTTCTCTCTCAGCTCCTCGGGCTGAACACACTCCCCTACATATTCTCAGCTCTTACAGAGAGCTCTAAGGGCTCTACTCTAAGGCTCAGATTGTTTTGGGCTGATTTTACAGACCAGGAGCATCTCATCAGCTTGAAAATTTGGACTTGATAGTCCTCGGTGTCACATCCTGGTGCTCTGGGTGGTCATTGCCACTTCCAAATGTCATTTCAGGGCACATCTGCCCAGTTGTTTGGCCTGAGGTGTTCGAAAGCAGAGAGAAAACTCAGCAACGTGCCAAGACCAGGGCAAAACTCAAGGGATGTCATTACAGTTGTGGCACTGGGGGATCTGAAGAAGTGGTCTTGCCTTTGTCCTTGCCCCAGCATGCCTGCTTTAGGGAGGGGTGGTGGGACACGGCTTACTCATCAGAAGATACAGCCTGGTCAAGAAATAAACTTCAGAGAACTCGACTTGGAGGATTAGATATAGGAGGGTGGTTTACAAACATCTTCCTGACCAGCTGAAGAAGTGGACCAGATTCTGTCCCCTTTTCCCAACTTCAGCAGTATTTTACTCATGGCTCACCCCCAAGCCTAGAGCCAAATGTCTCCAGCAGCTGTGAGGATGCCTCGTGTTTAAAGCAGCCACGAGACCCGCCTAATGGCCCGGGGCTGCTCGGGATGTGCTGCTGCTTGCTTTTCTCGGAAAGGGTTCTTGCAACATGAAAGAAGTGCAGGCAAACAAAGAGCCCTGGGGAGAGAAGTGACAGGCAGCAGCTGGAGCCGGTGGGTGACTTGCCGAGTGACAGAGCAGTTGGGCTCCTCGCTACTCTGCTACTATTTTGGAAACTTCAATAAACAGAAGAGGCCAGATCAGTCTCTCAGGGCTCCAACACAAACCCTGAGGAGCCCTGTGGACTTCGGTGGCACCGGCAGACTAAGGCACCAGTTCCTCCATATGAACTCTGCTTCGTTTGGACCCCAGGGGAAACTCATCGGGTTTAGCTGCTGAAAACATTATTAGCAGTTCACTAATTAGCACGTCTCAGGTCCTTTGCTGGTGCAACCTTGCACTTTGGAATTCATGCTCATTGTGCCATGGAGAGTATGACTGTTTAACTTCTGCGGGGGAGCTTTCAAGCAGCTGGAGAAAAAGTATGGATGTTTATATTTTTAAAAAGGGATTGGTTTTGCTGCTGTCAATTATTAATGGCTCTCAGGTCAGGCTAAGGAACAATGCCAGGGATAAATTACCCTGTACGCTATTCATATATGCTCTCCCCAATTGTTTCCTTCTCAACTGGAGGATTCACCTCGCAATGAACTCCTTGGCTTTTGGAAAAAAGGACGAAGTGATGAACTCGGTGTGCCCATTTATTTATGCATTGACATCTTTCCTACTTTGTCAGGTGTGTTTAATCAAAAAGAAGCAGGAAATGCATTATAATTATAAACATATTACTGCGCAAGAAAAAGGCTGCCCTTGGAAAGGACTGTGTTGTTTGATAAATGGTTACAATGAAAAAACACAGGCTTAACCTACGAAGATCTTTGTTGAGATCAAAGCAAAGCTGCCCGCCCGCCACAGACTGCCTGTGCAGCAGGACTCAGCTCTGGGTTTGCAGCAAGGCAAGTGGAAGAAAGTGAAAAAGAAAACGCAATCTCTTCTCTTCCTTTTTTATTTTTTTTTTGCCTGAAACCTTTATCCTAGTCTGAAAAAAAAAATTACTTAAACATTAAATATTTGTTTTTAAAATGAATAGAATTAGTGACGAACCCAGCTGAGAACACAATAATTAGGGCCCAGTCCAAAGCTCCGTACTGAAGTTTATGGAGAAACTTATTGTTTTCAGTGGGATCCAACTTGGGATCCTGATGAGCCAAAGCAAAGATGGAGAGTTACAGAATAACCCTGGGAGATCCTGGATGTCCTGCAGTCTTTCCATGTGACCTTGCCCAAACTTGCAAGCATTCCTTAATGGTGAGCACAGCCGAACCCCAGTCAGTGATCTGCTGCTGCTGTGAAAAGCAGAAGTCCTTCTGGTCTGCAAGACCAGGAATGCTGTAGGTAAGATGCAGACATTGCCCTTCTCAGCACTGCGAGGCTGAACCACAGCCCTGCGCTTAAATAAATAAAAAACCACCAACAGACAAACTGGAAATTGTCCAGAGGAGAGCAACAAAAATGATCAGAGGTCTAGAAAACATGACTTATGAGGAAAGATTGAAAGGGCTGGGTTTGTTTAGTCTAGAGAATTTGAAACATCCTAATAAACTTTAAAGATGTAAAAAAATACATGGTATCTAAAAGGGTAATCGATTGCTCTTTATCTCATCGGGGATGGCAGAAGGTACAGCAAAGAAGACTTAGTACAGATAGTATTAAAAGCTCTGAGGTTAATAATGCACTCAAGTACATTACTTGGGCAGGGATCAGAGCATCTCTCACGGGAGCTTTTCTATGCTTTGGACAAGTACCTGGCATGACGGACTGGGTAGCTCACTGTCCCATGGAACAGGCTGCTTTCAGCCATGTGATCCTATGGCTTCCATAATCGGGTGACTGAGTCCGGACACTTGAAAATGAGAGCTTGGAGGTGATGAGCTTTTAGAGCACTCCCTGATTTGAAAAAATGTGGCAGGTGATCAACCCTTCTGAAGGGTGACCTCCAATCAGCAACCCTTTTTTAAAAGCCTCTTTTCCTTGGCTTCCATGATTGTTCAAGCAAGCGCAACAAATTCGCACCTTTTCATGGGGCCATCATTGTATTTGTGAAGTGCCTTGCTGGCCTCACATAGGGGATTCCCATCTAAGCAAGCACTCAAATGTTTTAATATTAGGATGATGAGACCTCTGAAATACCATGCAATGACTCAGGAAGTGTACCTCGTAGTGGTGGCCTTGCAGATGCAGCTCGGAAAAGTCCCCTCCTGACACTGGAGAAAGAAGTACCTTTGGTAGGAGTGCTTTTACCCATAGCACCACTGGGATACAACAACTGCAAAGCAGTCAGGATGGTATTAGGTGCTGCTCTAGGTGGGCCAGGTGGTGGTCAGCAGCTAATTAGAAAGGCAACATCCCTTCTTCCCATAGTGCCTGCCCCACTGCTGAGTAATCCCTGTCCTGTAGCTGCATGTCCTGCTGCCTCTCTGTGACCAAGTGACTCCACCATCCCTCCTCTGCCTTGAAAAGGCTCAGCCTTGCTCTCTGATTTGAACCCTTTTTCTGTGAGGGGCACCAAAATCTTTGGTCAGAGTTTGCATCAAAACTAACCACAAGACAGAAGTCTATCATAAACCACCAGTGTTTGAATTTACTTCCCAGTGACTCCAAATTCTTTGAATTATGAGAACGAGGTGAGGAGTTTGTGAAGAGAAGGAGCACAGGGCTACAGCCAGAGCAGAGCTGGCAATGGTCCTTGGTGTCTCCAAGGACTTGGGGGTGATGTGAGGGCTCCCTAAGAGATGGAGGAAAGATGATGAGGGGAATGCTGCTGCAACCCTGCCTCTTCTTTGCACTCCCCATTTCCTGCCCAGCTACAGCTGTGTAAGGTACTATTTGATGCCCACAAGAACATGGAGAAAATCACTAGTTATACGATACAGGAATTAAAAAAAATCTGTTTGCTTCTAAGCATAAACCAACGACTGTGGCAATGGTTTGCAAACATGGGGTTATGGCCCCGAGTCAACTTTTTTCCCCCCTTGGTTTTGGGTACAGTCACGAGCCTGGCAGGAATCCGTGTCAGCTAAAATGCATGGCAGCAACTGGCGTCTCCCAGAGTTTGGAGCTGAGCGGGGTCGCAAGAGGAAGGAGTTTGGGAAGGCAGCACTGCAGGGTTAGCAATAAACATCTCCCTGGGGCAGACATTCCATAATTGGCCATGACAAGGCTTCTTTCTCCAGAGAGCTGGAGATGGTCTGTGTGGAAGCAGGATGAATCACTGCTGCAGTCCAACTTGGCAAGTGCCGTGATTTAGCTCTGCTTTGCACAGGGAGGAGATGATGATATAGACTGAAAGACAGAAGAGAAGTGTAGCCAAAGGCTTCTGAGCTGGGAGGTGAATTTGGATTCCCACTCATTTTTTGCAGTTTTACTCCGATCCTTAGAAGGAAACCCTGGCAATACCCACTGGTACAGAAACAATTCCCTTTATCAACAATTCAGAGGGAACAATGGGGACTCCTGCACACAAAGCTTGTACAAACAATAATAACCCTTTTATTCCACATTGTTACAAGTGCAGTTGATACCAAATACTTTCTTCCAGCCCTCCACTTCATTAACTATTTCAGTCACCCTTCTGTTCGCAGACACAGATTTATGAGAGGGGATCTTAGGATCTGGAGTTGGTTTACTGCAATGTGGTGGTGCCCACCTAGCTGTGCAGCTTCCTGTGAAGAGGGAGGTTGAGCGTGGTTTCCTCATGCCACCCTGTACCCTTAGAAAAGTCCCACTTTCTTTCAAAAAGGGGTGTTCTTTCTGCCATCATTTCTTTGGATGGTGGACATCAGTGCTATCTCAGCAATCTTACCAAGCCTGGTGACCTAACAGCCAGCCGTTCACAGACTGTTTAGTATCTGATGATTAATCCCCTCCCTCTAAAAGTATGCACTTAGTGGCAGAACCCCACAAAAATATTGGTGGAGCCAGACCTGCTTTGCCAAGTGGCAGATTTAGACTCGCTCTTCTTGGAAAGCTGGCTTCCTGTCACTGGCTTGGTCTCATGGTTTTTTTCCCAGTGGTTTGGACAGAGGAGAAAGGGAAAAAGAAATTGTTCCTCCCAAATACCTCTTCTCTTTTATATCGCCTTTCCTCCATATGTCATCTCTGCTATTCCAGATTTCAGGAATTTCATCAGCCATAGTCTTCATAATTAACCCCACTTCTATTACTGATGGAAAATGAGAAGATCCCTGCAAAACAAGATCCCTTGAAAAAGAAGATGCAGACAATTCTAATTTCCATCCCACCTTCTCCTGTTCCTTCAGAGGGCAGGCAGGGGGAACTAAAATCTCCCCTTCACTGTGAAAGAGTGTTAGCTCAGAAAAGTCAAATCTGCATTTTGTTGCAATGAGAGTTCAGATCAAAGCATCAGTCTTTTGCTTATTTCTAATTTGCTGTTAGGAACATTAAAATTTTATTTCTTATGAGATGACTACCATAGCTAAAACAGGCAGCTGCTGCTGGGCTGGCTACAAGACTGGAGCTCAGGGCTTGTTATTCTAAATGTTCCCATTGCTGGAAACAGAAAGCTTGGTCAGCACCGAGCAGCAAAGGGCTGCTGAGGCAGCATGCCAACAAAGGCAGGTTATCCAGATCTTCTTTGCCCTGGAGATACCAGCATCTCTATTCACTTTTCCATTTACAGGCTGCACAAGCCCAAATCGTTGTTCCGGGTTCTTACCCAGTATCTTTTTCCTGTTTTCTGTGGAGATGCTGGGTAAGGCCTCCAGATTGGACTCAGCAGCACCACATGCAGTACCAGTCAGGGGAACAGGCATGAGCACAGAGCTTATGACCTTTCTGGCATAGGGTCTGGGAAGGACTAGCGCTGCTCGTGCCCTCAAAGTCAAGAGTTTGCGTGACCCCACAGGGATTCCCCGCGTGCTCTCTGCAGAGTGAGGCATGTCCTTTCTGGGAAGGAAAGCACAAAATATCAAGGAAGTACCAAAGATTGTTTAGAGAAGGTTAGAACAGGGGACACACTGGAGTGTAAGACATCCATGGTCAAAGAGTTTGTGTGGCAGTTTTCCCTTTGGTGTCCATGTGTCAGTCTCTGGATCATAGCAGTCCAAGGAATCCAGGTCCTTGATGGCATTGTCTGTGGTAAGACATCGTCCTCCTGTGACATACAGCTTGTTCTTGATGACAGTGGCCCCGTGATGCATTCGTCTGTCCTTCATGTCTGCACATTTAACAAACTTGTTGCCTTTTGTATCATAAGCAATGATTCTCCTGGTGTACCCTGAATGCAAAGCCAGAGGTGGAAGAGACAGGTGGGAATTAGAGTTTATGGCCAGCAGAAGGAATGCTATTTCCTGATAGTCTTCAATAGAACCTGTTATACTGGTACATAATTTGGCAGAATTAAGATCTCTAAGCTAGGAAGTGGTGTTTCACAGGAATGCCTATCTATCTTCCCTTCCTGTTTGTCCTCACCCTGTCTCGTTGCACCTTTACAGCCAAGGCACGTGAGCACCATAAGACCCATCAGATCAGGCAACCAACCTGTCCAACATAGTTGGAGCTTGTAGTTACCTGCATGTGCCTTCAAACATCCCAAAATACTTCTTTTCACCCAACAGACTCCTAGAGCTTCACGTGATAATAGAGAAACCAGTGGCACATGGAAAAGGGACAACAGTTCCTTGGTTGGAGTGTGGCTGTCTACTGAATGGAGCTGGGTACTCAACAGCACAGTGCCACTGGTGTTTGCTCCACTCTCAAAGTCCATAATGCCATATCTGTGCCAGCCACCATGCCAGTGACCCAGTGTACAGCTCTTCCACTGAGGGAATCTCGCATCGGCTGAGAGGTAAGGGCTGGTAAAAGGGCCACTGCCCTGGAGCAATGGAGGTGTGGCAGCTTGGTACCCAGCAGTACCTTGCCCATATAGAAAAACAAAAGTGTGGTCTGAGTTATGGACAATCTGCCACACAGGATAGTCTTGGACCTTTGGACTCAGCTCCCCTCTGTTCTTACTGCAAAGGGTAGCAGTGGCCTCCCCCTGAGGAGTGACACCATGTTTGAGTCCTGTGTGATTTGTGTTCAGTCCACTGCTTTGCCAAAGCTAGTGTGTGTCTCATTTTCTCTTAAATCATCTAACACATGCTTCCTCTTGCCAGTCTGTGATCAGGAGAGCTGCATTAGGGACTGTAGAGAGGCAAACTACCTACGACATAATACACCGAAGTGCCAATGGGCAGAGGCTGGTCCTCAGGTTGAAAAAGACACTGAGAAGTTCCTTCTTTCCAGGTGTTTCACACTCCTTTCAGGACATTTCACAATTACCCGCAGGAGGCAGCTACAGGACCAACCAACACTCATAGACTATAGCCCACCCATGCCAACAATTGTGGAAACCGCGTTCTCTGTTCTCCCAAGAAGAGCAGGCAGGGAGGACCAGGCTGAGTCAGCAGGGGAGAAGCAGGATCCCCATGCTCTTGGCGTCCTTCCTTCTGCAGACCAGTAACTTGCATTGGCTTCTCCTCAGTTTCCCCCATCCAGGTGCTACTTGGAGTAAGAAGGGGCCTCATGGAGAACTTATCCGTTGCCATAAGACCCCACAAGAGAAGTGGACAGAGGGTGGGCACACTCCTCCTTTCTTTTCCAAGCTCCAGGTGCTTTTTGAGGGAGCAACTCCTCAAAACTCCCAGGAAGGCTGTGAAAACCCACAAGATCTGGGTAGGGGGAGGCAGAAGGAAGGTGAAACAGAGCTCTTACCTCCTATGATGATAATCTGGTCTCCAATCGTGACAGCTGGTGCACAGACATTCTTCACCACTCTGGTCTCCATCCGAAACCATGTATTCCTGGAGACATGGTAAACCTGGCAAAAAAATAAAGATACACACACAGCTGTTTATGTTGCGTTTCAACTGGCATTTGTAATTACAGAGGGACTTATGGATTTTATTTTGCCCTAATAAATACAATCCTCTGGCTCAAAGTCCTGGAAGTCTGAGAATATACCCACTTTTTTTCCTAATATGTCTCCTTGGAAAGCATTCTAGTTCCCCCCAAGCTTGTGTGCTCGGGAGATGCTAGCACATGCACTAAGGCAAAGTGTGTCTGCCATATACAAGCTTCTTGGCTGTAAATCTTTGCATGGCTATTAAATCACTGTAACTTGCTCTCCCGAAGTGCAAGCCCATTCATTACATTTACCAGTTACTCTGTGTATTCCTGCCTTGGTCCTAGCAATTTCCTGGGCAAACAAACTTCAACTTCACCTAGCTTTGCTGGCAGCCACCATATTTGCCCAGCTGCTATTTTTGTGCTAGTGGCTGACAAAGTGACTTAGAGTGGTATCTAAGTAATCAATTTATGTGAGAAAAAGAGCTGTTGCCAGATGATGATCATTCAGTCATCCATATCTGGGTGACACATTTATGTCATATCATCCGGTTCTCAATATAGTAAATATCTCCAGGGCAACTCCCCATTAACAGATAAATACATTTCCTTCTCCCTGATAATCACGCACCATTATAAACGCAATGTATTGCTCATGTCCTTGTTGCCATCTTAAGCTCGTAATGATTCTTCTCAGTTAAAGCACCCCAACCAGTGAAAAACACTCACGGTGAAAGAAACACTACAATGTAACTAAAGCATCAAATCAGATAAGACATAATGGTATGTATTTTTTCCTCTTAATAGAGTGTGACCGCTGAAAGCAGGCAGAGAGCCAGCAACATGTGGCAGGAGCCACATTTTTAACACAAGTGTTTATACAAAATGACTGTCAGTTTAAGTCCCGGCCCTTTGATGAGTGGGCATCTAATCGCTCTAATGATGGTGAGTGTTTGCGTTTGCTGCGAGCGAGGCAGGTGCACAGCAGAGACCCCAGCTCGGCTGCCGAGGGGAAAGCACTGGTTTTGGTGATATTGTCTACAAGCATGAAACTGGGCAGCCGGGGCTGCTGCTGCCTGCCATAGCATCACCTGCAGCAGCCCTGGCCCTAGTGCTCACCAGAGGCACAGCTGACTGACAGCCAAAGTATCTCAGGGCTTGGGCCTGAAAAACACTCAGAGGCGGAAAATGAAAGGGCTGCAACGGTCCTTGAAGCCATGTGTCAGCAAAACCTGCCCCTTGCTGCAACTCACAATAAACTTTTCTAGGTGGTTCGATTTTCTCATGAAGGTGATGAACTGCTGAATACCTTAGAAGAAATTTCCTAAGACAAGCAGGACTGACCATTACCTGGATCAGCCGAACAGGGTTTTGCATAATGTCTTCTCCCCCAAAGAGGTAGACCCTCTGATCTTTGGCAGCGACAGCAGGGTGAAGAACAGCAACAGGCACGTTTGCCATGCTCTCACAGGTGTTGTAGACACTATCATATCTTTCCACAGAATTCAGGATTTCCTGGTTTTCACCAATTCCACCGAATGATAAAATATAGTTTTTATATGCCAAACTTCTGTGGGAGTAACGTGGAACTAACATGTGCTCAATCAATCTCCACTGATTGAGTTTGAGGGAGTAAATGTAAATATTACCACTGACCAGGCTTTTCTTATTGCTAACAGGCATCCCTCCGAGCACGTAAATGTTGCTGTGTAAACTCACTGTGGAGGCTTTGTACAGGCGCATGGGAAGTTTGGCCAGGCTCAGCCACTGGTTCGTCTTGTCATCATAGAGCAGGACATCCCTTGTCTGCTGGCTGTCCTTCCTGCCACCAATGATGACAAGGAACTCTTGGTTGGAGTACCGGCGAGGAACATGCATCATGGGTTTGATGTCAGGTGTGTTGCTGCTGTACAGGGAAAACATTTCTCTCCAGGCTGACTCAAGGATGCTCCTGCAAGTGGGTGAGGACTGAACAAGCGAGTCATTGGCAATGAAGTGGAAGAGGAAAGTTGGATGGACGTACTGAAGCCGGACTTTCTTGAACAACTCTTGGATGTAGCCCTGTCGTGCCTGGAGGTCGTGCCGGACCCAGACCATCAGTGCCTCAAAGACCTGCTCCTCCTCCCCACAGAGTTCATCGTCCCCAAGGTAATCGATGAGCTCCAAGGGACAAAGGTCCTTCAAGTCCTCAGAAGAGGCCACCACAGGAAAGCATTTCAAAGCCATAGCCTTGGCCTTCTTATTCAGGCTTTGGCAGTTCAAGATTTTTGCCAGTCTAATCATGCTCAGACAATTGTCAGGAGTCAGCTTGTCTTGAAGGTAGGCAGAGCAGGCCTCAAACAGCTTAGTGTACTGCAGCATGGAGGCAGTCTCCAACAGGCACAGGACATTCTCATTGGATATAAGAATCTCCCCTGTGTAAACATAAAGGATAATCTGATCCAAAATGTTGGCGTCGATGCCCTTCAGGATGACTTTAGCCTGGCGACTCTCTCTGAAGTCATTACAGAACATTGCCTTGAAGTATGGACTGCTGGAGGCCAGCACATTTCGGTGGCAGAGGATTTCAAAGCCCCCAGAACAGAGAGTAACATCAGTCAGCATACCGCTCTGTCGCAGAGCATTCAACTGCCTCAGCAGTTCGGAGGAGAAGTCCTGGTCTTTGAAGAGAAACTCTTCAGTGGATCCCTCCTCCATAGCAAAATAGGAGAGGGATGAATTCTGGACTTGGTAGAAAAAAACCCCAAATTTTTAGCAGCTTTTATTGAAATATCCAGCTCCAAGGGAACAAATCAGGACTTTGATGTTGCTCTAAATATCCGTTCACTGTTACGCATAAAAATGGAACACGGGTTAAGCACAGTGGGAAAATAATAGAGAAGTCAAAAGGTCGCTAAGACCCTTTAAAATTTTCATAAAGTTATCAGATAGGTTGCAGCTCTGAGGTCAGCACTGCCTGTGTCCCTGGCAAGAAGCAAAAGCACTGAAGTTATCTCACTGATTTGGGATTAAAGCTGGATGGCTGAAGCAATTGGTTTGTTCATTTTAATCACGTTGAATAAATGCACTTAGACATTTATTCACTGTTTTAAAGTATTAGCAGTTTAGTAGCTTGCGCCTCTTTCCCCTAGAGTTAGTCACTCCCAAAGAATGCAAATCTGGCAGAGCTGAACTCTGCAGCAGGGCAAACGGAACCCTAGAGACTGGGAATCTGCATTAAAACCGTTATTTATTGACTTTGCTTAGCTGTGTTTTTTTAAATGTTAATCAGACACACAAGGACTACATTAAGTGCCAGGCAGAACAATAGGATGAGTACCTACTATCATGACTAACTGCCCAACCTGCAGTGGAACCGTAAGGTAGAAACGTTTACCTTCTGTCGTCCTTCACTGCATGCACTTACTCTCTGTCGCTTATTCTCTGCTGAGATTTTCCATAGCTAGAGCCTGGATAAAAACCCTATAAACCCACAGGACGTTTCTTTCAGTAGGTAGGGTGATTCATAGAGGGAGATTTCTGGACGTGTTTATTCCGAAGTCAGTTTTGCCGCTCCCGGGCGCTGTGCGCAGGAGCGGCGGGGCATTGTGCACATTCCAGCGCTAAGAATAGGAGCACACGGGCTGCTCGCTGTTATCACATGTGACGCCGCCGCTGCCTTTTGCAATGACCTGGCTGGTTCTGAGCATGCCCGAGTGGTGTTTTTTTGGCAAATGTTTACATATAATAAATAGACACGGAGAGGAAAGTTCACTTATAAAAGTCCTGGCTGTCTGTTTGGAAACAGCGGCAGGACCCTGTCCTAAAGTGCCTGGGAACTCTAGAAGGCTGTAAACAGCCTGCAATGCCTCGCACTAGGTAATACCGTAGTTTAATGGAGAAGGGGGGAGAGAGAAGGGCTCCCTGGGACTCTGGTGGGACGGACCGTGTCTCCACCTTATGGAGAGATCTGGGGAGCATCAGCCCGTTGCAGTGTGGTGGGAGACGCTGATGCACTGACACCCCTGGGTCCAGCACTGCTCCAAGGAGGACCCGGAGAGCCCAACTATGTTTGCCAAGCAGAAAATGAAGTTCACCCTTGGAGCAGTTTACCTTTTTGATGGTGCTTGATAATTCACATAGAAAATACCAGGGTGTGGCCTTTTGTATAGAGAACCTCAGATCTCTGAAACCCTTCGCAAAGAACTGCTCAAGCAGGTGGCTTGAGGAAGCTCGGTGTTATGGGTGGGGGGACGGGAGCAGTTGCTGCAGTGAGTGGGTCCCAGAGTAGCAAGTCCCAAGGTGACACTGAGCTGCCCAGGGAAGACACCTCGATGGGGTCTCTGACTGCAGATGAACAAGGCATCTGACCTCCTTTTGCAGCTAGTGGGTTCCAGTCAATACAACTGAGTCTGACAAGTTATTCAGGTCAGCAGTATGTGCCACCTGTATTTGGGCAGCTGGACAGTTCTCCAGGCACTGCTGGGTGTCCACAAGTGCTCAGCTGCCTCAATCATATGAAGGTGTCCATATTTAACACTCCCATCATCAATGATGATGAGCCTAAATCCATCCTCAGGGCTGGGATCACTTGAACACCTTGTGCCAGCAACGGTCCTCCAGAACCCCAGCTGGTCCCCAGTGTGATGTGTCCCAGCTCTGTGCCAAGTTCCTGGGTGGTTCAAGAGAAACAGCACTGGCTACCCATGCCTGGATAACTGGATTGGGTCCCTCCTCTCTGCTGAAATTTTCCCTTTGTTCTGGGGTGGGATTCAATCCAAAATGTAGTTTCTAAGCACTTCTACCAAAGGGAAACACAAGGTTAAAGCAAAACTTCTTCTCATATTTTCAAAGCCAAAGCTCACGGGTGAGTCATGTCTGCGTCTGATCACGGCGAGGCAGATGAGCAAAAATCATTGGGAGCCACAATGCCCTTAAGTCAACCCCCATGCTGTGCTGGTGTTTGCAGTCCTCCATATGTTCCTGCCATTGTATCCATGGACCAGCACATCATGGGGATGGGGGCAGCCTGTTCCTCTAAAACCAGAAGTTTTGCATCATGGGCTGTGCTGTGGATGGGCTTTCCCAAAGGCTTTTCAGTGCAGCATAAAATGTGGTGAAATGCCTGAAAGCCAGATAAAACCCTGAAGACCCAGACCCATGCCATAGACAGGGTGGAGTCTTCCCACACAATCTGTGCGTGTGTTTGTGCATGTGTGCATGAATGGCCAGGCGAGATGAGAGAGGGGATGACCAGGAGCCACTGGACTTTGCCGCAGATGAATCACTTTGAGGGTAAACACGATAATGTGCAGCCTTTTCCCTCCCCTTAAGTAAAGAAACGACTTGGAGAATGATGTTGGGGCGCTGGGGAAAATGTGCCCTCCCCTCCCTACTCCCCGCCGCTGCCTCACCAGCTGGCCATGATCTTGCTATAAATATTTAGAGTGGCATTAAAAACCCAAAGGAGAATTTCTCTCTCTTCTTGCCCAGGGAACATTAGCTACCCAAACAAAACACCCTCTCGCTTTCTTTCTTGCTCTGTATGTATATGCTCTTGTTGTGGTCCGTTTTGATGATTGATTTAAATTTATCTCCCTGTTCTGGCTCTAACTCTTTGCTGCCTGTTTAGTTCTGCCTTTTCCTGGCAGCTGCTGTGGATTATTTTTTTAACCCTTAAAGAAACAAATGATGATCTGACTTCACTAATGACACCAGCTTATGGGGTTGGGGAAGGGTAGGTGGGGTGTTCTTCTGCTTTAGATAGTGATAAATGTGGCATTTATTTAGAAGATCCCAGGCTCGAGGGCTTTGCACAGTTATGCAAATTCCTGCTAACCCAGAGTACAGAATGTGCTGTTTAAATAGCTTATTGCTCTCGGGAGGGTTACTTCTCCCTGCTGACTCCCCACACAGGTCCCTGCCAATTTGGGGCCAGGGCTCCTGAGCAGTGGAGCTCCTGCTTCCTGCTTTACGACTCTCTCTTCTTTTTTTTCCCAGAGATTATGGTTTCAGACACATCTACAACCAAGTGGGCACATCAGCACTGCTTAGTTAGGATTTTCTGTACAAATAAGCTAGAAATAATATTTCATGGCATAGTCTAGAACAGGATGTCCTACTGTATGAACCCTGGTGAGAGGGTGGAGCCATTTCTGCTGTGGGACAGTCTAACCTGTCTGATAAAATCCGTTTCTGAATGAGTTCTTGAGGCAGCTTGCCAAGGATGGCATGCTATTGATTGAACCAGACCTGAGTGGTCTTTTTTTTGGGAGAACAGAATTATTCATTATAACGGGAGTGGGATGTTGCACAGATCATAGTCTGGACTGAACAACGTGTGCAAATGGGAAAGTGGGCTCATTTGCAGGGTATATGACCCAGCAGCGCTGTGGGATGTGATGCTGCAGGTCTCTCAAAACCCTTGATGGGCTGGAGCCATTGGGGGCTGTAAAAAAAAGTGACCCTTTACAACAGCTGTTGTACAAACTCTGTCCACGGCAGTTTCTAGAAAATTGAAATGTCTACCAAAGAATACACGTGTTACTGCAATGCTACATACTCATCCTTCTCCTTCTGTTCTTTCTCAAGAGTTTGGGGTCGTTCAGTCCTGGAATTAGGATGATTGAACCTTTGGTCTGACCCAGAGCAGCTTTTCTCATGTTTTAATGTAATGGGATGATGAAACGTCTATTATCAAAGCAATAGAGCAGAAAAAAGATGTAATCTGATCGGCCAGTAGGCAGGTGCACAGAGAAGACTGGTGATGTCAGACAACTTCTAAAACTCATACACTGATCCTATTACAATTCAGGTGAAAATGAACAAATATGGATAAAGAAAAAGTACTGTTCAGGCATTTACTTCACTGAGCTTATTCAGTGTTACGTGCGCTGTCTCAATGACTACCAGCCCCCGCAGTTATCAAGAGAGAGATCATTCCTTTCCCCAGATTTGCAGTCTAAGTTGACAGGGGACAAGGAAAAATATTCCTTATTATGGTGTTAATAAAACTGGGAGAGGAAACAAAACCCAGAATTAACATTCCTCGTTGTATAAAGAGACAATTACAGGGATCATAATTGATCAGATGCCATGAGTTGGGGAGGATGGGAAGAATGCCCCAAGCATCAATGGTGGTTGGTTGGGATGACAGCCTTCAACCCAGGCTGGCAGTGCAGCCAGTCTGCCTGGGATGCTGCGTGTTCTGGCAGTGTGGAGCTTGGTCGGTGGGCACTGACCAGGGTAAGATGGGCACTTAACATCATTTTGCTTATTACAAGCTGGAGGGGTGAGAAATATAGGAGCAGAAAGAAAGACTAATGCATTGGGGAATTATTAGATTTATGTGTTGCATATTTACACATGCATGTAAATGTATATAACGAATATGTGCATTGGAAGCGTAAAGACATGTCTAAAGTAGCAAATTTCTAAGAAGACACAGTATGAATAGAGACCTTTCTGTTCGATATGTACATCTGTCTCTCACCCAGCTGATAACACCATCAGGAGACATAACTATGGATGTGCAGTGTGGTTTTGGACTCATCCTGGCACTTCCCAGTGAAGCAGCCTCCCTGAGTCCTGTCTGTGCTCAAGTAGAGCCCAGTGTGGATTTAATATTTGCTGGATTGGGAAAACAGCCCTTTGGCCCTGTCCTCTATCTCCCTGGTTGACCTTTCAGGTTCACGGAAGGCAATGAAACTCCCCAAACTAGGAAGTAGTGAAGATGATATCTGTTGTGAATATGGGGAATTGGTGGACAATCGTACATGGCAATAACAGGAAGTCCTTTGTGTTACTTCAGGCACTTCCACACAGCTCTGCCAGGAGTGCTCTCCTGCTCATAAACTACCAACTTCTCCTAGCATCACAGGAAGATTGTGTTGGGAAGCCCCAGGGAACCTCCTGCTCACAGCAGCACTAACCTCAGAGTTACATTAGATTGCTCAGGGACCTGTCCAGTTGAACTTCTGAAATCTTGAAAGATGCATATTTCACAACCTCTCTGCATACCTGCTCCCATATGCCTGAAAGGAATTTCCTTTGCTGCAATTTGTGAATGCTGTCTCTCACCAACAGAAAAGTCTGCTAACTTCCTTCTGCTGCTGCTAGTTGCCAACTATCTGATCTTCTTCCTATTCTTTAAGTCCAGATATCTGTACGATCCTTCCCTCCCATTCCTGCTGTAACTATTACATTATTAATTTTCTATCTAGCTGATCAACAATTATGATTCACTGAATGCCCTATCACCACAGCTGTCATTGGTATGATATTTAGTGTTGTACTAAGGCTTATTTTAAGACTTGATTGAATCTGGGCTTGGTTTTGTAGGCGAGGTAACAGGCTACATCTATAGATACTGGTCTTGAAATCTGAACTTGAATTTTGAACCCCTGACTTGCAGAGGCATAGAAGTCTCCATGTTTTACAGCGTTGGAGTTACAGAGCAACTTCCCAAGAGTCACTGCCATCACTATTTGTACTGTGTACAGATAGAGAGATAGAGCATGTAATTCAATAATGACTTTGCCCAATATATGTGGGTGTGAAGATGTGTGGGCTCCTGGCTTGGTTTCAGGCCAATCTCTAATTAAAGAGTAAAAGATTAGGATGAAAGCAATCGCACTCTTCCTTCTTTTACTCAGAATGACCTATCGGTGTTAATTAAAGCAGTCTTGGGGCAAAAATAAATTTGGCTGCCAAAGTTACGTGCTTCACATTAAATAAGGACATAGCTGGTTTAAAGACTGCTGAGCTTCTAGAGGTTTCACAGAAACCACTCACATAGCTTTGGGCACTCTCGTTGGAATATTTTAAAACAAATCCTTTGCCCAAACCAGCTACTTCATGTCTGTTTCAGATACCTGTTGTCTTTTTCTTCAAACTACATCATTTGAGAATGGGTATCTGTCAGCTTATCTTGGACTGAACACACAGTTGTGACCTCTGGAGGATAAAATATCACCAGGAACACTGGACACCAAAGCAGATTATTCATTTATCCTTTCTGTAGTCTCTGGTTACAAAAAACCCATGGCAACAGCAACAAGAAGATATGCAGATCCTACATTGCTCTACTCTTTCTGGGTCTGAATGTTAAAATATCTCTGATTGAAGGCATTTAGGCATTCAGATTCAGGATTTCCCCTGATATTTTTAGGTGGCTAGAAATGTTGCCAAAGGAGGATCAGGGCTCTAAAATGCCAGAACATCCTGTGTGACACACCAATCATTGTTCTTCAAAGCCACCTGTCTTTCTCATCTCCCATCTATATTGCCCCATCTAGACAGCCACATACTGCTGCTGTGACATTGATCCAAGCAGGGAGCAACAGGTCCAGTGCCTCAGAAATACTGTTTTCAGTGGGAATTTGATACCATCAGACATCCTACCTCTAAAGATTTAGGTGTGAAAGACCCTTCCCATTGCAGAGTGGTACACTCAAAAGGGGGAAGGGGCCAGACACACAAAAAAACTCACAAGCCCATCTCCCTCACCAAAACTCTTCACTCTCGTCTTCTTAATTGTCAGATCCTGTCATATAATTTTTCATGTACATCTTCTCTCATATGATTATAGGATTTTAGGGCAATTCAGGAAGAAAGGGACTTCCAGTGGTCTCTAGGTCACACTCCTGCTCAAAACGGGGTTAGCCATGAGATCAGACCAGGTTGCTTGGAGTTTTATCCAGTCAGACCTGGGAAATGTCCCAGGGTGAAGACCATGCAGCTGTCCTGAGGCCCATATCTGCCATTTTGGGAACAGCATTTCCCTGCCTGACAGATCCACCTCATGAAAGCTCTATCTCCTTCCCTGCTGTTCTCCTGCATCCTGCACCAGATCCCAGGAGGTGGTGCTGATGGTGCCTGCAAGTCCTTACCTCCTTCATGGGAAAACTTAGGGGGTGACTATGCCGAAAGGGCAACTCACAGCCAGGGGAATCACTCTGGCCTTACCTTTTGACAGCAGGATTTTAATCAGGGCCTGACTTAAATCATTAATTCACAAGCCCTCAGGTTGTTTAAAGAGCTGTTATAACGAGCTGAGAAGAAATTACTATCCATATTCTCTTGGCAGGACTGTAACAGCATGACATGACATCCACTGAATCAAGGAGAGGACAGGGATAATATTCAGAGTGAGAGAAAGACAGAAAATCTACCCAGAAGAAACAATGACAGAAGATTCCCTCACATATGCAAACACAAAGAGGTCAATTTAGATCCATTTTTTTAAACATGTCTTTATTGCTTAAGGACATTTGGCAAGATAGCCATAACATAAACCTCACATCCAACATTACTTGGCAACACATTTCCCAGTTGGAAAGAAAATAAATTGGGTTTTATTCTTTGTGCTAATGCCACATTTTTTGGATGCTATTTTGGAAACTAATCAAGAGGTGGCTGCTCAGCATGCCTGTTCATTCTTGGTGGCTTTTTAATGCAAAATTGCCAGGAGCAGCTTTCTGAAGTCCCCAGAGGTATCGGATCGGACAGCTTCAGCTAATGGCTTCTTGTACATTTGCTGGAACTTCTCCTTTATTGCTGGCAGGTTGCTCTGAGGAGACAACAAGAGTCTCTTTAGAAGAAAAATGCATGCTTTGAGTAATATGCCCGGCTCCTACCAGGACCCCTGGGGTCTGATCCAAGGTCCATCACACCCGGTGGGAGGAGGAGAGGAGAAGGCAGGAGGTCTAAAAATCTTGGAGGACTTTCAGCTTAACATTCAGATTTGAGGTAAGCCCGTGTCAGATGGCGTGGTGAGGGGATGCTAACTGAGAAGAGGGCCTGTGTGGAAAGCCATGCCAGGTGGCTGGGGAATCTCTGCCCAGAGGTGCTGTGCCAGCACAGTGTTGGTACTGGAAAAACACACACAGGTTGCTGTGAACTCCTGAGGCCATTCCATGATGGCAAGCAGGGAAAGAAGCACTTCCAGGAGTATGGCTAAAAGAGGGTTTTGTTCCACCCACACAAATAATTTTATGGTTACTGCTGGGGGGGAAAGGGGGGGAGAAGTAAACTCCTTGTCTTGAGATTTCCTGTGAAAAGGCAGCTAGGGCACAGATCTGATCTCTATCACTGCACGTTTTAAATGTTATAATGATTGGGCTGTGTCTTAACAGAGAGAATACCCTGGAGCCTAATTTCTCACAACGTAGATCATTGGGAAATATGCTCTCCTTGTTGCTGGAAAGGCTCCTCCTGTATGTCGACTGAAACAGACCTGGAGTTACAACCTACACAGTTTACAAAGAGGACTTAAAGATTGTGCTTAAGAACTCAAATGTTTTTAAGAACTCAAAAGTTTTGTGCTTTTTAAAATGACAGTTACCTCCTTTGGCTTTTTATTTTTCTTCCCTCCTCCCCATCTGTTTTTCCCAGCTGGAATCAGACAAAATTGGCAGCATGTGTTTATAAGCAATTCTCAGTTTGGGAACTGCTGCTTTATCATTACTTAACTAAGAATTTACTTTTATACATTCTGCTGGGGCCAGACCGCCCCATGGGTTAGTTTTAACCAGGTACAGTTGACTCCACTTGAAATTGCCTGCATGCTTCCTGGTTTAGTTCTTTTGAAAACAGAAATAGATTCAATATCAAAACTAGAGTTGCCTGGGTACAGAAGCAGAGTGTGACCACTGATATCATTGGGCTGAAAAGGGTTTACTGAGCACATGATCTACCAGGACTCACTCCATACCCTCTACATTTGTAGTTCTCCCAGAACTGATGTGAGGCACTACAGGATGCAGGGTACCCTACCTCAGCCCTGGTCACAAGGATGCGAATCAAGGTCTCTTCATCAGTCCCAGCTCCTTTCATCGCCTTGTGCAGAAGTGTGGCAAAGTAACCTGGGCAGTCTTTGGCACAGCCAACTGGAGAAAACAGAAAGAGGCCTCATTATACTTGTATATTTATAGTTTGTAATGCATCTTCAAGCAGCAGTAAATAAATAAGGAAGAAATAAAGGAACCTCTCTAGGGTTTATTCTCAGACATATGAGCTGATAGGGCTTTAATTCTGAGACTGGTCCCCTATCAGTATGCAAGGAGAAATCTTGGAGTCTGAATAAGGACATACATTTTTCCACAGGGAGACCAGCACTGAGTACTCTGCCATTCCACAGTGAGAATGACATGAATGCAAATGAGCATTTTCCCCTTTAGGGTTCTTCTTGCCCATCTATTCTTGGGGTAGCTGGTCATTCTGAAGATCACAGGAGGAAGACCTGGGAGAGCCTAGATCCAGATGGATAGCAGCAAAACCAGTAAGCCAACCAGAGGCAGGGCACAGGCTTAAATACCAGTCACAGTCAACCCTAGTGCTAAATTGCTGTTGAGGACCCCACACATTTCCGTGGTGGTTGGTTAGCACTCTTCTGTGATGCCCAGGAATCTGCTGGAAGTTATCACCAGCCATGGTCTCAGGGGCAGCTTGGACGTAGTCGCTCTGTGTTAGAGAGCAAATAATTTAGCTGTGTGGAGAGAGAACCATTTAGCTGGCTTATTTCTCAAACCAAGGAGTCCAAATCACTACTGAAAACTGCCTCTTTTATTCCTGGTGGATATGTCAGTTCTTTTTAGGGCTATTTTGATGGCTGTTGCCAAGCTGTACACAGACCCCTCAACAAGCAGTGTTGGGTCATGGCAAGAACTACAAAAGAAAGGTCTTGAAACTTTTTTTTACCAAGAGTCAGATAAGCCTTCTCCAGATCTCCAGACGTTTCACTTTTAATGGACTCTTCTATGTCCTTCCCACACACCTACGAGGACAACAAAAAGAAGCCGTAAGAGCTGCTGCCTGTACATGTCATCCCACTGCCATAAAACCAGCATCAGATTTGGGATCCAATGGAAAAAGGCCAATTCAGATGCTTTATAGTCTTTCCAGGGGAGTAATTCACGGGCAAATGAAGTTCTCCTCTGGTGTAAGTGCTCACAGAGCCACTGGCATCTAGAGAAGGTCTACACAGCCAGGCAAGGTGCAGTGGTTGAGAGATGGATAACCTACATCAGTCGCATGTGCCTGGCTTCTAGGACAAAGAAACTGCAGCTCCTTCTTGAGTGACCCCTGGGCAGGAGAAACTGTTTGAGCTTTCTCTACCCCTCTGTCAAAGGCTCTGGATGGCTTCCAAACAAATAAGATAATTTTTTGGAGCTTTACCAGCTCTGTGAAGTTTTGTTACTTATTGTCTTTGGCTTCCCAGGGAGGCACTGCAGTTGTCCCCAAGTTTTTGTGTTATTCTTTAGGAAAGGGGAAAAGCAGACTACCACTTCAAAACAGAGATTATCCTGACTTTTATGAACTTGAGGAACCTCAAAGTCTTTTACTTTGCTCTGTTTTGCTTATCAGGATGGCCCTGCAGGATTCAAGACTCCAGTAAACTTTTAGGTCAGAGCTGGGAGACCATGCATACAAAGGCAGCAAGGATACCTTCTGAGGATTTAGGCTTAAGTTCTGCAAGTAACCAACCTGGTTTAGATCTCGCCCTATTTATCCCTCCAGCTGCAGAGGAGGACTGGTGTTTGCATGGCTCTAATCTTGGCCCACTTCTACTTTAAGTACAGCCAGGCAGGATGTGGTGAATTGGTTTGGGCAACCCAATATGCTTGGCTTTAGGAAGCAAAAACCCAAGGTAGCTTGGCTATTGGAGCATTTAAATGAATCCCCAGGGTCCGGGCCACGCCGGAGGAGAGAATATTAGTTTGTAACTGGGTTTGTTCTCCTGCCAGCAACAAACCAAAACTTGGATTAAGCTGCAAATACTTTTCCAGCTATTGGTTCCTTATTATGCTGACACTGAAATATGGCCTTGACTGGAGCTTTTTTCATCTTCAGTGCCCAGGGTTACAGTTTTCTGATGAACTCTGAGTCATCTCATGGAAGTTCAGGACTGTGAGCCAGAGGCTGGAGGGGGACCCTTTCCTGAGAAAAAACGTCACTGCTGAGCTTCCACCTCTCTGCTAGAAGAAGAACCTGGGATCTCCCACAGCTTTTTCTTTCTGAGGTGATTTCCAGGCAAGATATTTCAGTGCAGGTCCAGGCCCAAGCATGTGTAAAATGCCCTGGTGGGTGACATGGGGAGAAGTACTGAACAGCCAGGATCCTGCTGCCTATTTTGCCTTATGTTTGGAGGCAGAGGAAGGCACAGCACAGCACCTGCACAGGCTGACTGCCCAGCGTGGGCAGACAGGAAGCCTCTGCTGTGCTTCTGCCCAACCAATATGGGGTGTGAAGTGGGGAGGTCAGGAGGAGAGACCTTGACAGGCTCTGCTTAGGAGAAGGAGAGGAAAAGACCAGAAAAGCAAAATCTTGCTTCAGGGCAGCAGTTTGTGAACCTGTCCCTTTGCTGTAGCAGTGGGGATACCTACTGCTGTGCAGCTGTGGGAAGGAAACAACAGTGTGACATTTATTTGGCTGGATGTTGTGTAGGTTATGAAGGGGAATAGGTTCTTCACTGGCAAAAGATGCAGCTTTTATCTGCTATTTCTCTTAACTCAGGATACAGTTGTGTAAAAATGTTTTCCAAAATTCTTAAAGCATTCAAGAAGTTATAAAATGGCAAAGAATGGATTGTCCACTCTACATAGAATTATTCAGGTTGAAAAAGACCCTTCACATCATAACATGTCATTTTAGGGTCTGCACCTACCTGTCAGTCCCTATTGCAACCCACATTGCAGAAGATAATAACTCACCTTTTCGTAGGCTTGAAAAGTAGCTCTCAGCTGACTGTAGCTTCTCTTTGCTAGGACCACGTTGAAAGCCAGCTCCTCTGTCCCCCAGCGGCCTTCTCCTGCCTTCAAAATTACATGTTATGGTTTTGAAGCACTTGTTTATTCACAGTAGAGACAAGAAGTCAGCCAGAGCCCTTGATCCACCGAGCTCCAGCCTGAGCCCCCCTTGCTCGTGTCCTTACCCTGTCATTGCTCCCATGCTTGGTGTGTTTAGTCATCCCGAGGCAGCCCTTGCTGCTCAGCATGGGGCAAATGGGGATTTTTGCACAAGTGCACTTACTTTATACAGATCTGAGGCATCTTGCTCAGCAAGCTCTGCATTGACCTGTTGGGTCTCATCTCGGGTTGCCTACGGAAAGAGAGATGACCACATTAAAAAACAAACAAGTGCTGGTTACATTTCTTAGTGGAGGGGAGGATGGTCGGCTTGTGGGCCTCACAAATATTTTGATTATAGTTTTGCTGCCATCTGCTGACAAGTGCCTGCTGATGGGCAAGGTGGGAGTCGGTGCTGCCGCTTTGAACCATCTGTTCCTGCTCAACACAGCCCCTGGTTTTGCCGACTTTTTGCTGCCTGTGGGGTGGGTTTATCTCCCAGTTTTCTTTGCTGTGTGCTGGGGCCCTAATGAGATTGCAAACGCTGATGTCTCTGGAGCAGGAGGTTTTCCAGTACCTGCAGTGATGTGCAGACGGTTTTCACAGTGCTGGATGTCCCCTAACAACTGCAAAATGTTTTCCTGACTAACCTATATACTCTGAGTGTTCACCAATACTGTAAGTCCTGGGAGAAAATATGAAGGACTGACCTATGACAAAAAAAAAAAAAGTATTTGCCACTCTTGAAAGTATACTCCAGGAGATTGAGGAGACATGTATCCATACTTTCCAGAATGAGAATCTTAACTGCGATGTATTTAGTGATGTAACTGTTACGTCTTTAAAGCTTCTTATATTTATCCAGTCTTTTCATTTCCCAGGGCTGTCTGATCTGACTGGCTACTGCATTGCATTTCCAGGTGTGATCCTATTTTTCTTAGTTATAGGGTGTCTTTATGAAGATACTGGTTTTTTGCTTTATTTCATGAAAGGGCTTTAAAATAAAGTGTGTTCTAATGGAAAATATGCTTTTTTCATGAATGAAAAGCTAACATAACATCAATCTCTATCTTACTTGTTCTGTATCTATCTGAATTCTAAAATACTTAGCTGAGATGGAAATAAGATTTTGACGGTTTGGGGAAAAAAATCAGCATAATGGGGCCATGACCTCAAATGAGTATTCTAGCCATTACCGTGCTATAAATAATAATAAAATAATGCCATTATTATCAAAGTATCAAAGTTTATAAAATTACTTCTGGCTATATATTAAAAGCTGTAGGCTTTTATAATGAAGAATGCCTTTTGCTTATTGCAATTACCTTATTATTCTACTACATATCATAACTACACTATTATAAATACCAGCTAATACTTATTATGATTACTTAGGGAAGACAGGATCAAAAAAAGGAAATATCTGTGTCAGGTAGTTCCATAAGAGGAAAGCCCCCAGCCTTACCTCCAGCACCATGACTAATATCTTCCGTAGGGAGCCACTTGTGTCACTTTTTACGTCAGACTCTAGATCCCTATCAAACACTGGGAAGAAAAAAAATCTGTGAGGGCTCACCCAGTGAAAGAGGCTTGAAGTGAAGGTGTTTGAAAGACAAAACTACTTACACCGTCTGTAGGCCTCCTTTATGTTTACAATTTCCTGGGCAAATTAAAAAAGAAAAGAAAAAGAAATATAAATAAATTTTATTAATTAATAAATAAGCAAACAAAATACCAGCAAGTCAGTACCACGCCCATGTTGTGTGATGTGTAGCAACCACAGGGGTGGGAGAAGCCATGGATTCCCATTCCCTGGTTCAGGACAGCACTTTGAGGGATGTCTGACTCATTCAGGTATTCCTCTGCTTTCCCCTGCATCTAGATGAGAGCTAAAGGGCTTTTTTAATAGGATTTCATTCTTGTACCTCTGAACCACCAGAGCAGTGCCAAAGCTGCCTTTAACATGTATCCAGGGAATTTTGTCTCATCAGTGTTGCCTCCATGCCACCCATGGGAGATAGGAGTAAGACCAAGGAAGAAATCTGAATTATATTGCTCTTAACTCCTGCAAGGGTTTTGGCTCTAGTGTGGCGATCTTATCACTGCAGCCACTGACAAGAGGCATTTCAGCCGTGGAAGTTGGGCTGATCCCTCCTTCTCCTCCCATGTGGATACTCTTGCCCTGCTACTGAAGGAAGGCGACACACGGTGTCCCAACCTTGTTGTTTCGCGTGCAGAGAATCTCAATCAGCAGCGACTCGTCCGTCCCAGCGCCCTTCATCGCCTTCCGGAGCTCTCGGGCCTCATACTCGCACGGCAGGTCCAGCAGAGCCAGCACAGCCTTTTCAAAATTCCCACTCAGGTCTCCCTTCAGGTCCTCTTCCATCTCCTGCGGGGACAGTCAGGAGGGTTAGCGCAAAAGCTGAGGTAGGATTACTGGGTTTCTTAATTTGTTTGAGGGAATTTAATGATTTTAAAGTTTCTTCTGTGCCACAAAGGGACAAAAAAATTTTAAAAAGGCCTTAAAATAAGCAGACTTTTTTTTCCTTGCAAAATAAATTCCCTAAAAGTTTTGGTTTCAGATTGAATGAAATGATTGTCCCATCTTCAAATATCAGTCAATATCAGTCTAGTTTTCACTCGTATTTGTTTAAACAAATACAAACCAGTGTTTTTAAAAGCTTAGCAGAAGTTTACACTGAAACAAAACACAGAAGCTTCCTTCTTGGAAAGAGCTGCCACAGAAGGGATCAAACTTAGGAACCTTCTCTTTCAGTTTTGGTTAAAACTGACTTATTGGAAAAAGCAACAAATTCTCAAATTCTTGCAAAGTGCTTTGGTGCCAAGCAATCAGCCTTCCCCTTCCCCCCCCCCCCCCCAAATCAACCTTCTTTGATGTGATTTACTTAATTCAACATTTAGAGACCCTGGAAAAGAACTAGCCAGTGCGTGTATGCTGAGGATGCCTGCTGACAATGTATTTGCAGTTAACATTCCCTGTAGTATGGAAAGCACTTGACAAGTTCAGGACAATGAATGAGAAGTTATTAAATTCCCTCTTACACAACACCAAGTGAACACTCCTCTGTTCGAGTCAGAGGCTGCCACCATCAATGCAGGCACCATGAACCCTGCAAGTTCCTGGAACATCAGGAGAGTGAAATGGTACAACTTGTGTCTCCTTCCTGAGAGATTCAGGTCGCCCAGGCAAGGGAGAAGGGTTGATACATGTTGATGTAACTGGGATATCTCATGCCATTTGTTCATTTCTGATGCTTATTTTTATTAATCCTCATTATAAAACTAAATCTATAGTAGTTATGGAATGAAAATACATATCATGCTTGCTGTAAATTTTACATATAGAAGGCTTTCAGATTCAGTGCTGTCTTATTGACAGTGATTAATGACTAATAAGCAAGCAGACCTTAGGAAAATACCAATTTAGTAATGAGCTCTGCAGGATTCAGCTGTTTACTGAAATAATATTTTGGAAGCTTTAATTTTCTTACACGCAAAATCATTAAGGCAGTCTATGCTTCCTCCTGCAGAAATCGAGTGCCTAATGAGACTTCTTAGTTTTGCAACATTCAAGACTGGAATAAAATATAATTGTACAAGATCAAATAGTTTCTTTGAATTTGCATCTGGACTAAGTGGGACTGTGACTTAAAATCTCCCTTTTATATTAACTTTTTTTTCTGAATGTGCTGAAGATGGGCATGTGTTGGGGCCTTGGCAATCCTGCGTGACTGTGATGAGCTGTAAAGAGGTCAAGAGCAAGACAGAAGGGCCGAGAAG